>VXAZ01000608.1:1049542-1206956 GCA_013399875.1 Gymnorhina tibicen
CCCCCCCCCCCCCCCCCCACAATGGATGTATTTGTATTGGGAATAAGAGTAGGAATAGTAAGATCCAGCAGAGAGCAGAGTCTGCTCATAATTTATCCACTGAAGTGTGTAATGGTGTTTGAGGTTCTTTTACGTAAGAAGATGCTTAAAATAATGGTATTTGCAAATTCCCTCCTCGTAGTCTCATCTTTGCAGTTATATGTGCCTGTGTTTGAAAGGCTGGAGCTATATGTGTTGTTCTTTTAACAGCGGAAGTTAGAAAAAAGAACAAAACAAACTAATAAAACTAGAACTACGGAAAAAAAAATTTACTAAATATTTGGAATAATTTAGAAAAATATTCTGTCTCTCAAATAAACCCAATCATTGCCCCTTTTCTCCAAAGCTACTTTTGAAATTATAATGGGTGTGCAAACATTTTGGTGCCAGCAGGGGCCGCTAGCAAACGGATGTGCATTAAACCTTTTCACACACCACTTGTCACTCAGTCATATTCGAAGCTGCATTTTGGTAGGCATCGAGATGACTTCAGGCAGGGGTGTGCTCCAGCTGAATTGCGAATATGAATAAAGGTCCGTGGTAGTGAAAGTGACACGTATCTCTGCAATATTCATCAACATGAAGGGCAGGTGCAGGCAGCAGCAAATTAGCCATCGTGTTAGATTTGGTCAGTGTTGCATCACGATGGTTGTCACTCATTTTTTTAAAAATTCATTTAAAATCATGTGAGAGACCAATTCGTTGCAAATTAATTGCTATTGCAAAAGGTAGTGGTGAGGAACAGATTGGCCTAGTTGCACAATTAGAAAGAAGAAGGGGCTAAATTTGGTGAGATTGTACCCTAGCCTTAATCCAACAAAGCATGCATTTAATTTTAAGTTCATAAGCAATTTGTTGGCATCAGTGTGATTATCCTCATGTTTGAAACTACACACCTGTAAAAATGCCATACAGGATTGGACCTCTCCCTTCAATACCCTCAGAGTGTTCACACAATAGTGCTCTTTGTAGTGTCTGAAAATCTGGTTCCTCAGCTTCCTTTGCCTGCAGTGATAATGCCTCATATGAGAAACAGACCATTTTGGGCCCAGTCCTACCATGAGCTCAACTTAGGCAGATGTCAAAGCCATGCAGAGTCCCTATAGCCCAAGCCTCTTAAAGCCTGTTTGCACTAACTGCAGTAATGAATCCAGGTGCCTGTTGCATTCTTTCCCCATCAAACTGAGTTTGGAAATACAACAAAACAACTTCAGGTAATTCAAGATCATTGCTGCATCAGGGGAACAGCTTTAGCTTGCGCAAAAATTAGGCAGTGTCTTGTCTTGACAAAATGCCCTGTTCACTTACAGCCTCAAAATTCTGTCAGTGACTTATGACCATTCTGTCAGTGACTTAGGACACTGTAAGAATACAGTCCAGTAGACTTAAACGTTTGTTTGCCTAAGCTCCCTAAAAGTCTTGCTTAATTCCCAGATAAAAAATGTTCAGTAAGTATATAGCACTGTTACCAAGCGAAACTGGGGAATGAGGCTGTGTGGGAATGTGCGGTGCCTCAATACAAACCTCAGTGAGGTACACAAAGCACAGTGCACGTGTTTGCATGCACCAGTCATAAACACTTAAGCTTTAGCACTGGATGACCCAGGGGGAAATGAAGTAACCTTGTAAGTGGCTGATTAGAAGGGAAAAATGTTATCCTATCATTAAAGAGTGACTGAAGGGAGGAATAAATTTCCAGACCAAAGACACGGACTGAAAGAATTTAAATTACTTTCTGATGCTAAGTATACCAAGCATTTGGACAGTGGCCATCGCTGCAAAGCTACTGTGTGGTGAGCCAGGAATCCAGTTCACCACAGAACTGTCACCATGGAGGAGTGGGTGAGGAGTGCCCTTCCCAAAAGGCACCGGCACGCTGGTCGCATGGACTTGTATTGGAGCTCAGTCACGCAGTAAGTTAGAAGCTTTACAAAGTGCCAGGTTGATGCCTTACAGTAGTGCCTTCAGCCACTGCAACAGCTTTTTGTTTGGATATCAAAGAGACAAGAAAAATATTTTTGTGCATGTGTATTCCTACAGGCATTATATTCCACTTAGAGAAAATAGAATCTGACCCTTGAAAGGGGCTGCTGCAGAGATTAGAGCACAAATTTCAGAAGCAGTTGCCTTGAGTCTGCCAGCTTTGTACTTAAACACTTAATTTAAAGTTTTGAAATTTTTGTTTAGTGGATATTTCTAACATGAATGAAAAGTGCAAGAAAGTGCTTATATACAAACACAAATTGGGGTTTTGAAGAGTCTAGTCTCTTCTAAAAATCTTAGCAATTGTGTAGAAAGAACTTGAACAAACCCATATGTTTGCATCAGTTTTGAAGAAAGAAAACATATGAAAACCTTCTTTTTAGGGCACACATTTCTACTTGTTATTAAACTATTTATGATCACATCTATTTGTATAGAAGGGCTTTTTCATATTTTTTTCATATTTCAGTGTCTTACTTTACAATGGTTGGTACCAGAATTACTGTAGAAATGGGGAATCTATATTATATAAAATGTATATATCAGCAAAAATTCATGCATGGAAGCACATGAAATATGTAAATAGATACAGAGGGCATGACTAAAGTCTCAGTAGCAGAGTGTGTGCTACACAGTTATCACCACTGCAGTTGCTCTTGGGTGTCGTGTTTTTCACCCATCATTTAATTTCCTCTTTGTTTTTTCTTCTCTTCCATAACATGGAAGCAGCAGTTCCAAGATGCAGTTGCTGCCATGGGGTGCAGAAGGTGCCTTCTGTCCTTTCTCTTCACCTTCTGCACAACTTTGACTTTACATTAGGGAGCGACCCTCCTGCTGCTTTATGAGCTGAGGTGTAGGACTGACTTCTCCAAAACAGACGTTTCTAGAAATGCCACATTATCTGCAAAAACCCCTAGTCCCTGAATATGGTTTTTGATGTCATTGATATTAATTCAAATCTCATCACTGCAGTACAAATTACAGCTGAATTTGGCCTTTGCTGGCTTTGAAGCAATAAGGGAAAACATGTGTGTAATCATTAACATCTGTGAATTTGCACATTTTGAGGCACGTTTTTAAATTAAACGAATGTGCTGTCTGAAGATCTTATTAGTTGAGTAGGCATAAATCCTACAGCTATATTGAAGTCTGAGGTGAAAATAACAGTAAAGCTTTGTCTTCAAGTGCTCACAAGACTTTTCATAAAATATTCTATATTAGGCAGTAGCTTTATCATAAAAACTTTCAGAAAAACCTACAGACCATTGTCCTGAGAGTAGGACAGATCAGGAATAAATACATAAAGATTGTTTTTAGGAAGAGGTAATAAAGACCATATTTGGATAATATAGACCATATTACTTCTATATACTTCACCTTGCTTACGTCCTTAAATGGTCGTTGCTACTGTAGCACTAGACACAGGCCAGAGGTAGGATTCTGAGTTTGAAGTGCCCCTTCATTTTCTTCTTTAATACATTCAAAAAGTTTTAACACATCTAGGAGTTCACTAGTAACCCACCTGTGATGTAGCAGACATTTTATTTTTTAAAATAATCATCACACATTTGAAAACGCCTTATGAATCTGCTCTGCGCCTCTCCGCATCGAAAAGTGGGCCTGCACAGAAGTGTTGTTGCCAGAATCCAGAAAATGGCTCTGGACAATAGTGGAAATATTCCAACCATTTCCCCATCATCCTATTTAAAACTGCACCCACACACTGAGAACCATTTAAACATTTTAATCCTGTTGAATGTTTGGACCCACAGAGGACAAATTTGGACCTAAACACTGGAGTTACCTTTGTAAAGGTTAGAGGGTTTTAATTTCAATTTTTGTGGCTCTGCCTGAAGCACAGCTGGCTGCCAAGGTGCTCCATCATCTGCATCCAGCTCCCTGACTGGCCAGGCCTGGCATCTCTTGGACTTCATTGTAGCTTTAGCTTGGCTCACATCCCCAGATGTCCTTCCTACGAAAACCAGGTATCTGGGATGAGATGGCTGGCATGCACATGGGTTCACCCCAAAATGTGATCCAGACATGGCCTTTGTGCACATTCTGAGTCAGAAACTCAGATGTTTCCCAGGCTATGGTGTCTAGACATAGGCTTAATGCTTCCGGGACAATAATTTACCTTTTCCTGCACATAGGTTTCTCATCTGCATAGTGGAGGTAAAATGGTGCTGTCTGTGTTTCTTGCTGTCAGGGGTAAGAATGGTCTCCTGAGATCCTTATTGGGAGTTAAGACATGCACACCCTAATTTCTGTTTAGATCTCTAGCCAGTATTACAATTAATACATGCACAATCATTTGCTGTAAAGTGCTAGGGCAGCTATATAGAGCGTATCATAATTCTTACTACGACAAATCAAAAGGGCAGATTAAATTGAAGATTGATCTCTCAAGGATGTGTAATGTGTGCTTCTCTGCTGCAGCCTGACTGTGGTGATGCCTGTGGTGATGCCACATACCACGTAAGTGCAGAATGCTTATAAAAAAAAGTATGTCGCACCACCTGCTCTCATCCAGATTTCTTTTTTTAACTAAAGCAACTGCAAGCGAAACGCAGACTTTCAAGCCAAAGAAACTCTTCAGCCAGCATCCAGTTTCAAAGGGTTCATATTAAAATTGTATGAAGAGAAATCCAACAGGAATAACTCTGGGAATTCAAAAGCACAAAAACTGGCAGTTTCAAATTCCATTCTGGAAGATGACCTATTTTTAGAGACAAATGAAAAGTTCTGCTTCACTTTAAAACTGTTCTATTTCTGGAGCCCCAGCCAGCTGCCTTCTCAATAAAAATGAGTAATAATAATAACAACTACAACATGTGAACATCGGCCTTCTCACAAGGGCTTGCAACTTTTAAAAAAGCATTGCTGACAGTCGCTGCAGCAATTGCACCCATGGCCACACTCATCTTAAGTGAAGGTAACTTAAACTTTTGGCAGCAAATTTTGTTAGAAATTATTCTAGGTAAATAAATGAAATGCAAGCTGTCAGGAAAAGTGTGCATCTGGACACCTGTTTTTCATTTATAACATTGGATTAGGTCCATCTCATCCTGAAGGCAGGAAAAGCATCATCTGAATCCATCTGTGAAAAACTGAATAAATGATAACTTATGCAAGAATGCAGAAATTCCCTTTCAACTAGAAGTAAACAAAACGGGTCACTGGTAATTAAATTATTGATTAACTTGGCCTGCCACCCATTCCGCAATGCTAACTGATGTTTATGCATTCAGACAGCACACTTTGGAATACAGGAGCCCTGACTGTTTGAATGCTTAGTAGCCTCCCAGTTAATATATGAATATTGTTTTTAAAGCTCAGTACTTTCTGGGCCAGAAGGAAAAAGAACAAAAAATGGTGAGCTTTAGTTCTGTAAACAGGAGGACTCTGCGATTATCTAAAGTACAAAATCTTTCCTACCAGCAAATTTTCTAACAAAACTCCTTTGGCTTCACATTCAGAAGGGCTTTATTGCAGCTGAAACAATGATACACATATAAAAGAAGATGCAAGTGTGGGTGCCAGGCTGCCACACACACGTGCATGCACGCACTCACATACACGCACGAAGGTGTGGGACAATTTTTCATCCTTCTCTAGATGAACATCCCATAGCTATTGCCTTCAGCTTACATTCAGCATCCAGATTATGCTGATGTCTCGAATTCATGGCTGATGAACGTGCTTTCAACCAGTAAGTTTGGCAAAAATAAGTAAATACACATATAAATACTTACAAATTAGTATCAGTTTTGCCCAAAAGTATAATAAATTACATTCTTACAAAAGTGAAGAAGTAGAATATCACAGTTGCTACATCACCCCAATGATTTTTTCAAGAAAGGGTTACAACTTTCAAGTAAAAAGTCATTGTCATGAAAAATGACACAATTGTCTCCAAAAAAAGCAAAATTAAGGCAAATCCATCTTTATGCAATTAAATACGTATTTCCGTAAAGAGTTGCATTTCTGAAGAAAACATTAATTCTGTTTGTGCATAGAAATAGCCTCAAATAAATAAAAAGGATGAATCTGAAATTAACTCTGTCTCAGGTGAAATGAGGACAGCCTCTGTTTCAGCGTGTTTGCACCTAACTTAGTCCTTTTTTGACTCTCTAGTTCCTGTACTGTTACTTGCCAGTACAGCTACTCATTTTCATTACAGAACTCTGAACTGTGAAACAAGAACAATATAATAGTTAATCAAATACTATACAAATAGAAGCATTTGTATCAAGGCCTTAAGGGCATTGGCTGATTTTAGACTGGAGTTTTATCTTGCACGTCATATAATCTAGTGTAAAATTTGAATATACATATGAGTGAAGACATTTAGGTAAGCAATACCAAAGCAACTTCAGCAGCATCTCCAGTGTCTGGGTTTTGCAAATCATCTGCATAGAAGGACACTTCTTTCTTTATTTGTTTATTCATTACACCCGAATGTTATCTAGGCCTACCCATTTTGAGGTGCTTGTTCCAATTCCTTTTTTGTGAACATATCAAGATGAGAAGCCAAATACAACTTCTGACAAGAATAACTCGGCAAGACTGTTCTCAGAGAGACAGCCTTAGATGGGTTCATTATCTCATCCTAAGCAAAATTTGCAGCTGTTAGGTGCTGACTGAAGACCTTCCAAATTTTTCCCTTTTTGTTGTGGATCTTTAGATATCACTGGTTTTGTCATTATCTGCCCAACATGTCTTGACAGCTACTTGATCTCATATTATCTGATAAGAAAATGTAGAATAATTTACTGTTATTAATTATAAACTCTCTTAAGTGCTACTTTGCAAACGCAGAAGAAGCAAAGTGTACTCATATGCAAAGTGTACTCACATAAAGTGAGCAACATATGAGTATGCCCTGACAAGTTTACCATCTAAGTTTTGCCTTTATTCCCAGGAAAAACTCTTTTCCTCATGACTTCACTCCAGCTGGGCCTGGGGAAGGAAAGATAAAAGGGTGCTGGGCTCTGCTGCACATGCTCTGCTCAGCCATAGGCACCTCTCTGAACTCCCTCAAACCATGCAGGCAACCCGTCTGTCGAGCTCTCTGCCTCTTGGTGTCTTGCTTCCCAGCACCCACAGGGCTGGGAGCACCCTGATCTAGCAATCTTTTATAATAATAAAAGGGCTGGAATAAAATTTTAAAAGAAAGTAGCTATATAAAAAATCAAAAGTTTACCACTCTTTCTATAGCTGCACAGACCCTTGTGGGCATGTCTGTGTACTTTGCTACCAATGGTTGCACATCTGCCAAACCCATCTGCCAAGCCTGGCAGACCTTCAAGGCATCTGTTTTAACAGAATTCTGTTTAGGGGGAATAAATTTTTGTGAGAAGTATTAAGTATCTCATGCTACACTGGCATGTTTGCATGGATGTCAGTCCTGAGCTGGCCCTTGTCTGGCAGGTTCAAAATGCAAGTGCCCATGCCTGCTCATACAGACACAGCACAAACATCTGTATTTTTCTGCTCTCCAGATATATGCATATATATTCCTTCCCAGTCCCTCAGAACTATTTTTCCAATGAATTTAACATCACTAGCTCTAAGATAAAGCCTTAGCTTTTTTCTTTTTCATTAAACCAAATTCTCTCATGATGAATATGGATAATAAACCTGCAAACCATTATTTCTTTCTCTAGTCTTTATGGATGAAATTCAGCTCTGGCACAGATGGCTGTATATATCATCTCATCCTAGATGAAAAGATTGCAGAAAAAGGGATTGTAGGATTTTCTATTCAAAGTAGCTCAAACGCTTAGGAGAAAGGTCTCAGCTCCATTGCTTGTGTTGCTGCATGGTGCTACAGCCTCCAGCAGTGGCTTTGGGAGGGGGGGATGTTGCTGTGAAGTCAGGGATCCCCACAGCTATTCAGCTTGCCTGGCAGCAAGACATGAAGGTCTAAGTCTGCAAATGCTAAACCACAGGCTGCTCTCCCCTAAACTCTTCGTGCTGCACCCCTAATACTGCTGCAGGAATATTTGCGATCTACCTGCTCCAGACAGGTTGTTCCTTAGAATTCAGTAACAGTGCTCACAGGAGCAGAAGCCTACAAAACAAAACAAAAAAGCAGTTATCAGGGGCTTTTATGATCTAATATTTCAATCTCTTCATGGATTAAGCTAACTGAATAGAAATAAAAATTGTCCTTGCTGCAATGCCGGTTCAGCTATGAGGTTCCTGCAACTCAGCATGAAGGAGGTTTATCAAATCCCCTGTTAATACACTACAGTACTGGGTCCCAAGCTAAGACTGATGGAATGAAATAGCTTTTGATTATAGAGCAGATTTTCAAATGAAACCATAAGTGCCTAATTCTTTGCCTTGAGATTATATCTTGAACATTTTTTTACAGATCTCAATCCCTCTGAACTTTAAAACTTTACAATAGCATAATTGATTTTAATCTTTCCTACGCACTTATCTGATATATGAAACTAGATACTTTGTATTGTGATTCAGCCCTCAGGCTTTAAAATTTGTAGATATAGTTAATGTGAAAAATAAAATATAAAATCAAAAATTATATCTCTAATAACAGTGCTAGACTTCCCAGTTTATGGTTTTATTACTGTGATTAATATACAGCCCCTGTGCTTGATGTAAAAGGATCCCACAATTGTCCAACGTAGCGCAAACCAATATTAAAAATTGACTTCCCTGAAACATATTGCCAAGGACACTAACTCAGCTATGCAGGACTGCTTATAATACAGGATTTACAGGATAATATTTAGGACCTTCAACACTTCTGCCATGACTATGTCGTTTTAATGCCCAGCAATGTCAAACTCCACAGATGAGTTAAATGTTTGGAGCACTGCTGTGGAGTGAGGGCACATGAACATCTGGGTGATGGGGCAAAAATCAAATTCATAACCAAAATTAGATATTGAAGTGTCCACACTACCTGGTGGAGTCTGAAGCATCTACAAATGGGATGTTTACAGGAGAGCACACTGATTGTGTAGCCAAATATATAAACCAGTAGAAGATGGGGAGAGAAGGGTAGGTTCCAGTACCTTCCCAGGGGCCTGAGGGTGCAGCACCCTGCTGCAAGATCTGCTCGCAGACAGCTCCAACCAAAAAACATATATGTATGCCTTTGATTAAAAAACAGTTGTTCGAATTGCATAAGAATTTTGGATTAGATTATCCAATCTTTCAAGCAAAAGGATTAAAAGGTGAGTTGGTTGTATTCAGCCAGACTCACTGTTTCATCTACCATCAGCGAAGCAGAGCAGGACGCTTTGGGAAACTACTTGCAGCTTTCAAATTGTCTACCTAAATTTAGCCTGCTTGGACTTGCCCTCACCAGAGAACAACCATCACTCATGAGATCCTCTACAATGTCAGGGCTGGCTACGATGAGGGCAGAAGTGGGGTGGCTGGAAAGCAAGAGGCTTAGCCCTTTCATCAGTCTTTATGCAGTGGAGGGATATTAAGGAGCTTTCACCAAATACAGCTGCTCCACTCATCCAGAAATTGTGAAGGCAGTTGGGGCAGTCAGGTGAATCCCTCCAGGGCTCACTCAGCCGATGCTGGCACAAGTAGATGTAATTCCGATCTCACAGGTCAGCAGAGGTAAAGCGAGGAATGGATGTCTCTCCTGCTTTTAGGGCAGGAAGATCATGAGTTATAAACTGAATGTAATGCCTACAAAAAGCTAGCTCAGATATCTTTGTGTGATTTACTTGTTGCAGACCTTAAAATTGTGCCTTAATACTGATTGAAAATGGAGGTGATGCATGCCTCATAAGAAAGCAATGGGAGGCAAACCTAGAAAATACACCAAAACTTTTGTTTGTTTTTTGTTTGTTTTCTCCATATTTTTCTCTTTTCCTAAATTACTTCATTGCTACACCACCAGATGCCAGTCAAGAGTGGGAGGAAAGGATACAAAAAACAAAGCTGCAGTTTGTGCATTTGAGCACCCAGGTGCCACTCTAACATGAGATGTTGCATTCTGACTACAAAGCATCTCACAGGGTTTAGGACACAGAAAATAAACAGGACCAAGTGCAGTCACTAGGAAGACTAATTTTAGCCCTTAGCCTCTTACTTCGCCATTTTGAACTGGAACAGAAACCGCAGGAAAAAAATTCCTGAGAGCTAAATCTCCATCTTGGATACATGAATATTTCTCTGTTATATGACACTCTCCAGCCTGTCATGTTCTGCTATCACTCAAAACCATTTATAACTTGTTAACAAGGTGGTGAAAGGGAGCTGAATATTTTCCCAGAATGGTATTTATACATTTTAATAAAGATAAATATCTTGATCATTTTAAGGCCACATAAAATAGTGCAGCAAAATAGCCTTCTTTGATATCTAAAAACAACTTCATTTGCTAGAAGATGTTAGAATGTCATGTATAAATTACTTTAAGCAAACTTAGGCTGACCATTGACAGGAACAAAACACGTGCACAGATTTCTTGATAATTTCATAGCTATTATTAATATATTAGAAATAATATTGTAGGACAAACTCTGTGAAAGCCATAGAAAACTCAGGCCAGGGAAGAATAAACTACTGTGGCCTTGATGCAGATTTCTCCCAGGAAATGTGTATTGCTTAATTTCTGAAGGGAAATCAATTTATGATTTTTACAATGCTCACATATTTTCATCGTGCTTTTGGGAAACTGCCCCAAATTATGTATTCAATTATTAGATTTATGTCGTGTGAGTGATTGAAGAAGGTAAACTTGGTATGTCTTGGTGAATTAATACAGATGGAAGTCCTGTCACCATGTATAAAATCCTAAAAGGAAATACGTAATTAATAAAGAATCTGTGAGTTGTAATGAGAAAAATACAAGGTGTAATGAAAAATACAATGAATGTTAACTTCATCTCTGCAGTCCAGGTAGGAAAATATAATCCTCCTTAAGAGCTTAAAAGACTCAGTCCTGAAGCCCTGAATTAGAAGAAACTTGGCATCTGTGCCAGCATCTGCTCAATCAAAGTTCACCTTTAAATGAGGTTTCCCTCTTTCAAATTTTCAGTTTTCTTTGTTTCTTTCAGCCCTCCTTTCCCCTGCACCCACCACCACACAGCCTCTTTTTTCCTTGTTTGTTGCCAGAATGCAGAAAAGTTCTTAAAGCATTTTTCCCAGCCCCCTCTGAGGAAAAACATCAAACTAAGTGAGATGCAAATAAAAATGCCATCTGTTTTCACATGTTTTAAAGTGCCTGACTTTTTTTGTTTATAATTTTAAAAATTACTTAATTTTAAAACCTCAGACTTTAAATGATATCTTCATTATGCCGTGAAAACTAGTGAAAGAGCAAAGGATGAAGAAAACAGGTTTTTAAATGAACATTTTCTTTTTCCCTCACAAGCTTTAACAGAAGCAGCTGCAAGAGTGAAAAAATTAGCTGTATGATATTTAATCCTATGTATGCCAACTTTAATCTACATTTTTGAAAGGAATCAACATATTTTGTGCACATTCCCTCCTTGCCTCCCAAGTTAAGCTTTTGGGATAAGTGCATTCTCCTCTCTTCAGCTGAAGAAAGATCTGTGCTCTCATTTTGCATGGGTTTTGCCACTAGTTATGCTGCTGTCCCAGAAGAATAACCAAGAGAAGTTATGACCACTGAGTCACTGGCACTCCTGTGTCTAAAAATAAAATCTTTCTGAGAAAATAAATTGTTGAGGCACTACCTGCAGGCACAACTGGGCACTGTGATAAATAAAGATAGAAAAACCACAAACAAACAAAAAAACCCCAAGGTTTTGTGGGTTGTGTCTGTGACATGCCTGAAGTGCAATCTTGAGATGATGTGTATCTGTAGTTGTACAAAACTTGGCTGTACAATGGTCACATTTGGTGGAGAGGAGATACGGGTGTAGGAAATGGGTATCAGCCACTTTTCCAGTCCCTTTGTCCCAGGCTCCTTGATAGCCAAATTAACCCCCAGTATCATATGTGAGTATGTCTAACTCTACAGAGTTAGAGCAAAACCACAATAGGAGGTGCTACTCAGGCTGTCCCAGGTCCTTGGGATCCCTGTCCCAATGGGCACACACTTTTTCATGCTGTGGAGGTCGCCAGTCAGCTCTTTTTTGAGCACCACATGCAGCCTGCTAACACACAAAGGCTGAAGTAAAGACAGAAGGAATTGACCTGATTTAGGTGTACATCACTCATGCTCCTATCTGATTTCTTTAGGAGAAGGAAACTGCAGGTGCCTCGAGGCAGAGCAGGGCTGGGGCACAAAGAAGAAAGCGGCAGTGACAAGCAGCCACAAGCCTCCCCAGATGCCACCTCCCTGCAGAGATGCCTCAGCTTCAGGAGCCACAGGCTGCCCTCAGAGTTCCAGTCACTGCTGCTGCCTGGGACTCTCATGGCAAAAAAAAAAAAAAAAACTACCCACCCTTAGTTAAGAGGCATCCTGGTCATCATCTCTTGGGGCTATGCTTTCTGCTGCAGTGGGGTGCAACCTGCAGGGCTGCCTGTCATGCAGAGACATAATTTGCTCTTCTTTACAAAGCAGAAGTGCCTTTGATCCACAGCCTGGATTAAAATTCAACTTTGAAGATTTTCTGAGTGGTGCTACACTTAAAACTTTCCCATAAATTAATTTTAATACCCAACAATTATCTTAAAAAAAGGATTTCCAAGCACCACAGCTGTGTTGCTGTGAACTTCTTTGAACTTCTGTGAACAACAGAAGCTTGGGAAAAAAACCAATATCCTTTCTAAACTCCAAGTATAGGATCCCTCGATCCACATTTTACCTTGGGACACCTCTGGTAGGTCCCAAGATACTAGCTGAAAGTTATTTCCCCAAATGAATCCACCCCCCTCAAAAGAAGTGGGGTCAGATGGAATCATGGATGCAGCCATGAGTTCCAGTACACAAACCTGATGCCAGTGAGATGGGCTAACCCCACTCCTCTGTGAGCATCAAATATAGCCCAGGATCCTACACAGCTCTTTTTACAGAGCAAGCAATTACTCAATTGTGTAAGAAAAATGATCCTTTGCACTACTTTGGAGTACTGTTTTTTGGGGTGTTTTTGGCAGTGGATTTGGTTAAAGACACTCTAAACCCAGATTAGGCCCGATTTCATTGTTGTGCTAGCCACTGTATATCTTTGTTAGCTCAATACTGTTACATTAATGGCAATCGCTAGGAAGCAACCTGCCAAATTAGAATAAGGTCATTACAATTTACACCCAATAAAGAAGAAAATGTATCAAAATACATTCCCAGGAAAACACATCATTAAATGGATGGCACACAAGATAATTCAGTGGTTGCGTAACCTTACAATCTAGCCAAGTACATATGCACTGAAAAATATTTGCTGATCGTCTAAGGAGCCGTTCAGGAATTTTAGCAGCTTTTTAAAGCGTGTTACTGTTATCTGTCAGCCCTGTGTAAACAGCATTTGCAACAGTTTATAAACATCAGTTACTTGTGCCGAGCAAAAGATCACTGCTGCTCCAGGATGTATCGCTTAGTACTTTGTGTGTTTCAACACTAGCGCAACTAATTTTCACTTTGCTCAGACAGGATCTGTGACTCAGATTAATATGTTGATTTCTTCTCCATTGCCACATAACATAAATGATCTCTGGCCATGCTATCTTTCCGTGTCTTCTATGTCCATTTACCTTCTTCCTTCCACTCATTTCACATCAGGATGTAGGAAAATATGTTGAGTGGTTTGGGTTTTGGCGCTTTTTTTCAGAAGATAAATGCTTTTTACTGTTTTCCATTTTCATGCTATTTGTTTGGGGTTTTTTACTACCCTGTCTCCTTTTACGTCTTTAATTGTTTGTCTTCCAAGATCCCCATCCACCTGCCCAGTTCATGCTCCATCTTGGAGGCTACCTTTTGTCTGAAATAGTTTGTGATGCTCTATTTGTTTCAGATTGTAGCTAATTTTACTCATTCTACATGAACAAAGTGGGTTTTGTTAGATTAATATTTAACCAGGCCAGAAACGACTGATATCATCTAACCTAACTCTCTGAATAGTACTGGCCACAGGACTGCCTTGAATTAACTTCCCTCTCAAGTGGAGGAGACCTCTAGAAACACATATGAACTTGATTTAAATTATTCCAGTGATGGTAAATCCACCACAACCCATGATAAACTATTCCAGAGTTTAATTAACATCTCTATTAAAAATGTGTGCTTTATTTGTAGTTTACATTTATCTGCTTCATCTTGCACCAACTGGATGCTATTAAAGCCTAGTTTGTTTTAGAGTTCAAAAAGCCTTTTCATAGTGAGTTTCTGGTTTTGATATAGGTACTTACGCATTTGTTGAGTCTCACCCCGAGGCAAGTTTTTGAGGACTCTGGCCATTACTACAGCCCTTCACATTCTTGACATGTAGACATGAGACCCTGGCATTATATTTTTTCTCTAAGCTCCATGACCATCTAAAGCCACAGACAATTTTTCGGGTTGCATTTTTAGTCTATATTCCGCTGTTTGCACATCTGAAGAAAGAAATGTTTCAAATATTTTTCAACAAAGCATCATGTTCAGATGACAACCGCCTTGAAAGCTTCTTGCGTGGGAGACTGGGACAGGGAGAGAAACATCACAGCTGACATCTATCAGGACACCATTTATGAGCTGAAGTGTTACTACTAGTAGCATCAAGCTGTTCGTACTAATGGCAGGTAAAGGTGCACTCAAGTATTGAGACACAGATGATCCTGCATTTACAATCTGTCCTTTTCATAGTTTACTTCTTCCCCAAGCATCTCAATATCAGAACAAAGTTTCATATAACAGCACTGAGAATCATTTTTACATTATCTTTCACACAGATCATCTTGAAAAGCATATTAAAATATGTAAGTATGTTTCAGTATTTAAAGAGAAGTTTTTGATTTTAAATGTTCTTCCTTCCCCCAAAAGAATTCGAAGTGAGCTTTGCATATTCTGAGTCCATTAAAGATATTTAATCACCATATATCTTCATCTACTAAGATAATCAAGGGTGGAAAATAAATCACATTTTTCTACAGCTCCTTGGAATTTCTGGAGACTTTGACATTTGAAATATATCAAAACTATCTTTAAATAGTGTATCATGGGCTTCTGAACTGAAAAATATCACTCACTCATTATGTGCTCTGTAGAATATTTCAGATTTTGTTCTTTCATATCTGTACATCAAAGCAATATTAAATTTAGAAACAAGAACATAAATATCCCCAGCAGTAACTTTCTGCTACTTCCATGAATTGTAAACATTTTAGACAGGAACAAGTTAAGACAAACTAATCACAGATCCTCCAAGTCTACTGAAATCAGCAAAAGAACTACCCCCGACTTCAATGTCTATGAGCCAGTCCCTTAAAATTGGATTGGAATGCTTCATTCACAGGTTTTGAAAAAAAGTAAAAGGAGTGAAAAGAACAATTCACTGTTGTACAAAATAGCTAGTTTTCCTGATGATCAGAAGTTGTTAGTTTTAAAATACAAATAAGTAAACCAAACCAAAACCCAAAACAGAACAGCTGAGCTTGGGAAATAGAAAATATGGATACTCTTCTTAGAGAGTGCAGACTCCCCAACCCACAGATAAGAACTGATTCTACTTGTAAATCTCTACTGCTCACCTCAATACACTAAACTTTTTTTTATATAACTTCTCCCATATGTGCACATGTTTAAAATCAAACTATTTACTTCACTGAGGTGGAAGAGAATTTATTAATATTTGTGGAGCTATGTGATGCCAATGTAATATAATATAAGTTTTACATCCTGAGACACTCTGTTGAATTGAACAGTGTTTCTCCTCATACCTGATTGCCCCTGTAGGACTGTGTCATCTTTACCAAGAGATACCTACATGTGAATGTTTGTAGGACATAAGGTTCTTACACAGAGCTGTAGCAGTTTGGGTTTGAAAGTGTGTGTGGTTTTATCCAGCAAGACAGTCTTCCTAGCAAGGCCTCAGGCATGATGTGCAGCTTCTTTTGGAGCCTTAGTGTGCTCTGCAGAAAGCTGGGTATTTTTTTTTTCAGGAAAGATCACGAATTTTGCAGTACAAGAGTGAAAATTGACAGAAATCTATGACTTCAAGGAGCCTTCAAATTTTTCAAATTTTCAAGCCTTTCAAGTTTTATGATGATGAAGCATCCATTCTATAATCCTGCTTCTGTGCTATCTGATAGTGAGTTGTTTTTATTTCATCTTTCAGTCTACATTTCATCTTTACTACACTGTGGACTTGCCTTTTTAAGTTTAGACAAGCCTGGTACAGGGCAGATCCCATCTCTCAACTCTATTATTTCTGTCTTGCTCTGTGACCTCAGGAAGGCAATTCTATTTCCACACAACCATACAAATAAACTCACATACTTTCTCAAACTTCAGGGTGAGAAACATTTTAAAACTAGGGCTGGGAGTTTCTCTGGAAATTTACCAACTTATTCTGGAATAATTACTTCAACAAATTCCAGTAGCTTCACAACTGTGGGCACGCCCTCAAAATGGAGACAACAATTCTGCAGTAAGGGGTAAATTCCACAACAAATCCTCTCCATAAATTACTGCCTCAGCAAGGATATAACAATTCCTCTACATCTACACATCTGGTGCTGCTTTTAATAACTGCCAAAAGATTTCAAGTGGATATTTTTCATATGAGGTGATTTTGTCCTCCTTTGTTGTTCTTATGATAATAATTCTGACCTGTTCCTTTTTAAAACTATTTGAGAATCCTCACCTAGACAGGTTCACCAATTCAAGACATTTTTATCATAATTACTCTTGTGTTAATTGGAATTTTTATTTGCTGTTTTCATGACAGTAAGAACAAACTGGCTCTCTTTGCTATTTTTATATCAATAGTGTGCTCCTGTTCTACAATAATTATTTTATTTTTCAACACTTCTATTACTTTGGAAATAGTTTAGCTGTCTTTTGTGTAACTGGTTGCACTCCATGCCCAGAATGCTCACCTATCATAACATTAATTTCTGGACTCCTTGATGTTTTTGTAAGCCTTTTCAGGAGATAAATAATATTTTAAAAAGAAAAACAAAAACAAAAAAAACCAACCCCTTCAAAAAACAGACATAACTTTTTTCTTCCTGAAATTGTCATGAACATATATAAACATAACAATGCAACAAGCATGCAGTGAAATAAATGATAGCAAAATTTTGCCACATGGTATCTGTCTGCAAGCACGCACATATCTGCATGTGCACATGTGCATTTACCAGTGCCTACACTAGCAATTATGACATGTTACCATCCCAAAGTCACAAATATTAGTTTTAAGGAAATGGTGCACAGAATGTCTCAAGAATATTTTCCTTTGATCAAAGTCGATATTTCAGCCGTTGAACCAAATGAAAACCATTTACAGAGGGGATGACTTAGAGCAGTGAAAAAAAGCGAAAGGTGGTGTTATTAAAATTGGATCAAAAAGAGGAAGTGTTGGTAGTGCATTTAAAGAAGACATAAGGAGATAGCTTTTAATTTCTTTATCTAAAAGTATTTTCAGGACTTGCCGTCAGGGTGACCATCCTTCTCCTGTAAGCATTTAAAACCTTCACAGGATCAAAGGCCATATGGCACATACTATATACCCTGAGATCTGAAGGACACAGGAAACCAGGACTAGGGATATTTCAGAGGATGAGGGTGACAGTAGCGCAGTGGGAATTCATCTATCCTGCTGTAATCTGGAGAAGCACAGAGCACAGAGCTTGGTGTTACATTTCCTGCTGATGTTGGCTCTCTCCACCTCCTGCTTGCTCACCTCCTCCTGCAGCCAGAAGCCACAGCACTGCTGGCAGCCTTGTGCTACAGTCTTATCATGAGAACTGCATCTGAATCACTTGCAAGTCACAGCTGAAAGGCTACAAGCTTCCTCACCCCAGGCTATGAGATATATGGAAGTGTTTAAACAAAGCTGGTTTCAAAGGCCAGAGTAATTTTTGGTCCTGATCCTTTTGGCCTTAGTGCAACTCTGGAGAGCTGAGTAGTCATAAAGCACAAGCAGTATAATGCATTTTGTATATCTTATCCAGTTTTACCACTTAAAGCAGTAGAATTAAAAAGCAATCAACCAAGAAGTAGTTCTTAATCACTACTGCTTGGTAGGGTGGGAAAGGGCAAGAGAAATTAAACCACTATGAATATCAAACTAGCCAAAATCTCATTAAATGAATATGATCTTCTACAATGCTTAAAGTACTGGCCCACCTCAGTGCCTTCAGGGAGCTCCTCATGCGGCTCTCGTCACTCCACCCCCAAATCACGCATTGCCTCCTCTGGAAAAGGAGACATTTGAGGGCATGTCTGCCACGAACCCCTCTCTCAGGCACCCCCAGGAGAACATGTCACAGGTGGCAGAAGGCAGGGTTTGCACAGCAAGTCAGGACTAAGAATCACACAGGGCTTCCTCCGCAGGCCAAGAGGCATTCCCCAAAATAGGTGTGGTAGCGCTGCAGGTCATTCTCCTTTGCACAGAGTTGGGATGTCCTTATGTCACAGAGGACAGTGCACCACCAGACTGCAGACTGACATGTGAAATGGAGATAAGCCGTCTTGATCGCAGGTAACTTCTTTGGACCCCGATAGCAACATAGGATGACAGCACAGTGCTCAGTCCAGGATGATTTGTTCTTCACCATGCTGTTCATTCAAACTGCTTCTCACCCTTGAGTTAGCCATAGGTTTCTGCAGTTACCTTAGGGTCAGCGCTCGGTTGGACCCTGGAATAAACACAAATGGTAGGGACTGACATAATTCCCTATGAACCAAGAAGGATATGGGATATCTGCCCAGCTTGGGAGGGAGTCTCTGGGCTTACAGAATGATGAACAAAGTATTATTTCCCTTAAGAGACCTTTTCAGAAGATTTTCATACACATTTCCTAACCAAGAGTATATCACATAAGTTTTACCATGGGAAGGAGAATCCCGAGGCATTCTGATAACCTGGAAAAACCTGTTTAAGACTTCTGAGCTTAGGGCATCTGTGTGTGCATACAAAATATTCTTCAAAGGTGGGTGTATGCATGGAACAACTACATCAGATGATACACACTTCCACCTCCTACAAAATTATATATGCAAAAGAGGGAGGCTACATGTAAAAGAGAGAGTTACAATTGTCTACATCAAGATAGACACAAGTTTCAGGAAACTGTTTTGGCACGAGCCTTGGAATACTAAATTGAAATACAGTGATAAAGCATAGAACCATGACACATCTTCGGTTTAGATAAGGCTGCACAGCGTAAAACTGTAGAACGCTGTTTTTACGCCGTGGCAGGTGGCTACAGATTCCTGCCAGACAAATAACAGCTAACAGACAGCAGCACTTAGAGAACATGAATCACACTAACCAATTGTAATATTCAGAAATTCTAACTAGTAACAGCTCGAGTTACTCTATGGGTGGGCAGAACAAAATAGACTTTGAAATCCATCAGGAAGTACAAGACTTAAAATATGGGAACAGGGCTGATTTTTCATACTAATTGAAGAGCCCTCTAATTCTGGTCACGGTATCTTCTCTCTTGCCCTCCTACTGAGAGGAGCAGCTACTGGGAAACATGTGAAAACGTGCTTCAGAACACTGCACACACAATACTTTGAAGTTAAAATTTATATTAGGAGGTCTTCAATTTAAAGCAGATAAATAAAAATTTTCTTTCTAGTAAAGTTCTATTTACTTCAACCGGTACATGTGGCAACCAAAAAAATTAAAAACAAAAATTCCCTTTGTTTTCCACCTTTTGTAACTTAAATACTTTCAAACATCCTAAGTAATTAAATTTAAAACACTTGCATATTTTATTTTCCAGCATCTATGTTGCTTGCTCAGTGATAACATTTTGTCACTCGTGTCATAAACAGAAGCACCTTCATTTTGTTTTGTTTTCAGTCTATGTCCCTCACTTATGAAGAGAAGTTTTTAATCCAAGTAAGAATTTAATGCATTTTTTAACACATTTAATACATTTTCTGGGGGGAAAAAAGGGAAAGACTAAATTAAACTGAGGGATCACAATTAAGTCAGAATTTACAACACACTGTATCTTTTTTTCGAGCAAGCACATTTTTACAAAAGAAGCCCCAGACATAATCTCTGCATTTAATGAAAATATGTAGTGATTCTACCTTAGACAGAACTGACTGCTTTATCTATGGATTATGAAACAGTTAGGATATCAAGTACAAGCCAAATTTTGGCTTTTAGGAATTTTTGTGAGGATTTTTATGTGCTGGGATACTTCCACCATGATCTGTTACAGGAATTCATGTTTTCTTTTGAAGCATCCTTTGAGGCTTTGGTAAGACTTTGTATAACATCAGGGCATATGAAGAGCAATTCAGTGAGAAAGGAAATGTCAAATTATGAAAAATTTGGGGTGAGGGCTTGCTCTAGTTATCACCCGTTTACACTCCCCAAATAGTGAGAAGTCAGAGAAAGGAACTCTTTGAAGAAAACTCAGCAGTCCTATCACTGTGAGGACAGTGGGAGACTTCAGAGTGTGATTTGTAGGAAATGTGGAAAAAATAAGTCCTCCAGCAAAATCAAACAAGTCCAGACTTGTCAAAACTTGCATTTATTTTTGCAAGTAATGGAGTTTTCAAATATTAGATTTTTTTTTATTTCAAGTGAAAAGGTCAAAAAGGACAGTAGGGCAAATTTAAGAACTACTTTTTGAAATTAATTATTCTTTATATAACTCCTTATGTCTCCACCTTCAATACTATTTGTAAAAATACCAAAATCATTATCATGCAAGGAGATTCCTTTGTTCCCTTTCTCCCTATTGTACTGAAAATAATTCCCAGATGTCAAAAAAGGAATACACTTCATATTAGTATCAAAATAAAATTCTTACATATTGCTGTACTTACTAGCTAGTTTTGACAGTTGTCCATTTTTGGGGGCTAAAGAATTTATTAAGTAGAACTGGGTATTTCCTTGATACAAAAAATGGGCAAGGTCTCAGTTCCCTGGCACAGCATAATTCAAGCAATGGGAAGTAGAGCTGCAAATTCTGCACCAGTTAGCCCTTCACCCAAAAGCTTTTTCACCACATCTTTGTCTACACTGCTGTACCACAGTAGTCTTTATTCTGTTCTGACTTTCTGCTACTCATTTTAGAGTTTCTTCAGTATTTCTATTGTCGTGGTCATCAAAACGTACATCCTCCTGTACACCCCCAGTGTTCTTCATACTGACAAATATCTGTAAAATGCTTCTGATTCTTTCAGACAGCTAACTCAAAGAAGTTTATTATTCTCTTATGTTTACCTTGACAGAAGGATTTCATTGCACCAGGGGCTGAGAAAGGAGAGAAATTGCTGTGTCTCAGCTAAGCTGTGGTAGCTGCTTATGCCCTTCTAAATGCAAACTTCAACAGAACAAAATAATCTAAGTCAAAGTATGTAGTAATGCTATAATCTAGCAGCATGCACAGGGAAAATTATTCTGTTTCAACTGTTAATATAACAAGCTGAAAAGTCCAAGCTACTGGCTTCAAATGGATTTAATCCATTACAGACACTATAGTTGCCACTTTTACATGAACTGTAGTGGCAGCACCATGAAATTTGATTAACAGTTACCAAGTATTTGTAACAATTACCAGTACCAGTTACCAAGATATTTCTAATTATTTGGAGGACACGCCACAAGCATTAAATAGAAATACTGGTGCTTTATACAGGAGACCTTGTGACAATTAAATCTAGTCCTACCCTCAGCATGTCTGCTTGCAGCAGTCTCCTCTCCCTGGGCTGAAATCGTTCAGCTGGACAGATACAGAAAGCCCTTGTGAGCTGTATCCTTCAGATATTTCAGGGCACTTCTGACCTTTACAGCAGTTCACTGAGATACACATAAGGCTCTTTGCAACTGCCAGAAAGGGAAGAGATGGGCTTGTGCTTCAGCACTCTGCCAGGTAGCACTGACTAACAGCACGACCTAAGGCCAGCACAGACATTAGAAAGTCTGCTAGCTAAATGGAAGTCATTTCGCCATTCCCACACCTACTGCAATCACACCTCCCAGTGGCAACATGCACATAACCTCACGTGTCATGTTATTACAGACCCTTTTATCTTGTAAAAGGACTTTTACAGAGGGGTTTGTTACTACTTACAGTAGTAGTAACTTGTTACTACTTAGGGTGAAGTTTTCCTGTACTGAGGACAGCAGGGCTGTGGTGTAGCCTCATATGAATACCCAAAACCTTTCTAGAGGATTCTGCTGTGGCAAAGCCACGTCAAGGAGCTTTGGCCTTTTCAGAGAAAGTGTTATATAAGTTCCTTTGCCCTCTCCAATCTCTGTAGAGTCAGCATGCAATTGTACTTTTCTTGTCCCTCGCATCCAGGAAACCAAGAATGTAGGTAATTACAATTAATAGACCCCTGCCTTCCCCTGCCTGAAAGCATTCACAAAGGAGCAGCCACAGCTGTCAAAAATATTTAAAAATTAGGCCAGACAATATTACAAATATTAGTTTAAATGTGATCTCAGCTGTAAACTTTATTGCCTTCTAAAATAGCTGTAGATAAAACAATATTGTAACACAGTTTTTAAAGATGCTCAATGTTTCCCAAAATACATTTTACAAAATTTTTACAAAATAAATTATCAAGTCTTCCAAACTCAATGAAAGTTATCAGTCTTCAGGCTACCCCACAAGTTCAGCAAGGGACATTTAACCCACACAGCCAGAACATACTGATTTACATCCATTCCTTATAGGTGAGTTAAGGACCTTCTTTTCTTTCATTCTTGTGTTGTCTCCCACGTATATCAGCATACTTCACATGTAAAAAGAACTCTGCTGAGATGGATTAACTCCCACATGAGATTATTACTGATATATACACATATGAAGCATGAAAGAGATGAAATAGCAGCAAACTGAAAAATACCAGTTCAGATTTATCCTCCTCCAACTAGGTAGGGAAGGAAACTCATCCCCCATAAACTGTTTCATGGGCTGGAATTTAAAACCTCCAGAGGTACATCAAGTAAGTATATTGTTGAGCATTCATAGTTTGAAACAAAAGGAATTTCCAAGGTACGTTTTTCATTTATATGGTAGGAGGATATATTGAATTTTCAAATAGTGATCATTAGTTGTGAAAGAGTGGCCCTCACTTTCACTATTTCTTCCCTTTTATAAAGACACAATTAGCACAGATGCAGGAAAATTTCATTATGCCTGAATACCAGACATAAAACAATCTTTTTAAGAGATATTCAGGCTTGACAAAACTCCAATTTATTTCACAGATACACATTTGTCTATAGTAGATATCGTTTTTAATCATGAGGATGCAAAGATGTCATTTACCAGTGCCCCATTCTGCTTATGAGTGCTGACAAAGCACTTCCAGTGCACATTGCTGTGTGGCTTAGCAAAAGTAGGAGCTCCAACTCTCTGTTCCACTTCTTCGAAAGAAGAGCCCTTTAAGGGGGATCTACAACAAAGTCTCTGCCACTTTTGTGCAAGTCTAGCATTTTGATAACCCCTTTTTATGCACAGCTTAAATCAAGTGAAAGAAACAGTGTCAGGAGAGGTTTAGGCTGGATACTAGGAAAAGGTTCTTCACCCAGAGAGTGATTGGGCACTGGCACAGGCTCCCCAGGGAAGTATTCACAGCACCAGCCTGACAGAGTTCAAGAAGTGCTTGTACAATGTTCTCAGGCACATGGTGTAGTTCTTAGGCTGTCCTGTGCAGGGCCAGGAGTTGGACTCAATGATCCCCGTGGGTCCCTTCCAACTCAGGATACTCTATGATTCCATGCTTCTAAGAGGTGGGTCTGGAGAGAAGCCCCTGATGCGCTGTTTCTGCTGTCTCCATTGGGAGAACACAGCCAGTTAGCTGGGAGTGGTGCGGTGACATCTTGGAGGTGGGTCTCAAGATCTGTGTGAGTTCATCTGTGTGGTTTTCAGTGCTACCTCTCTTCTCTTACACCCAGAGAGTCTGCAGCTTTTACCAACTTGCTGCATTTTGTTTACATACCAGATTTTCTGGGGTTATTGTCTTTGTTCTCCATTCCAGAAGAGAGAGGGGAAAAATGAACCTTCAGCTATTTTTGCTGCCCTCCTTTCTAGAACTCCTTGGTCATGAAATATTTAAACTTCTTCCCACAAGGTATCAAACAGCATTACCATTATCTTTAATTACAAACTAACCTGGTGTATTTTTATAATTAAAGGGAAGTGAATAGCATTTGGAGTTTAACTGTGAGCTTCTGTGGAAGGCAGTGGTTAAGTTAAATCACTTATTGGAAATACAAAATACTATTCACAAAAGATGAAGATTAAATGGACATAACAACAGACAAATGTGAATCATATCCACAGTACCTTCTATTTCAACGTAAGTTTCATGGTTTCAGCATGAAGAGTAAGAGCCTAGCTCTAAAAAGTAGTTGGGGTAACCATATCATGACACTAAAATACAGCTTTGAACAGCACTATATTTCTTGTGAAATAGGGATGAAAATTGCTGTTGGCACATCCTTAATTAAAAGGTAACTATCAAAACCTTTTAAACCAGAGAGATTACTGGTTCCCAAAATGTAAAACTTATACTCTCCTCCTTCCGTACAGTCTTCCAACATGAATTTCTGTTTTAAAAGTGTGTATTCTGAGGAAGAGACACGTGTAAGCTGTGAATATCAAAATGGCAAGACACATATAGCATTAACATGATTTTCAAAGGATTAAAGATCCAGTAAGCAGTACAATTATTTATACTGATTCGGTCCATTTCGAAGTGGTGTCATGTGCTGCTCCCTACGTGTCAGGCAGAAGGAACCAAACAGCACATGATATGCTGCACACTGCCTTTCCCACAGGATGGCAGGCAGCATCTGCTTCTTGACCCAGGGTGGATCACTGCCCCACCAGACAGCCCAAGCCGAAGGTAGCCAGTGCTCACTAACCGGAGACTCAGGGGCATCATCAGTCCATGCGGGCAGGGCCCCAGGGAGCCTGCACAGGCTGTGGCTTGGGACAGAAGGGTGAAGGGCTTTCTGCTGAGTAGGATATGCAGGCAAGCTGCTCTTCAGCAAAGGAGTCAAAACCCCCACAAAACCTTTGTGTGATCTGAGCCAGGCAGCACAGAGCTTTGGCCAGGCTGAACCAGCACAGCTGAAGGAAGAGCAGATGTGCAGAGCTAATCTACACAGCATGTTGGTACAGCCCCAAACTGCTGGCAATTAAGTCACTTTTCCATAGTTGGCTAAAAGATAAGCTTCTAACAGTGTGAAAAAGTTGCAGTAAATCATAGTACCAATAACATACAAAAACATATTTACATCACTAAGGATTCTAAGAGGTTCTTAAAATATCAGAACCTCTCATTTTATGTTGCAAAAGATACGGTCTTTATTATAGCACTTGCTATTTGTAATTCTCTTTTTGAGTTACTGTAACAAGGTCCTATACTTTTCAAGGTTGCTCTGCTGTAAATCTTGCATGAAAATGTAGCACTGATCTATAAATCTCTATGCATTTTCATAAATACCGCAGAAAACCTCTTAATTGCAGATTATCATCTTAATGCACATTTCAACACATTTTCATCTGTGTTCACCTGCCACTCTGCCCACGGACTTCCTCTGTGCTAGAGATCTTCTCCAGTGATTTAGCATCTTCCACTGGCTTTCATTCTTAAAGTAATGTGTGGGCCATCACCAGGAAAAGACAGTTTTCATGAAGCTAGACTCTCTACGTAATCAGATTTGGCCTGTGTCTGCACACTCCTATCAACATAATGAGTCTAGGAAATAAGCGTATTTGAAATCACACAACAATGCCTCAAATGACTAGTATTTGATACATCTGGGTGGTAGTGGCATTCTGAGGGTTCTTGAAGCCACACCTGTCATCAAGTATATCCTGAACCCACTGCTGGCTAAAGTTTTTTCCTAGCAGCATAAAGAGCACGAACAGTACTGGACACGTCACTATTCAGACAGGCTTACAGAACAAAAGCCTCTTGTTTTCAATTAGCCAAAATTCTAACACCATCAAGCACCTAGTCTTTGAGTAATTAGATCTTCCGCCAGGTACAGCAGGCAGCTTTGTGGTGCAGGGCACTAGGAAATAGGTTGGGCTCTCTGAAGGAACAATGGACAGTTGTCCTGTACATTTACTGGGAGGTAGTAAGATCCCCGCCTTGTCCCTTAGATATATGAGTCTCAGAGATATCAGATGTCCTGCCATTGCCTCCTTACTAGTGTTTGTTCATTCTTTTTTCTGTGGCTGATGAAGAGGTATAAAAGGAAATAATACTTACTCTTTATTTTTGAATTATTTATGTATATTTACCCAGTAGAGATAGGAAGGGAAATAAAGAGCACAAATATGAAATTAATTGTTCTAGCTGTTCCCTTACCCCAGTCAGGTGTTTGCTCATCAACACTGCTCATGTCGGTTTGATAAATCACAGGAATAATTGCTTCACAAATGCCCAACAACACAGATTTTCCTTCTCCAACCGGAATATCTCCAGGTAGCACTTGACAGAAGTGCGTGCTATTCAGCATGACAAAACTGATGGCAGCCTGCACGTAGCCTGACAACGTAGTATCAGCAAACCTGCTTCCGATCACTGTTTAGCTCAGAAGATGACACAGCTATTAAAATCAGCACCTGGAGTCAATATAATGCCAAGTTCGTAGGCAAATCTGCATATTCTCCCACCAGCCCCTCACTGAATGCTCCAGAGGGGAAGCCAAAGCTCTTGACATTGGTGGCCCTTCTGCCTCCTACAGAAGGAGACACTGCAAGAAAGTGCTGCTCTTGGGCAATGGCTGTAACTCAGGTCATAGAGTGAAGTAAGACTGGGCATAGCCTTATGTGATTTATTGAATTTAAGCTGTTGGCATGTTACAAACTTTTTCCAGCATGTGAAAGGGAAGGTCAAACAGGTTCTTCCATTAGACTCTGTCAGGAAATTTGAATACTGGCACAATTTTGTTAGGCACAAAATATACCTCTGTAGGAAGCCCAGTGCCTAACCAGGGTAGGAGAAGTCAGCGTAGCTGCAGTTTACCAGAATGTGAGTACAGCATAGCTGTACAGAGCAGGCACTTACAGCTGATGTGAATGATTTACTTCTCCTTAATCTGAACAATTCCTATACTGGGGACAGACATACGGAAGCTCATGAAATAACAAGTTTTATTCATTTTAAGTAACCAAATACAGCAAAGATCAGTAGGAAATAAGAGCAAACTATTCTCTGAAATCCCTTCATACATGTTTTTCCTGTAGTAGTGATGAGTGATACTTTGTGAACCTTTCACTGATACCAGTACCAGGTAAGTATCATGAAGTCATAAGTGTTTTAGTCTTACTACAATATTTTGCAGAAAAAGTCAGTGCCATTCCAGAAGAGTCACTTTGTACCATGAAGGACACAGGATGTCTTCTTCTAAAATACTATGTTCAGTTTTGGTCCCTACTACACAAAAAACCATGTGAACAGATTGGAGAAGGGCCACAAAGATGATCAAAGGACTGGGAAACCTGCCATATGAGGAAAGACTGAGAGAACTGGGCTTGTTCAGCCTTGAGAAAAGATGTCTTAGGGGAGACCTTATCATCCTGTTTCAGTATTTAAAGGGTAGCTACAAAGAAAATGGAGACTGCCTTTTTATAAGGAGTCGCGTGGAAAAGATAAGAGGTAATGGGTACAAGTTACTCCTGGGGAGATTCCAACTGGACACAAGAGGAACATTTTTCACGAGAAAAATTAGTCACTGGAATAATATCTCCAGGGAAGTGGTGGATTACCCAACATTGGACAATTTCATTATTTGGCTGGACATGGTTCTGGGCCATCTTGCCTAGGCCGTGCTTTTGCCAAGAAAGGTTGGACCAGATGATCGTTGAGATCCCTTCTAATGTGGTATTTTATGATTGACTCTATGATTGAAAATAACTTCTGACAGTGGGTGCTACAAAGCAGACCGGTTCTCAAAGGCCTGAGATCTACTCTGTGTTCACCTTTCCTGTCTCACAGGACCACATTTTGTCAACCTCTTCCTCTTTTAGGGCACACAGATTTTCTGCTGAATACTCCAGTCTTCTCTGAGAAGAAGCAGGTGTTTCAAAGGACAGAGAAAAGGATGTGAAAACACAGCG
This sequence comes from Gymnorhina tibicen, assembly GCA_013399875.1. Lineage (NCBI taxonomy): Eukaryota > Metazoa > Chordata > Aves > Passeriformes > Artamidae > Gymnorhina > Gymnorhina tibicen. Next base: position 1,077,746 of record VXAZ01000608.1, read on the forward strand.
AGTTTCAAGGCTCTGCTTTTTCTTCTACTAGAGAAGGGAGCCTCTGCAAGTAACATATGTTCTGGGTTGCAGGAGAAAGTCAGGGATGGGATAGGACCAGATGCTGCAGGTTCAGGAGAAAAAAAAGATCAGTATTGTGATCACTGCAAACTGTTACACTGACATAGCAGCAGCACCAAAAATTCTGAAAACCCTTGCTACAGATGATGGTGACCTCAGTACATAACCCAGCATTACCCTATAGATCTATTCCCAACCTGCAGCTTCTTGTAGGCTGCATCTTCACACAGTTTCTTCTTACAAAAAGAGTCCAGTGGGGCAGAGGGCTTAGTCTAGACATTTGCTGTGATGTTATGGAACATATCAGGAATCCAGTGTCTCATAGATCATAGTGCCCTTCAATTGCTAGTTATCACTACTACGTGCCAAATGACATAGCAGTTTCCTAATAGTATTTTCAAGGTGAGAAAAAAGTACCTTAAAACAAAATCCCAAATGTTGGTATAGAACAAATCTTCCCTGTTTATTTCAGTATGAGAATTTGTGGATATCAAATAAAACAAGTCACAAGGTCCAGAATAAACAAAAGGAGGAATTGCTTCATCCAGCATGATGTTAAGTTGCAGAACAATAGGGGCATTATCATGTTACTGATGGTTTTGGCCATTCTATGAAGTTCAGCTCATTCTTTGATAAAAGTATGTTTTTAACACTACAGTGCATAGAATAAGTCAGAAGCTGGGATATATCATATAAATAATGGATCCACATTTCTATAGCTCAGTGTTTTGAGAGAGAGCAAGTACGTCACTCAATAATAAATCAAGAAATAAAACACTTTGTCATGCAAGGGCATGTTCCACAGAATAAACAGGCTTCTGAGAAATTAATTTTCTGTGGAAATTCAGTAAGGAATTAAAAAAAGCTGCCCTCGCATCACTTATTTTCTTACTTTGAAGATATTATTAGAATTTATGATTGTTTTTCCTGAGTCATCTTCACTTAGTCTTTATAGCCTCTTGTTTTTTCCATTATTTTCAACTATTTTTTTTATAGCTCATAGCTTTTTAGAAGAGCACAAAGAGCTTTAAGGTGAGGAAGAGTGCAAAAATGTATCTAGGGAAAATATACTGAAGCTTTGCAAATCATGAGCTAGGAAGTGTGTGTCAAAGTAGATACAGAACTCCAGACTAAAAACAGATGAATGTCAGAAGAAGAACATCTGCTTTGGAAAAAGTTGGCAGCAAGCATCAGCTGAGCCTGATCTCTTTTATAACCTCTGCTCTTTTGTTTATATTTTTCCTTATTCTTTTCGTATTTTTATGGCTGTAGCTAATATGGAAGATTTCTTAAGGACAGTAGGATAAAGCTGTGAATACTTCATACAGGAAAATTATAGTTTATCATCTATAACCAGGAAACAGAGAAAAAAGAAAAAAGCAAATCTATCAACTTTTTCAAAGTAGAATATGTGAAAAAAAATGATGTATTGCAACTGGGACTGCAGACAATTGCTTAGGGATTACATCTAGTTACTATTTCTTCTGAGACATTGATTCTGTTCAGATGTCTTCTTAATGATAGTGCTATTTATCAAAGCTGCCTATTTAAGAGTGGTGACAATCTGTATATCTTCTTGTCTTTAATTTCTTCAAATAAATCTACTCTTTTCTGGGAGGTGAAACTCAGCCAAAAATTACATTAATGCTCCTCTACAAGTCAGTTACTATTTCATCATCTGAGGACAGGTTCTTTATGTCTGAATATCCAAAAATAACATGCAGGCTAGGCCTCAACTCAGAAATATGCATTTATTTATGTCCTATTGATTGTCTCCTGCTTAAAGATATGGACATATAAGCGCTTTGCTATACAGATGGAATTTAAGAAATCTCAACTCTCTCCCCCTTTTGAATATAAGTTTTTGAGTGACTAAGATTAGGCTCTTGACTGCAGAGGGAGTAAGTGCCCACAGTTTGCACTCATTCCATAAGGAACTTAAATTGCTCAGCACGGAAACTTGGATTTTTGTTTGCAGTATGTGTACTTTGGAATAAAGGATTTGATATAGGCAGGATGGGATTTTTCATTTGAACAACTGAAGTGAGCTCCCAGATGGCAAAGTAATGACAAACAAGGGAAAAACAGAGTTGTGTTGTAAAAGTCTGTACTAGTATAATTCACAAGTATTATTTGAACATCTTGACTATTACATTTCTACAGGTCCATGCTTTAACCAAATAGGTATTGAGTCAAAGCTCTGGTATAAAAAAGTATTTTAGAAAACAATTTCAAATAAAGCACTGACAAAAAAGAAGTCAGTAAACTTGTTCTTAGCCTGTTCTTGATTACTTGTCGGGAAAATAAAGACTGGGAGAGACAGTCAGTTCTGCTTAAGATTGGCAGAAAAAAGGGAAGAGGAAGGGAGAAGTAGTATAAGATCTGTGAAATAGACTGAGAGTGTTTTATTTAAATGGTCAAAATTCTGAACTACGTAGTGAGAATAAAGGGCAAAACTGAACAAATGCTTGAAGATAGAAGTGTGGTGATGTGATGGCAGTGTCTCTATGATCAGACATGTATTTATAAACAATATTTTGCGTAAAATAAGAACATTCTTTTTAGTTGCAAATAACTTCATGATCTTTTAGAAGTTGTTTTGCTATAGTTTCCTTAAGGGAATACTTCTGAAACTCTGTGTTTTGATAACAACTAGGCAGGTGGCCAGCTATGATCTCTACTCCGGATCACTGAATTGCACATCTCAGATTTGTTTCTCCATTCCCTTTCTTCCCACTTAGTCTGATTTCACTGCACCTTCTATAGAACAGTTAGAACTGGATTTGGAGTTTTGGGGGATTTATACCATTTTTCTGAAAAACATGAGAACTCATGGATGAAACCTTATCATGCTTTATGAGTAAAGGTTGGATAATAAAGTGCTTTGAAGAGAAGGGTGTGCTACTAGGTACATAATTTTTCTTTAAAGTAGGATGAGAATACAGTGCTTCAAAAACAGCCACTGGCTTCTGAATACAGATTACAAAATCATCTAATCTCCTGTTGCAGCTACATGGGCAATACTTCTAATCAAGCTTCAACAGCCTTGGGGAAGTCAATTCACTGACAGAACTCCACCAGCACCTCTGGAAAGAGTGCTAGGGTATTAAAGTTTGCAGGCTGGTGCAGAACTTCACCCACCCTAACAGGCAGAAAATCACAGTGGATCATTTCAGTACAAGTGAAAAACTCTATGTAGAAGAGGGAAGAAACTTTGTTTTCATTTAATGAACTAATAAAGAACAAAGACGTGACAGAAGTTTCTTTCTTCACTTCTTGGATGTGTGTGAGGACAGGTAAGGGTTGTGAAACTTGAGAGCACAGTAAAATGAGAAGCACACTATTGCCCTAGGGATGCTTGTTATTCTTATTAATCTTCAAGAACACTTTCAATACAGAAACTTTTGAAGTTTCAGAACCAGATTATTTTGCTTTGGAGTACATGCAGAATTGTTTTGCGTTATTTCAGGTATGGTATTGCAAATAATTATTTTTACATTATTCTAAAAGGGATAGGAAAACATGCTGAGGGGAACTGGATGGTCATAGAGCAAAACCTGACACTATTCCTTTGATTTAATTTTAGCTAAAACTTACACGACTGAGGATCTAACACAGTGAGAAAAAGTAACTTGCCTCCAGTCATAGCCGTGTAATAGAACCAGGAATAAAACCACAACTTCTGACTCCCAATCACAGGTAAATTAGCTATTACTTCCTACAAGGTGCATCTGCATTATCCTTGAGGACAACTTCAAAGCCAAATTCCTGACCTTCCACATAATCTAGATGTGGCAATGCCCATGAGGTTTCCCTTAGAGTGATCCACCTGGTGAGCCAAGAACCAAAAATCTCCATTTTGCTTAGATCTTATGGTACTCATATGGGAACAAGTCAAAACTGTCTCCTATGAAGACCTAAGGGGGGAAAAACCCACAGGCAAACTGCAATAAAAATTCAGGACCAAAGACAAGCAAAACAAAGCTGTTTTCTCCTCCCAAGTCATGAGGTCAGAGACCTGCTGTTGCAGAAGACATAAATGGCAGACAGAATTTTTCGCCCTGAAAGTCAAAGACTAATGGAACTACATCCAAAGCTAGTATTAACTAGAGCAAGTTGCTCTGCAATTGACTGTGCAGAGTGTTGCAGGTTAGGGTAAGTCTGATGACACACTAGGTGATAACAGTGAGCCAGTTTTTCAGGAAATGCCGAAGGGTCTTGATTTTTCTGCCTAAAGGTGCTGTATCTGAAGTTCTTAACAAACATTAAGACTCTCAAGGAGATTGCAAGTGCTGTAGCAGGAAGTGGGAATAGGTATCAGCAACACCTGGACTAACAACACCCATGTGATAGAGCAGAAACAGGATGTTAGCTTTTATCGGGATGGCAATGCAGATAATGCAGGAGGCTGGATTTGGGTATTCTAAAGCATCTCTCCTGACCACAGGCGTGACTTTCCTCATGGAAAAATATCCCCCTAATGCTTTAGGACAGTGATGATCAGCACTTCTGACATCCACTGGGACCAGGATAGACAAGCATTGCTTCAGAGATAGTGCTGATCTACCATAAAAGGTTCTGAAAATGGTCTTCCATGTCTGTAAATCAGCATCTCACCACTTATCATCAGGAGACAGCAGCCCCAGCAGATGTGCCTGATGAAAGCTTGTAGCCGCACCAATGCTGCTGGTGTGATATTTGTAATAGGATATCCAGCATTTATGCCACACTTAGAAAGGCTGCAGCAAGCACAAGCAATGGCTGCACGGCCAGTGAGTGGGCTATAGCAATGGCACTGCTTTCCTGTGATGATTCCTGGCCTCCTCTCTGAAAGTCTGTTGGAGCTCCTATGTACTGAGGTAAAGCAAAGGGAAGAAGTGCAGTGAAGAGGTGCAGACAGCCTGTATATAAAGCAACATGATAAATCATTTGATGTATATGATTCAAGTACGTAAGGCAAAGCATGAATATTAGGTATGTTAAGCATGGAGCAGGGGTACAGACCCCTTTATTTGGTTTGATTGTTTCTTCCACAAAGAATTTTTCCCAAAATTTAGTTATATTTAAGAAACATCTCCAGGAAGTTCTTATTTCTATCAACTGACTATCTTTGATGGCTTTGGCACAGTTAAGCACTTTGGCTATGAATAGCAGCCCTAGACTTTGTTCTGTTTCCCTAAAAATTTTTAAAGAGGAATCTAAGAGCTTGAGATCCTCATGTGGTAAAAAGAGAAGGGTAAACCCACTAAATGTTTCTCAAGGAACATTCTGTCTCAATTTAGAAAAATTTAAGCAATTAATTGGGAAGAGAGTATCTCCCTCTGCAGGACTTCAGAGACCTCTCTGCTTTAGCACAGGAATCACAAGTGCTTCTTCCAGAAAAACATTTTAGATACCTAGAGAGAGAGTAAAAGGTGAATCCCCAGTTTCAGTAATTTCAGGCCTGTTCTTACCCCAGTAATTTTAGTGATTAGAATCAAGCATCTAGAGAGCAACCTAATGGATTTCAGACCACTTGGGCTTGAATGCCTTGCTAGATTAGTGACTACAAGACAAAGCATGAGCTGATGATCAGAAAATGTCATCTTAGGTAGGTTCTGTTTCTGGCTCTGGTACTAGTCTGTTCTGTGTCTTACACAAATCACACTATTACCCTCATTTTATGTAAGGAGAAAAAGTCATTATCAGCTTTTGGAAAAATATTGAACTATGGACAACTGTTGTTATTATACACACATCTGGCCAAATTTTGATGAAATTTGACGAAGCCATAGAATAGGAAATAGCAGATAGTTCAGGCTGACAGGGTCCACAGCGTGAAGTAGTGTCATAAATGTAAAATGCAGTGCTTAAGCTTTAGAAGGTTAAATTGGCAATAATTAACCTTACTTCTCTTTTTCATATGTATGAAAGAAAGATCAAAGACCTCTAATAAGCCATCAGGACTTGCTTTTGCTTAAAATCCAGAGAAATAAAAGGTGCTTTCTGTGAACAGCATTGTTCTTAAAGCATTTTTGAAATTAAAGGGGTTATTTTAGATCTATACAGCCCACCCATTAATTTTGTTTCAATATAAGCATTTCCAGTTTTCCCATGAGAGCTACAAATGAAGTCTTATAAAAACCTTTCCAGTGATAGAGGGCTGTACATCAGAAGAGCCCAAATTATCGTTAAAAGAGAAGTAAGCAGCCTGGATAATTTTATTTATAATAGATGAAAGTGGAAATTAGAGAAAGAGAGAAGTTTATGGTTTGTTGGCATTTATTTCCAGCGGTGTCTACCTGAAAGCCAGATTCATTACCTGCACCATACTCCTTAGTACCTGCAACACCTCTTCTCCATCTCAGTTGCCAGAACATCCCCCAAAGGCCTGCCTGGATAGGTGACCCAAAAGAATATTTAAACTCTGTCCAGCTAGCAACAGAAGTACATTCTACAGCACCCTTTGTAAGGTTCTCCAGTCTTTCTGGAAACGCTCTTTGGCACCTCCGGGAAGCAGAGCGCTCCTTGCCGGCCCGGTGCTGTCCACAGTGCGCGATCCCACCAGCAGAAGGCTCCCTATCCCACCGAGTGCCGCGGGAGCACCGTCCCCGCGCGGCGGGAGCGGGCGGCGGGAGCGGCCGGGCTGCGCAAGGCAGGGAGCGGGGGACAAGCGCGGAGAGGGAGGCGGCTGCAGCCACACACGGGGAGCAGAACGAGGGACCTCTACCAGACACTTTATCGCTCCCGCGCTCCACTATCCAGTACCCCTATCCGCTGATTGTTTGCTTTTGTTTCAGCGCTTAAGGCAACTGTGTCTAGCATACTATACTGCCTCTTTCTACTTTTGCCTTTTAAATGCATTCTCGGTTACTCGGCGTGCAAATATTTGCATGAGTCTACCAGTTGACAGGCTCGTATCACTTTCATCTGCACATGTGGTATGCTCGAAGTGTGGGGTATACGTGGATGGGAACTTCACTGACATCTTCAATATGGCTGATGATCCTAAAAGCCATCCTGCTCGATAATTGTATGGTTTATTAATAGCTGAAGTACAGAGGGCTGAACTAAGCTCTGTGCCAAAAGCTAACTTAGCCTCAGATCACAGAATAAGAAATTCAGTGGTACATTTCTTCTGCCTTTCCTCTACACTGCAAGAGAGAAAGTCACAGCAGCCTTGAGGAGGCCAGGGCTACACAGGACCCTCCAGCAGTCCTCGGGACTATGAACTGCAGCAGCACAGAGAATGTCTGTCCATATACTTTCATGCCCCCAAAAGGCTCCCTCTGCGGAAGCGCAATGGTGACCACTTCAAACCTACTCTAGCTAAAAAATGCCCTTACACTGAAAAACACTTCTGTGAGTTACTTATGGCAGCTTTACAGCTCATTTACGTAAAGGAATCATGAGCCACAGATGAATCAGGCTCAAATAAAATGATTTGCAAAAGGCCACACAGTAAGCAGCAGGGAGGACGTGAGCCAGGGACTAAGAGCATGCTCTATTGTGCTTGGTTTTGCCAGTGCAAAAAACCAATGCCAGCGTGCAAAATACACCGTCTTCTCTGCTCCAAATCTTGACAAAGGGACAAACAAAAGTAGTTTTCTCTCGTGTCTTACAGCTGCCTAGAAAACCAACCTTCATGTTTGACTTTCAGAACTTTATGGAAAATTTTAACTCCCTTTTGCAGAAAAAACTATAAAATATCTTTTTAAGAAAACCTTATAGCTACACTATTCTCCCTTCTCGGGAGGAAACATAAACGTAGTGAAGACTTTGAAGTGAGCCTTGGGTTTGTTACAATGGAGTAACCTGATTAGAAATCATGCAAACTCTTGCTGCTCTTTAGCTGCATTCCCCCACAGGCTGTATTACAGCTCTCTAACCAGTCCCACAGCATTGAATGATGTCATGGGATCTGCAGCTCAGCGAGATGAAAGGGATAAAGCGGAACCCGCTGGCACTGGGGAAAGCTTCCAACACACAATCCACAACACAGCTTGGGAACTCAAAAGCTACAGATCCAGCCACTCAACCCCAAGCATTTCAGAATCGTGTGCATTCTCCCAGCACAAGCAAGGAAAGGGGGAAAAGAGCTAGTGCAGAGTAATGAAAGGCAGAATTTAAGAGTGCAACTACCTGCTGGAAAAGGAGCTCTTTTTCCTCGCCAAAGCACTGCCTTTGATGTACGGCAACTGATCACTGATCAGATTACAGGCATTTGGTCTCAGTGCTCGTCTGCCTTTGATCTGCATGGTTAATTTTATTTTCCCGGATTTGGAGTTTCGTCTGGGCTTGTGCTGACATACTTTTTTTTTTTTTCTTTTTTTTTTTTTTTTTTTTTTTTAAGGAGGTAAAAGCATTTAATACAGAAGCTCTGGCGGTGTGAAATTAAGCTGCAGAAAGTCTGGCACTGGAAAACTTCATCAGATAACAGGTACTGAATTTTGTATTTTTTTTCAGTTTTGTGTTGCAAGATTTTACGAAATTATAAAGTTCACATAACCAATAATACTACACATCACTGTGTGTACAAAGTTCAAAAGATTGTTTGTAATTTATGCAGCATTTTATTTGCAGCTCTTTGGCAGAATTATATTGAGAACAGACTATCTAGAATAATATACAGAAAACTGAAGCAGACCCCAGTATTTTTCAATGTTTTGGGGATTCATATGATTTTGGGTTGCACTTCTCATTCTTACTGTCTATAGTTCTGTAAATTTATATTTGAATACATGTATTACATGACTCAGGGGAGTATTTATTTTCTAAGGAAAGACCAACCATATTTCCTACACACTGTAATACTTTGTTTGCTCTCAGTGCATTTGTTAAACCGTGTCTTCTTCAAACAACACTTTTAAGCCTAATAGTTCCATACTCGAAATGAAAAAAATTTCCACTTCCACAGGTTATTAGAACTAAATTTATAAACATAACATCCTTATACGCAGACGGAAATGGTTTTATTTTAAGATTGGAGAGATGATAGTTCAGCTGTACCACATGAAATCTTGAAAATAGAAGTAATATTTTAACCTGATGATAGAAGTTTTCTCTAAGGCATTTTAATAAATATATTAAAGAAATCTAAGGTTTATCTAGAGCCAATAGCTGGTTTTGCTGAACTTCATAGAAGTTTTGCTGCATTTTAGTAATGCAATCTCCATTCACAGTGTTTTGTATTCTGTTCCTCAAATTCATGTTTATGAAAAATATTGTGTTGAAGAAATTTTAAGACCTCTACTCCAGAAATTCATTTTAAGGGAGCAATCTTTTGAAGATTTAGGATTGTTCACACATTTGCAGTTTTAAAGGGATCTCAGATCTTTATGTGAGTTTGGGCCAAATCCATGAGTGTTCCATGCCTGCAGCTGTAGTCAGACTGTTAAAATAAGACTCAAAATCCTTCTATAGTATTCAAATATAATTTAGATTTTTCAGAAGAACTTAGAACCCATAATTGGGACCAGACTTGCAAACATTCCAGACACTGAGGTCTTTGAAGATCTAGTCTTAATGGTGGCTAGTAAGATCTTCTGAAATACTGACTTATATATTCTTAAGTCTAAATTTAAGTGTATAAAAATCTTAACTACATTTATTAACAAATTGCAGCTAAAAGTCAGCATAAATGATAGCTGTTAAGCATCACTTGAAAACTATTCTTTGAGAGGTCTATCAGTCCACAGGACCCTCAAGATGTTCATATTTCAGTATGCACCACAGTGCAACATGGAAACCCAAATTTTAACAGTCTGCTTGCAACTGAGTAAGATCAAGTTATCAACACTTCCAGATAAATGTAGTTAGCTTTCATCAGTCAGTCTGCAAAATTTGTTTCTTCTAATTAAAACTATATTTGCATATATAAAATTTCAATTTATTGAATATCAAGAGATAATATGCCAGACACAGATTAACTAGGCCTGACTTGGTATCATTTACTTTTCTATGCCACCAATTAATTCATATTCTTACTTAACAAGTCAATTATATTATAAGGAAAGTAATTAGCACTGTATGAATAAGATGTGTATAGCTGTCAAGGAAGAATATCATTTAAGGCACAGCCAAAGCAAACTATAGTATTTCTCTCTAAGTAACAATGATGTACTAAAACATGTTCCTGTAGCCCTGAAAAGAATGGCTTTATTTGTTAGTTCTATACTTCACTGATGAGCTTCTCTGCCTTTCCAGTCCACTCTTGTTTGTTGCTTGTTTTCCAATACCTACATTTATTTTCTGAGGAAAATTGTTTCTAAACCTTACCTCTGCTTGGTGTAAAGCAGAAAGAAAAAAAAATTTAAAAAAAGTAACGCAAGGATTCTTTTTCCTCAGAAGTCAAAACAGCTATGCAAGCCTAATACAATTAAACTATCACTACAAGGATCTGACCCATCACACAAATGGGTGAAGTTGCACACAGAAGTAACACTGCTCAATCAGATAGATTACGCTGTTGAGTAGGATTTGCATATATAATTATTTGCAACATTTGGGGCCCAAAAATGCATTTAAGAAATAACGTTTTTTTTTCATTTTGTAAGAAGTCCCTAGGATTTTAGGTAATCTCCCCAGATATTTAAACAAAGATGGGCGTCAACCCAATTAAACTGAAAAATATCTTTGCTAGTCTGTATGTGAGGCTGAAATGAAAGCACACTTGAACACACTCAGGCATGGTGGGAAGAGGACTTTCAGCATTTTTGTTGTTTTAAATAGCAATTCTCTGACAGTTGAACCTGTCATTGATCTGACTTTTAAAGATTAAATAGTAATAATTCTTGGCACTAGTAACTTTGCTTTTACTAAGAGCTGTATAAACATTAATTAATCCTCAGGCTTAAGCCTTCAGAAACAAAAAGTTCACAATGCTTTTTCAAGCAAATCTGACTAGGAAACTCACAAGTGTGTAATTTATTTACTAAAATAGCTTGAGCAATTTCTGATTATAAATGGAGCCATTTCCAAACAGTGTGTCTTAGATAACATCATAAACATATTTTAAGGTTTGTAATAGTTAAGATTATCAAAAGACATTGCACAGTTATACTGACATCAGTTTCCAACAGCTGTCATAACAAGAGTAGATCTATCTCACAGTTGACTGGGGGAACTGTGTTAGCATTTGAGATATGGAGATAACAACTTCCTATTGCTGTACAATTTCTGCTTCCACATCAGATATGTCACGCAACTTAGTCTTATCAAAGGGGTCAGCTGAGACTGCTTTCCAAATATTTCTTTTTTGTTTTCTCTGTTGTAGTGAGAATCTCTGTACTAGTTCCTCTAATTATTCTCTCCTTCAATTTCCTGAGAAACACCATGATTTAAAACAAAATGAACACTGCAATTTTCAACATCTTTCAATGATGAATGAATCTAACTCATCCATTTTACATTCAGAGGAAAGATTTTACAAGCTACAACAAGGACTTGAACGTTTATGTTTCAGTTACAGACAACATGTTGCTCTTAGTTCATTAGCATAGTAACCCACTGTCTGATGAAAGTCTTAATGTTTCTTTATATGGTAATGCTCAGTGTTTAGTCAACACTTCAAGAACTCTGGGATATTTTAATACCTTTGTCTAGCTATACTACTTTAAAACAAGTATCTGAAGCATACATGATGATTCTACTAAGAAAAACTCACGCAATACTTTCACTGGTGGCTCCAGAAAACAGATAACATACAAAAGATTGTCCGTAAATAGTGCGACTGTGTACAGTGCTCAGTGCTGTGCAGCAGCTGCTATTCACAACAGATGCGCTGCTGCTGCGCCGCAGTATGCCATTCCTCACTGAAATTCCAGCCTCTTGCAGAGCTCCTCCTGGCAAGGGTCCTGAAGCAAAACTCCTCTTTGAAGGCCCTTTAGAAGATAATTACATGAAAACCCCTGTACATTTGGAGTTGTTTGGGTTTTATAACTGAACACAACTAGTTTTGCAGCAGTCATTTCTCTCTTTGCATACATCTCGCTGGATTTCAATAAGCACTCCTTGTTTTTAGAGAAGCCCATGTGGCTGGTGATCTTCAAAATTTTATCTGTGAGGACCTCCAAAAATTCTGTTTGTTTGAAAATGCTTTACCACCAAGTATAAGCATTTGTTCACTTTTTCAGAGCCTAACTCCATCCCTTGTGTGTCCATCCAATTGTCTAGACTGTAAGTGGATCATTAACCTTTTCATTAGAAGTAAAACTAATGACCCGAAATCCCTGCAGCAGCAGTTCTTTTACCAAGGCCTCCAAGATTGGTTTCACCAGTGCTGGGGCATCACTAACTTCAGGAAAGTTCTTAATTTGTGTTGCAGTAAGTAGCAGTAACACCCAATCTAGCGACTGTGAACAATTTACTATCCGTGAAGGGCTGGATTTCTCCATTTCTCCATGGATACTGGTATTTGGTATCGACACTGTGCTTACAACTGGGTAACTTGTTACCTGCAGAATGGATAAAATATTTCAGGCTCTGAGCTAGCAGGAATAAAAAGCTACTCAAGTACTTCAGAAAGCAGGGTATGCAGAAAGAAGAATCTGCGGAAAGGAGAATTTGCAGTGTGCTGTCAGAAAGCCTCTGTCATGCTTTTTGGGCAGGAGAGGTGGAAAGGGCTTTGCTGACTTACAAGGACTCGTTCTAACGCTCACCCAAACAGTGGCCAAGGGCCAGTCCTTTTAGAACAACCCAGCAGCCATAAGCTAAGCTCCCTCTTAGAAGGATCAGCAATGCCAAGGCTGCAGCCTCCAAAGCTCGAACAGCCTCTGGAGACAGAGGTGGGCACAGGAGTGCTCTGCTATCCTGTCCTCCTGGTGGGATAAAAGGGACACCAGCACCTTGCTTGTGATTCACCCTGGCTTCACACCACTACTACGAGGCACACACCCCCATTCACACGCTGCCATCATGGGCACCCAGTGCCTGTCATCCATCCATCCATCCATCCATCCATCCATCCATCCATCCATCCATCCATCCATCCATCCATCCATCCATNGCTCCTCCCGCCACCCCCCGGGGCACCGCGGGCTGGCCGGGCACCGCTGCCCCGAGACCGCCCCGCCTGGCACCGGGCCGCGCTGCCTGTCCCTAGAGCCCGGAGGGGGCGGCGGGGGAGGTCATGGCAGTGAGCTCCGCCGAAAGCGCAGGCTGCGGGGCAGCGCGGGGGCGGGGGAGGGCTCCGCCGGGCCCCTTGCTCCCCGCGGGGGCTCCGGCTCTGCCGCTCCGAGCCGCCTCGTGTCCTGGGGCGTCCCGCGGTGGGTACGCGGGGCACGGCGCAGCCACGGAGAGCCGCGGCTGCTGCTGGTGGGTTCTGCAGGTCTCGACAGCCCCAGGGCTGCGTGGAGTGGCTGCTCCACGCCCCGGAGTGCGGCGAACAAAAAGCCCTTGAAAGCTGGGCTTTCATGTTCGCAAGCGCTTCTCGTGTCTGCTGCATAAATAAGCTGCTGTTTGCTTCAAACAATTTTAGAGCTGGACTTGAAAGAATAGGAGCTCCTAACTTTCTCTTTTGGCTGGTAAGACGTTGAAAAGCCCCAATCACAGTTCTGTTTATTGAAAAGGTTTTAATTGTTTGACTTCCTTTCCTGATGGCTGTCCCCATTAATCTGACCTTAGACCGAAAGCTTTACCTGATGTTTGTGCAAAATCGAGATACTAAATACTTATTTACCACCTTTATATTTACAACTACTTTAGATGGATGCTTTTATCAAGTTCATAAAGTGGTCCAGTAGCATTTAATATGAGTAAGTGGCAAATTGATTCAATCTGTAGGTAGGTTTCTTAACTACTGCATAATCTCTTTTGAGCACACCTTCACCATCAGACGTAAAGCAAGTTACTTAAGTATGTTATCTTGGGAGCTTGTTACCATAAGAGAAAAGGGTTGCGGGTTTTGGTCGGGGGGGTGGGGGTTGTTGCTGTTTTTCGTTGGTTGGTTTGTTGGTTTTTTCAGACCTAGAAGTAAGCTTCTTTATTAGTTAGTTTAGTAGTAAGATGCTTAAAATGTCAGTTAAGGAGGCAATAAATTACTTCTTCTCACTTTCCACAACTTGCAATCCTAATAGAAGAGAATGGTGTGAATGAACATAACTCATGTCCGTGGTTTTTAAGACATTGCATGCCATCCAAAACTGCTCAAGGCTGGCTGGATAAATGTAGCATATTGGCATTGCACCATTGCAGCAGTTGCAGCACCATTGCTGTATTAACCAGCCCTATGTTATGTAATTTATGATCCCTAAAAATTACTTTGAAAAAGAACTATGAGTATATTTTGGTGTAAATGAAGTATGAATATAATACTGGCATTCTCAATGTATTACTTATTCACATATCTGAGTACAAAAGTACAAGTGCATCTTGACACTGAGCTTACATCTAGCAAACCAGTGTCTCCTAGAACTTGAGATGGGTGAGATGTATTAAACAGAAGGAGCAACGTGGTTTTTTACCACAGTTTTGGTGTTGTATGAGTAGGCTCATCAACTTGGGCAAGAGTGGGAGTTCTTGTGTGAATCATGGGCACTGATCCTCTAAAAAGCTTTGTTTATGTGTAGGAAAAATGTTGCCACGTTGCACCTTTGTTACAATATTTCACTCTAATATCTAATTAATGATAAGCTGGATATGTTGAAGAATAATATGAATGATAAACTGCCTTATCACCATTATTCTTGTAAAGACAAGTACTTCATTTAAGGTATCTTGAAGTGTATGGTACTCAGAATGAGCACAAATATTTCCTGGCTGCGTATAAATCTGCTCATCTCCCTCAGCCCCTAAAATAGATCTAAGTGGTTTTGATCACCAGCAAGGTTCTAACTTTAATCTGCTACCTTTGTCTTTACAAAATTAGAAATAAATTCTTAGCTGCCTAATGTCACACAGTTTAATGTATGGCAGCTTCTGTAAAATACAGATCTATTCAACTTGATATTTAATGTGATGAATGTGCCCTAGCTGACAGTATGAAGTTTTTTTCCCCACATTTCTCAGAAAAGTTGGAGCAAATGTGGTCAGACAAGACCTCATTTTCTTCACAAAGGGGAAGAGTACAAGGGCTGTGGGCAGGGTGTAAAGGGAAGATGTTCTAGACCCGTGAGACAGAATAACAATGTGCAGCTCTATAGTGGAAGTTCTTGTCCCTAACTTGCTCCCTTTCTTTGTCTTTGTCATTGCAGCAGCGTAAGTACTTTCCTTTCTCTTGTTTCTTGCCCGTGGGGCACTGACTCTGCAAAAGCCATCTGCCACTCCTCGTCGTTTTATTGCATGCAGTTGACAGCTGCGGGTGGGAAGTAGGTGGTTAGAAAGGAGCTGAGACCCTATTTGTTGGATACCAGAGACCTCTGTTGGCAAGATAAGATGATTATATTTTCATCCCTCTTTCTTACGCAGAACCTCTCAGAGTACTCTGCTGGTGTTACAGAGTGCATGAAAAGTGGTCAACAAGTAAAAATATCAAATCAAATATGGGAAACTTATAAGACCTGGTTGTGAATTAACTGGGAATTCACAACTTCAAGTAAAGGGGATGTGAAGTTGGGACTCTTCACCCTTTCTAAAGTTTCCCTTAGAAGATGGATGATGTTGACTTCAAAGTTTTGATGCTTCCGTGTCTGAGAAACCTGCTAGTCAGCCCTAATGTAGTCATGGTGCTTTGATTCTTGAGGTGGCATGTCTTTCATGGTGGAAATTTAAGTTTTTTGGAGAGAAAGAAGAAATATTTTTCTGACATGGACTTTGAAATAAAATTATGACTACTATTCAGGCAAGCTGATAAATGTAGGAGTAAATTTTAGAGGACAGTGGATTCTAGAACCCTGAAAGGCTGGAAGTTCTTACTTCCACATTACATTTATTACATGTTTCTAATTTATTGTTCGATATTGCCTTCTTTATGCATGCGCATAGTAGGCCCCAAACAACCTTAAAATTATACAACTACATTTCCTAATGGAAGTTCTCTATCCTGATTTCAGTACATTACCAGTTTATAATTGCTTTTCCCTGAGTATTTTAGGCAAGCATATTACTGTTAACCTAATAAGATGTATTTGGAATGATTTAGTGACCTGAAAAAAAACTCTGTCCACAGTGTTCTTTCTTCTAATAAAATTGAGTATAACTGAACTCAGCATTTTAAATATCAGTATCTGGACAAGAGCAAATAATCTTTAAAGGTATGGAGCCTCTGTTTACTCACACATGTTTTAGGGGTAAAAAACTTCTACTAACTTCTTACTTGAAAGCATGAGGTGAATGGCTGGTGTCCAACAGACATCAGTATAATGCCATTTGATATCATGAGAGAAGAAATATGCCCCGTGGCACCCTATTATTAAGTGCTACAGTCTCTGCTTTTTAAGCAGATCTTTTGACCAAACTGGAGATTGAAACAGGAAACACGCAGCTGACACAGTTCTCTCTCCTTTGGGACTTTAGTTCAATACAATGAGTTATTAATGTGCCTTAACCATTAAGGTGACTTTCAATTATTTTTATCAAAATGTTGTCATGAAAGAAACATTTTATTTTATTTTATTTTATTTTTGCTCTTAACAGTGGTTATTGTACACTGGCTCATTTCTTGCTCACATATTAGTCAGTATATAGTCTTTGGTGTTGTTTTGGTAGGAGTGGTGACAGTGAGCACGATGGCATGATAGAGTACCATAGACATTCATACACATCTGGTGAAATTATTTGAATGTGTTTTGGTGCTACCAAAGTGCACTGGTACTACTGAAGTGCTCTGAAGTTCAAGGTGCATAGACCTGCAAGCTTCTTTTAGAATCTTTGTTGATTGTAGGAGACATATTATATAGACAATATCTCATAAACTAGACCTAAAGCTATAAGATCTCATGAAACTTGTAATGATCAGTCAAAAAACTGAAAGTTAGTTAGGTATATAGATAAGCTGGAGAAGTCCTTGATAGTTTGATGCCAGTTATAAAACATTTGATCTTGAAAATTTGCTCTGTGTTGTAGAACTCCTGGTGATTGGACTTGGCGAGACTGTTATAAAGGCAGTAGATTCTCTTTTAAATAGAGAATATTTCACAGCTGCAATGAAATTCATACCTAAGTGAACAAAATGTATTTTGTTACAAGATGTGTTACCACGTGCTTCTTATGTTCTAAAACTCTTTGAAGTACTTGCTATAAGATATATATATATATCTTATAACAGATAGGGCAATTCCAAAACTGAAATACAAGATGTTAGCATGATCAGCATGATTTTTAATACTGCTTGTTGTTCTGTACGACCTTCTGTTAAGGACTGGCATTTGATTTTTATTCCAATTGTGACTCCAGAATATTGAAACATGAAAATACATAATTAGCTTTGTTTCAATGTTGATTTTAGTCAGTCGTATATATACGGATTTTTTTAACAATATTAAATCTTCAAGTTATTGCATTTTGGAGAAAAGGTATAGGGTTAATATACCTGAATTACATTAAGCTAGTGTAGTTTTATTGCAAATAACTAATCTGCAGGGCAGTTAATTGGGCTGTTCATAGTTTTCTTTATTTTTTTCATGCGTCAGGTGACTTGCACAGAAAAAATAGACTTCTTAGATTATTACAACTCTGTATTTTGGATCATTAGGCTTAGTACAGCTCACCGGTATTGTTTGTATTGAAAATTCTGTATTAAACTTGACACAAAAATATAAAATTATTACACTCTTCAGTTTCTTTTTGACATGTTACACATCTATTTTCAGAAGCAAAAGTAATATTGAAATTTAAAATAAAACTTACTTAAGAAGAATCCTGGTTTTGAAATTTTGGTAGTATTATATAGATGGTCATAATTACGCTAGAGCTGTACTATGCTTTACCTATTTTTTATTTATTAAGGAATACATATGACTTGGAGTAATCACTTGACATTCAAATCTAAGAAACTCAATTATATTTACAACTTTATTTCACTTGCTCACTTCTGCAAATTTTTAACTGCCACAGCAATTAAGAAAGCCCATGCAGTATTTATTTTTTCCACCAAAGAGTAGTACATGAAATCAAAAAGTTCTCCCAAATCCCATTAATTCCAGCATGATTCTTTGAATTAATATTTAATCAGTTTATTTCATTTAACTCTTAGACTTTTAGCTTTCCTGTCTTGTCTTCTCTGAATCGAGTGAAGTCAAGTTTGTTTTACAGGACTGCTTTTCTGTAATGCAGTGTAGAGCTGTTTATTGTATTACTCTTCCTAGATATTTTTTAATATTCTTCATATATTGCTCTTAAGTTTCTGTAGCATTCCAAAGGGAATGAACAGCAAAATTGAACAGGATCAAAATTAAGACTTTCTTGATACTTATTTCAAGGTTACTGAGGTGCAAAGTTTCACAATTTATCTCTTATCTAACCTGGTTTTACTTAGCAGATATTCAGTTACGTTTTGGCCAAAGATATAAAGCATGATGTGTGTATTTACCCATTTTGTATCTTTCAAAAAACAGATGAGAAATGTTTCTTGAAATTTCTGAGTTCCCTTAACAGTATTTTTACTGTGTCTGTCCACTGTTTGCTCTTTGCTGTTACTAGAAATTGGTTTGTTTTTACATACCTATTTTTATCAGCTTTAGAATTGTCAGCTTCTCATGACTTAAAAACTTAAAAGTTGTTGACTCTCCTTTTTCATTTTTCTAGTTGTTCTACAGTACTTTTTACATGAAGTTGTGTTTTGGTCATCCAGAATTATTTCTGAGATTTTTCCATTTCATGTTTCCTGCCTTATTTTTTTTCCCTCAGATGTAAAAAAACCCCCCTGTGTTGAATACTATATGTGTATTCTTATTCCTTGAGAGTATGTCTTCTTTTTTACCCATGTTGACATGCGTTTAATCTGATAATTGTCATTGGCCCATAGACCATTACCATCACTAAGTGAGAAATAACCATAAAAATGTCATCTTGGCTTTCCTGTGGAGTGCTGTCTGACACAACTCTGCCTGCTCTGTTCTGTCTAGTAGACTTTTGCTCTTTTTACACTTCAAAATACAGCTTATCTTAAAAAATATCAATAGTGACACTGAAGTATACTTTCTTCTTATTGATTAGAATTCATTAACTAGCGTATTTATGCAGTAAAATATGAAATTGTGTGTTAATTATAGTTTATGTTCATTCTGGTTGTATATTTTTGAAAGCATGTTATGCTTGCAGTAGTTCCATGTTGTAAAGCATTTTGCAACTGGTTTTTATGTTTTTCTCTGCTATTTTCCTTTTGTTTTGGGTTCCATCCTTTTATTTGTCAGTCTCTACTCTTAAATGATAAAAACTACTTATTTTGTATTTTAAAATAGCATAACTAAACATCAGTCCTTAAGTTCTGAAGTAGGCCAGAAATGCTTTAAACATTATTTTCCTCATGTAGCTGAAAGCAATTATATTATATGACTGTCATATAAGGTATGAAAATCAGGATAAAATTCAAATATCATGTTATGTAAGGTGGATTTATTTATTCTTTTCTTGTTGTGTTATTGGTATATAGTTTGGATTATTGAACTAAAAGTTACAGTTCCATTTTCAGGTTACTGAAAAAACAAAAAGTAAGAAACTGGAGTTTAGCATAAATAATCAAAGAAACAAAAGTAAAGTAAGTAGAGAAAAAGTATTCTTTGCCTACCAGATCCTAAACAGTCATGTTAACACATCTTTAGAAGGTGCCTTAGGTAAGTGGTAGAAACAGAAGCTGTGTATGCCTCCAGCTGCTTGCAGAGTAAAGTAGAAGAGGTTGTGTTAGTCAGTAGGCAAACCTTCTGCTTGACCCTGCAGTACAGAAGGAATGTTCTCATGAACAGCTATCTCTTGTCTTGATATGTGGCGTGTTTGAAGAAATCCATTTTTGTCTGTTGATCATGTACTTAGTTGAGTGTTTAATGAGCAAGAAAGAGATGTTAGGGATGCTAGGGATAAATGTTGATGTTCTCTAATCTGGACTGATAGCCATCTCTTCTTTTAAGATTTAAAACTGTAGAAACTCTTTCTGAGTATCTTGTGCTCAAAAGGCACATGATTTTTAAAGCATATGTTTGCTATTTAGCAGCTTCCAGGAATCCATCTGAAAATGTTAATGGCATTGACAGATTTGTATTTTGACATGCCTAGTGTTATGAACTACAATGGACATGTGACTTCTTCAATTTAAACAATGTAAATATATGATTTTTTAAATTTTTTTTTCCTAGGGAGAAAGGTTTAATCGCAAGAAATGGATGCTAAAGGATTACAAGGAGATGATAAATTGAAGGTGCTCGTCATTTTACTAGCATATTTGGTAAGTTAAAGATTAATACTTTTACCCCATGTTGAAAAGATTGTATTGAACACAAAAACTGTGTCTTTTGTTTTACATATTACTGCTAACACTAAAAGTCTTAAAATGCTTCATGCAGACAATTGCATACAGATTTTATTGATTTGAGAGTAACCTTGGTCCACTGATTCATATCATTTCTGGCTGTTTCTCATACACAATTACAAAATTTTACCATGTGAGCCTCTTCATGGACGAAGGAGTGGACTAGGACAGAAAATACGGGTGAATATAGTGCTGTGGAGGTGATACTGCTTCACTTCAGAGAGGTGGCCATCTCTTACTACAGTGTGCTGTATACATAGTTTAGGTGTTTGGAGTATTCAGTTTATGGACAGAATGTAGCATAGCACACAATTACATTGCCTGCTAAGGGTACTTAACTCTGGCTTGCTGTAGAATTAAGGGTAATTAATAATTCAGAAAGTTATTTTTAAGATCGAAACATGGATTTATTTCTCAGATTTAATATATTTTGATGAATTTACCTTGTTGTTGTTGTTGTTGGTTTGGTTTTTTTTAGCTAAATAGGGTAATTTGTGAGACTGGAGACTGCAGGGAACAAGAATTTAGGGACCAGACTGGAAACTGTATCCTCTGCAAACAATGTGGGCCTGGAATGGAACTCTCAAAGGTAAAGAAATCATGCTTTCTTGAATTTACTTTATTTCTGATAATTGCATTTATGTATGTCATCTAAAATAATGGCTATCTGTACTTATGTGAAAATATTTACTGTTTTGGCATTTGAGCCTTTTCCAGTTTTTCAAGAACCTTGTTGTCTGGTTGCTTTACATAAAATGCTCAGTTCAGAAAATGATGCCATTAATAAAGCAGGTAGTACCATATGGATCTGGATATGGGCTCTCAAATTAGTTTTTTAAAGGTGAGTTAGTACTACAAAGGAGGGAAGAAACTACAAAGGGGAAAAAACTACAAGGAGTTAAGACTGAATAACCTTACTCTGTAGAAGGAAATGTAAAAAATTAATTTCAAACTAGTGATTGGTATAGACTGTTGAAATGCAGGGGCTTAATTTTTACACTGCTCACATTCACAATCAGTTCTGAATTTTAGGTGGCAAAGTTTAAATATTTTATATATATTACCTTGTGTCTTAACAGAATGGCTTACAATAAAAGGGTCATATGATACATACAGAATAAGATTCAAATGAGAGCTAATATATTTCCTTAGAACAAGGGGGAGATAGGTGATTGTTCTGGTTTTACTAGGTCAGTGGTTGGAACACTTTAGGAAGCCAGATTCAAGTCATGCTCAATTTCTTTGTTTTCCAATTCATTAAAAATTATATAAACCTAATTCTTATCTTTATGCCACGTAAAGTAATTGAAAAGGTTGAGGTAAGAAAAATACATGATAATATTTAGAAAGCACATAAAAAGTTCTTGTTAATATCATGGAGAAGGAAATACTATTGTGAATCTTATGTAATTGTGTTTTGCTTTTATAACAATTGCATCTCTTCCAAAAGACAATCCCCATAAAAGTTTTTAATTACTAGGTTTTTAGGACAGTGGCAATGAATCAATGGAGGTGAATGCTGGCTGTGATTATGGGCTGGGATTCAGTAGAACTAGAAAATCCACTTGGCAAAATTTTCAGCAAAATTCCAAGTCTGAATGCAAGTCATGAGGGGGATCTTAGTGTTTCAGCTCAGAGAAAGAGGTGCTGTGCATGAGCAGGGATGGAGAACAATGAAGGAAGACATGGCTGAAACGAGAAGGAGGAAGGGATACCTTGGGATTCAGTAACTCAGTTACTGAAGGTGAAAGAGACACAGAATGAGTTACGTTTCTTGGGAGACTGGATGGCTTGAGGGAGCAAGTGTGTCCTGGCAGACATGTGAGGATGGTAAAGCAAAAGAGAGTGCTGGGGGCTGTCATGAAGGGTGAAGACTCATGCACGTGTAAGACTCTTCCTTCAGTGTCCAGCTCTACACCCACATCTTGCCCATTGCTGGAGTGTGAGCTGTGACCCTGACGTAACTGTGCAGTCAGATCCATACCTGAGAGGTGAGGCCATCAAGAGCATGCCCTTTGCATACAGAAGGGCAGACTCTGTCTTGTACTTCTACTGATAGTGTAAAAAGGAATTTAGGGTGTTTAGGGGAATTCAAAATGTTTCTTTTGAAAATTTTTTAACATGAACTGTTGCTAAGTTTGGTGTGTATCTGTGTTCAAACTACAGGGGGAAAGAGAAGCTTTCAGTTTATGGCTTTGTAGTTCCTACTATGTTCAGCTCTGAAAAAAGCACAAGTTAAGTATTGTGGCTTGTGTGTGATTTGAAGGGATTTACTGAAATTGAGTGACACAGTTTCTCTATCTCTTGACCCCCTGTGGTGAGTGTTCCCTATGTTAACAGAAATATTTAGTTTCACACTTTAGTGGGAATCTCTTTGTGTGTTGGGCAGTATTAGTTAAGGTTTAGTCATACAGGCAATGCTGTTGAAGCAGAGATTTGGACATGACTTATGACATGGATGTGGTTTTGTTTGGATTTTTTCAGATTGGCCTTAAATTTGAGACCTCAAAGGTTTGAGGGGGTGTTTTAATTTATAAAGACCCTTGTAAATATGGCACTTTAGAACAGTGGGCCAGTACTATGTGCATTTATATAGTCAGATAATATACTTAATCTACTTAATCTAGTTGGCAAATAAAACCCAAAGGCGTAAAGACTAAGGCCCTCGGTAATTACACTCAATTTAATAAAGAAACACTAAACTAAAACATCAAGGTTATAGTGTGCAGTAGTACACTATTCAAGTTATGGTTTTGCTTCAGCTATTTTTGTTTACAGTCTGATAGTCCTGATTCTTAGGACTAGTTTGCTGTTTCTGAAAATATGAATGCTTGATTAATTTCACTGTGTAAGCAATTACTTCTCACAGACAGTAATAGACTTGCAAAAATATTTTTTCTTCTGTACTAGAAATGAAATAGCAGATTTTGCTCAAACCTAAATGAGTGGAATCACAATTTCCTTCATAAATAAAGGTACAATTTTCTGTGAATTATAGAAGGATGTGATGCTGTGGCTGTAACTGAAATGTGGTTGAAAGTAGTCATGTAGAACTACAGCTTGAAGCAACAAATACGTTAAGTCAAAGGTCAGAACACAAAGGGAAGAGGCGTTTAATGATATACTTGAACTAATTTGCAGCCCAGGAGAAGTTTTGTTTGCTTGATTTTTCTACATATGAGAAGGCAATGATATAATAATGCTATAGGTTAATAACCGTTTCTTAACACTAAATAATGTGTCTGTTTTCCTATCAAATATTTAGTGCTCATGGTTAAAACTAGATATACTACTGGATGTGTGAGCATGATTGTATGTCTAAGTATATAGTAAAATACAATGTTAATGGTGGGGTTTTTGGTTCAGTTCCCCCTGAGTGTTTTAAGCAATTGACAGACAGGTTTCTTTTTTATGTTTGTAGCAAAATACATCAGCCTATATTGTTGAATATAAAGGCCCAGCTTTTCTCATCTTGTGTATGAGAAATTACTTTATCTCAATTACAATCTAAAAACATAGTTTTCTTTCTTGTCATGAGTGACTTTACAGAAATACAGGGCAAAGCCCACCTGTACAGACTGAATATGTGTATATGTGTGTATATATATATTTATTTTTCCAACTATTAGTTACAACTTCAGTTAGATATATATATTTTTTTGTTGCTATACTGTATGAGCATTTCATACCTTTCTAAGTTAGAGAAATGCTGTTGCCTTTTCTCAATTTATACATGAGACACTAACATAAATCAACTTGCCCATGGTCATGCAGGAATTTTTTTGGTGGAACAGAGTAGACAGAGGCCATAGAGTGGAACAGAAGCTTTCTCTTCACAAGGCACCACATGGACAAGACAAAGGGCGATGGGCACAAGTTGTACCAGGAGAATTTTTTTTTACAGTGAGAACATTCATTCACTGAAACAACCTCCCTAGAGTCCCCATCAGTGGGAGCTTTTAGGATGCAACTGGACAGGGTGCTAGATCATCTCAGATCAGCTCAGGTCCCTGACTCATGAAAGTTTCGATCAGATATTCTTTCAAGGTTCCTTCTAACCTGGCTGTTCTGTGATTGAATGGTAAGTGTTTTCATTTTGGTTGCAAACCAGTGCTCAATCTATTGGATTCACTTTCCTGTCTGTATAGGTAAGCAATTTCAGACACCCTTGATAGCATGGCACAAAACAAAACCAGCAAAAAACTCAGCCGTATTTCATGTAACTAATTCTAAATCAAGACTATTCTTTTCAGCTTTTGCTGTCACAGTTTAATGGGGCTCTCGTTTTCACAAATGTTTTTAAAGTAACCTTTTCTTCCTTAAAGTAAGAAAGAAATAGTACACCGTCAGCTTTTTCATTCTCATTGCCTGTGTACTGTTCTAACAACAGTGCTGCAATGTTACATTAGCTTAGAACTAAAATCCATTGATCACTTATGTTAATTGTATTTTTTATTAAGTACTTTTAACACATTGCCATCAGAAGAAAGGAAGCTTTGTTACTGTATCAATAGAATTGATGGGGAAGAGAGTGAAAGCTGCTTCCCATGTTTGTTTGCTTCTATTTGCTAATAAAAAAAAATCTCTGTATAGACTTTTCTTCTCATAAACATGTGTCTTTGGTAATGTTTGTGAAGCCTTTGAATCACTGAATAAGCTTAGTTTTCAGTGTGGGCAGTCTTTGTTTTGGGGTTTTTTTTTGTTTTGGGAGTTTTTGTTAGGTTTTTGGGTTTTTTTCTTTTTTTGTAAAGCAGTTCTTTCTTCTTGGGTGGGAGAATGAAATGGTTGTGTCGATTCAGAAGGAAGTGTTTGCTTCATGTGGCTCAGAATTATTTCATTTCTCGTTCATTTAGTAGATAGCAAAGCCTCACACAGTGAAGCACAAGTCATTTAATATCTTTCATTCTTTAAGTGGCTTCAGTTTGCCAGTACCTGAATAGTCATTGGTTTGGCCTGATAGTAACAGCCTTTTGTCCTAAGTGTTTCTGAAATAAATCAAACCTTATATATTATTGAAATTTATACAAATCACAATTAATGCAAAAAAAAAGAAAAAAACCACCATGAGGTAGTTTGTGTTTCAGCCTTTTTCTTGAAAATGTTCAAGTAAGGAAATGAAAATCCTTCCAGTCCTTTCACCATGATTTTTTTAAAGTTCTGTAACTCTATAGCTTCCAGGCCTTGTCTTTTTTTAAATTTATATGTGTAAAGCAATCTGTATCTCAGCCTCATCAAACTTATATTGCAACTCAGAATTTAAACTGCAATTCTAGATTGTTTTGTCAACAGATCACGTCTGAGGTTGTAGTTCAGAAACACTGAAAGGAGAGTTTTGGCAATAGTAAGTTCTTTGCACAGTGCCCTGCCTGTGCGCTTTGGCTGACACAGTAGATTTTTAGGGTATACTGTGGAACAGACCACTGAACTGATCACTTCTAACCTGAATCAGTCCTATGTCGGATTTATGACTCAGCCTCATTATCAGTTGAACCAGTACACTGAGGACAGTATAGGAAAGGGAAGGAATAAAGAACAAAAGGTGAAAGGGAGAGTGCCTGAAGCCAGCATTGCCATCAAGTAAGCCATGATAAATACCATCACCAAGAGACAGCTGCTCTACAGAGAGCTGGTGGGACGGAGGCAGCTTAATGGTTGCTAAGGTGGGGCTGTGTATCACAGCTTGCTTCCTTGTACCAGGTACATGGTGAAGAAAGAGGAGACCTGCATGTTGTCTCAGAAAGTAGAATTGTGCATTAAACTGGCAGGTAGTATTTGAAGGTACTCCTGAATGTGACAGTCCTCACACAGAACATCAGAGTGGCACACTACGTCTGACATGTTGTCACAGTGAAGCTACCGAGAGCAGCTCTGCCATGTTTAGCAGTCACTCATAACTTTTCAAAGCAAGAGAGCTGCTTATGAGGAAGCCTGCCAGATCTCAGCTCAGGAGAGGCCAACGTGTTTCTGGAAACTGGAGCAGCTGCATGTAGCCATGTCAAATCATCTTCACTGAGAATTAATCTGACCCTAGCTGTGCACTTTGACACAGCAACTAAGTCTGACATTTGCAGCCCACTGTTGCAGCCTGTCCTGCTCAGAGACTTCTGCTGATAGATATGGCTCATTATTGGATTCTGGATGAGGCTGACCCACAGCCTAAGGTACTTTAGGAAGCTAAAACTGTGTGCTACTTAACAAGGCCATATACTCAAAAGTATTAGGAAAAACTTCCTTTCCCAGCACCAGTGTAGTGCCACAACCTGTTACATGACCCGACACTAATTAAAAGTGTCTTAATGCCTGGAAGACTTTTTCTTGAGAATACCCAAGTATTCTTGTAATCATCATGGCCTAAGTCGAACTGCTCTGTGCTGTGTTGTCTAGGGACTTACAAAGGTTGTGGATAATAAGTGGAACTAGAAACAAATTCTAAAATGTACTTGCAGATTATGATCTTAATGATGCCTGAAAGCATTTTTTAAATGAAATTTGAGGTTATTTTAATTGAAATAATGTTTAAAATCTAATTTACTGTTCATTTACTGTCTGTGTTGGATTCAGCTTTTAGGGAAAAACCATACCACTTAACTCCAGTACCCTTTATAGTCTGCTAGACTTTTGGTCGTTCTGTCTGGATCAGTGTTTGGGTAGCACATAGTGAAAGAAAATTTTAACAGTGGCCTGGTAGTACTTGAAGAGGTGTCTGCATTATTCTGTGCTTTTAATATTTTTAGCTAGAAACTAAATTATGAGTTTGGTTAATTAGTTTACTACAGATTCCTAGGCAGCCTTGACCAGTCACCCCACTTGATACCTTAGTGAAACGCTTCTGACAGAGTTGTTCTGGGGATACTTATATTAAAGGTACAGAGATGGCACATTACTGGGATAGTGAAAGCTGTATAGATATCAAGAAAATTGAGGTGCATTTGAGTTTTGAAGTTTGTTTTTTTTTTTAATTAACTTTAATTCAGTTTTCTAAAGAAATGTTTCAGTTTTTATGGCTTGTACTGTGTATCATTTGAGAGGGACAATTTTTGTTACCTGAAAAGGGAAAGTGGAAAGGGAGGAGCGTGCTAAGGGTTCTTCACAGAAAGCTTTGCAACAGCAAAAATAAAGACAGCATATATTTGTGGTTTGGTTTTTTTTTTTTTCTGGCACAGAAATAAAAAATGCTAATTGATATTACAAGTTTTATTTCTCTTTTCTGCAGTCCTAAGGTCAACTGCCACAGGAGATGAGCTCTCTTTTAAAGTTAAGAGTGGGAGGATAGAAGGGGTGAGGGGGAGTTGGGAACTATTCGGATCTCGTCAGCCATATAACTTGACAGCTTTGTAAATAGAACACTGAGAAAACCGGTGCACATCAGTTTTGCACATGTACTGATTGAAGACGAACAGTCAATTGTTTGTATCTTTGCTGGACTGCTAAATTATAAAATCCAAGATTTCAAAGGATTTGAATCCATCATCTAAATCATATCCTTCAGTTTAGGGAATGTGGTTAATTATGAGTACACATCCGTTTGAAGTTCTGCCTGGTTTACAAGCTTAAATATTTATTTGCACCTGCCAAGCAGTTAACTACCTCAAATGTTATGTGAACATAAAAAGCATGTAAATAAAGTTTTAGTTGTTATGAATTGGTATCTGTAGAATTCCTGGCAAGGACTTAGAAGTCATCTTTGAAAAGATGGGAGACTGTAAATTCCTTGGGCAGAAGATTTCTTTATATTGCATCCACCATTTTTATAGCTTTAAAGTAAACCATTCCATGATGCAAAGGATCACTAGGATGTGTCCATACATCCATCTGTAGTAAAGCAGATCTGATCTAGAAACAATTTACTCAGCTTTGGTTGTTTGGCCAGTGAGTGAAAGCATTTAATTCTAACTTTTATTTCCTGTTTGTTTTTTGATCCAAAGCTTCAAAGGTAGTCTGGAAAGGAAAACTTATAATTAAGTTAATTTAAGCCTTATAATTGAAAGTTTGATAGGACTTGGGAGGGACTGATTCCAAGTGATTTATCAGAAGATCCAAATAGACATGGTTTAACTGAGCTGTATAATGTATTCCATAACACTACTATTTGGATAAGCTAACTAGAAAGAGTAGGTATTTAGAAAGAATGTGTTAAAGATTAATGATATTCAATGAAAAAGTTTTTTAGACTTAGGGAGAGCAAAATCTAATACAAGTTAGTCTGGTTGCAGTCCCTGGTGGTAATCATGTAGCTTTATGTACAGTCTTACAATTACATAAATGAAATGGAGTGTAAAAATTAGCACAGGAAGATATAGCTAGAACTGACATTGCTTTGGCATTGATTCCTAGTAGAAACTTGTCAATTTGAAATAAAAGGGTATAAAATGTTCTACATCTGAAGTAAATAAAAAAAGAAAATAAATATTTTTATCACTTTTTGCCTACCAGCTTTAATACAGTCCCAGTATATCACAGGAGGACCACGCTGTACAGTGCATGAAACTGTAGGATGTTTTTTGCTGTTGTTACTAACTGCAATGATTTGTCTGTCTGCTCCTTGATCTGAAAAATACTCAGTAGTAATAAACTACATTTCAGCTAAAAGAAAGCAAAACAGAAACTAAAAATTATTTTTTAAGTTCGTGGATCTAGAGACAGAGGAAGAAGACTATTTTTAGTGTCTTTTTGTAGTTGCTTTCATAAATTGTTCATTTTCTGTGTACTTGAGGGCTTGCTCTTCAGAGGAGAGTAAAGTTTATTCTTAACATAAAGGAAAATTAAAAATTCTTAGAATGTCCTGTAAAATGCATCTGAAGTTGTTTATTGTTACTTTGTCATTGCAGGTTAGAGGCCCTATAAAATGCATATTGGCCAGCTTGATCACAGGGCTTGTCCCATAGATGCTTTCTCAGTGCAAAGCCTTGGAGAATCCAAGTATTTCGGATCTTGGAGAATCTGAGTGTGTTTCTAAAGTTTAAAAGCTTTTTTATTGCAGCAGATTTGGTTAGGTTGGTGACTTTGGAAAAAGTTGTTTATATGCATCAAACACGTGTTATGGTGCAAACTGGTGGAAACCTTCTCTGAAGTTGCCCTAGTTGAAGATTTCCTGCAGTTTTCCCACTGGGAAGATGCCCTGTTTTTCCACTGAAAACACATACTGGAGAACAAGGTCCCCATATTGTACCTTTCCCAATAAGTCCTTTCTGGCAATTTGTTGTATCCCTCTTGCTGTTTTGTGGTGTATCACTAACGTATCAAATCTAACTCCAGAGTACCAAACAAAACTGATAGGATATTTGGATGATAGGCGGGAATAGCAACTCCCAGTAACTTGATAACTCCGAAGAAGTTGATTGATAGTTCTTGGTAATCAGTTCATAGGATTCAGTCCCCAAACTATTACATATGTTTTGGTGTTTATCTTTGTAGCTTGTCAGTTTTATTAGGTGTCCTTTTGTAAATGAATGGAAATGATGCCTTTAAACCGCTAAATTTGGCAAAAATAACCAACCATAACAATATTGCTTGTATAGTAAAATATCGTGCCTCCCTGTGATCTGCAGATCTATTAAACTTTTCCAACAGTTTAAGAACTGTTAGAACTGTAGCAAATTGAATTTTTTAAATTCTTAGTGGCTAAGCAACATTTCATGCCTGGCTGATGGTCATTAACCAGCTCTGGTTTATTTGGTAACAGAAGTCCTAAGCTTTTGAAGATCAGTGCACTCTCTTCGGCAATTAACTTTGTTCACCTTAGCTATGAACCTTAATATCAAAGTGCTTCTTTGCTGTTTTTGTAACTGAGTAAGTGCCTTTATACTTCACTTGTCCCAGTTTCTTCGCTTTCACATGACTGACCTAATTAAAAAACAGACAGCTCAATAATTCTACCATAAGCTAGTAATAATGAAACTGTGGGAGTCCTTGAAGCCCTTTATCATTCAAATACACAGTGGTTTCATGAATAAAGTGGATGACTAAGTATTACTTATAGAAGTAAGGGAGATTATTAGCAGTGGAAGACACATTTGAACTTGCTGAAAGGATGGCTTTTGTCTCGAGAAAGACCTACTCTCAGTAATAATTACACTAGGTCTTCATTTTATCCCAGCATTCTCTTCTTGTTCACGCTTTCAGTGACTGAATAGCTTGCTATTGCTTGTTAATCCCTACAGGAATGCGGCTTTGGATATGGGGAGGATGCACAGTGCATGACATGCAGGCCAAACAGATTCAAGGAAGACTGGGGCTTTCAGAAGTGCAAGCCTTGTCTGGATTGTGCATTAGTTAACCGGTTTCAGAAGGCCAACTGTTCTGCCACCAGCAATGCACTATGTGGGGACTGTTTACCAGGGTAAGACCATTTCTGAAGATGAGACTTGAACAAATTCTAACCTGATTTACATTCAAATTGCTTGTTCATGTTTTCTGGATAAATGTTGGTACCCTTTGTGTATGTATGAAGGTCCTATGTTCTAATCTTGACCTTACTGTATTATCTGAGCACATAATTTCTGAATTTTAGTAGTCTACAAGAATGGTTTGATAATTACCTACTTGGTCTATGAGAGTACTGTCTGTACAGTACCTGAGCAAAATACTTCAAAACAGTGAGCGTTACCGGTGACTTAGTTCATTGTTATAAAGAATTAAACATTTGGAAACATTCATAGCTGCCTTCTTCAAGAGTGATCACATTATTTGCTTGGGTTTTTTCCCCTCCTTAGGTCAATACCTAATAATTCTCATGCACTTATATTCTTAGGTCAAAAGCAATGGCTGTGGTTTACTGTCCAAAATTTCCTTTCCTTCCTTCAAAATTCATAAAGCATGGTCTTGGCTGAGAATTGTAAATTAATCTGAAAGAATTGTTTGCTGAAACTGCTGTTATAAATCAAGAGCTGTGCTTAGTTTGTTGTCCTGTCATCCCAAACCTCTGTTGCTAATTTTCTCTGTTTGTAGTATTAAATGTTAGGATCTCTAAAAGGCATTCTTTACATTATTGCCAAGTTCCGATATTATAAACACCTGCCATAAATTTGTAAAAAGACATTTCTGTTGCTTTTTTGAACTAGTAATTTATCTGAGTAGTGTATGAGAAATGATTTGCAATTGTAACAGCCTTTGTATTTTCAGAGGATATATTTCAGACATGCTTAAAAGTTCATACATTTGTTTAGTATCTATATTTCAGTTGTTTTATTTTATTTATTTTATATATGTATTTATTTATTTATTTGTTTTTTAATGCCAACTATCAAATACCTGAACACTGCTGAAGCTCCTGCCATTATTCCTTCTCAAGCCAGAGGTGAAATCTCTTCATTTAAAAACACTTAGTAAAGCTTTGGTAACTAATCTTAGTTTAAGTCACTGTATAAAAAGATGCAGCCCCAGGCATTATAGATGTTACTCACAACCACTTTTGATACTACTTGCAGCCACATGGTGAATTGATTTATGCTGTTATTGCATATTATTATATATGTACTGTAGGCCTTACTTGACTGTCAGCAGGGAGAAGATTTTCTTCTTGTGTAAACAATATAAGCTGAATTTTGGAAGATGAGAAAGGAATAAAAAAGAAGCCACATTAAAACATTAATTAAGGGTAAAGCTAAACTGGAGGACTTGGGAATGCTTCTCAGTATCTGGTCTAGAATGCATGCTAGATAGTTGTGTTGAGTATGTTTTAAAATGAGAGCTGTGTGTTCAGTATGTATTAAAATGAGAGCTGCTTCCACAACCTGAATTTTCTGGCAGCAAAGCTGGAAACAGGAAGAGGGAGGGAGTCATGGCCATGGCAAGGGTAGTCACGGAACATCTGTTCTGGACATTTTGGGTAACAGAACTGTAGAACACACCACCACTCATACCTGTCCTTTAGTTTAGATGCTGTCTAAGCAAATGGAGGATATAGCTAGCCTAACCAAATACTTTAGCAGATGTTTTACCTCTCAGCAGTCTTATTTATTTCTGTTTTGCATGAGTTTCCAACATGCCATTCTCTGTTGTTCAGCTTCAAAACACTACAGTGAGCATGTTAGCTAAAAACAAATATTAACACATTTTGTTCAGAGTAAATGATCACAGTGACCCCTTCAGTCTTGCAGCCTATGGATCTGTTTCTGTTCACATTGTTAAAGCACGGGTTTCTTGAGCAGTTGGAAAGCTGTTTGCTTTAGCTGATAAAAGCTTCATACTTTAATGGCATTTGCAGTATTAGGAATATAACATCAGTAGAGTTAGAACCTTTTATTTAATGTGCCACTACCACTACAGAAAACAATTCATGTTGAACAGGCCACTCCTGCTGATTCTGTCTTAGTACTAATGAATGGTTGAAAGACAGACAGACCTCCTTGATTAGGGCGGTAGGTAAGTTCTTTACAGGATGTCATACATAAAAATTTGAAATACAGCATTCTAAAGTTCTGGGGTTTTGTTTGGTGCTACTCTTGTTCTTCCCTACTTTAGGAATGTATGGTTTTACCAGTCACCAGTAAGCTCTTCAATCATAAATTCAGTAATAAAGTTCTTGAAGGGTCTTTAAATAAAATGTCACTGATATCTGGCCTGATATATATTTTTAGAGGTGATAATTACCCTGTAATATATAGATCAATCACTTCACTTTTATTTTTTAAACATGTAACTAAGCTTGCATAAGGTAAATTCTTCATGCACGTCATGTATGTTGTGATCTGTGTGGAAAATGGTATCTTGATTTCTGTCCGAAACCTCCAGAATTGTTTATTTCTTCTGTAAATATAAAATTATAGTGACTACACATTTGGACTAACAGATTTAGAAGTTTTCCTCAGTTTATTTTAGATCTGTCTTGTACTATTAATTAATATCTACTGTACTTTTTTTAACTTTTATTTTCTTCTATTTCCTGATAGTTTGCATTGAGACACCAATTGACAAAATTTGCAACTATAGAAGATTTTGTTAAAACACCTGATTAATTTTGTGAAGAATAATAACTGGTTTTGATTAACTGTTTTTTCACATTCTTTTATCTTCTAGATTTTATAGGAAGACTAAGCTTGGAGGCTTTCAAGACATGGAATGTGTTCCTTGTGGTGATCCTCCTCCTCCTTATGAGCCTCACTGTAAGTGCTGGTTTTTCTTTAGAGTGTTTTCTCTTTTAACTTTAAAGCCTGGCAAAAAAAATGACAATCACAGTTAAAAACTCATTTTAAAACTCATTTTCTTGTTAGTAAATGATTTTGTTCATACATTTCAGCAGGTCCAGTGCTATCATTGAGAAGTTCCTGCAAATAGCCAGTCCCTTGTGGATAAACATTCCTGTCACACCACATGGTCAGGGAGTCTTGACTCCACTTCTGAAGTTGTCTTACAATTTTTTAATTTTCCTGTAAATGCCAAAAGAAAGGCAGTCTTCCTAGACCCTCTGCCAACTATCAGGTAGGGTAGTATCTTTTCCTGACACCCAAAAAGGTATTTGTTGATACCTTTAAAAATAACCTTTATACTAATGTTAGGGTGAGAGAGAACAATATAGATAAATAACTGTATAGTCCTGTATACTGTTAGAAGGAAATAAATAATTGGTTTCTCTATTTTTCTTTTGCCAATGAGAGAATTAGAATCTCTTCAAAAGGAGAGAACCTCTTTATTGTGCAGCAGAAGCCTTGTTACCACTTCTTCCAAGACTGTTGATGGTCTACATCCCATCATGTTTTTAATTCAATGAAAAGAGTGAACTATTCTTTTTGTATTGATTCTTATCTACTTTATAAAGTGAAAAAATACATGTGAATCAAGATAATTATGTTGAAAACCTTGGGTTTACTTGTTTGTTTCTGTAACTGTGAAGTTATGTTTTAGTTTTTTCCCCTAGTTCAAACAGAAACATTTGTTTATAGAAAGAATGAATTGTCAGGTTCCTGAAATACTTTATGCTACTTTAATAAGTACACACTGTTTCTTATAAATATCCTTTATTTTTTTAATTGTATAAAATTAAAATCTAACCAAGAATATACTATTGTGCCTTAAATCCATACTTTTCAATAGTTTTATATTGTATTAACTTCAATGAAATAAGGATTCTTCAGCATTTCATATATTGCTTGGATAGTCTTTTTTCAAATGAACCAAACTTTCTTCTTTTGTTTCCATTCTAGTTTTAGTGCCTTTTGGGTAATAAACTTATAAAACCAGATTTTCAAACATTTTCCACATTTATAAAACCTTTTAAAGACTGCAACATTCAAAGCCAGTAAATCAGATTTCTATGAAGAGAATAAGTCAAGTAAGTTCCAGTGCTTGCAGCAGTAACTCCTGCCCATGTATAACATAAGCCTAGAAAGTAAATTCAAAAATGTTCAACTATTTTTGTAGTCTAGACAATATCTTAGAAGTATTTAGAAAGTATGTTCTTCATATCAAACGCTGTCAGGTTTGCTGCCAAGAATGAAATGCTGATCTCGACTTACTGGAGTAAATCACTCAAACTCAATGAGTTGCAGAAGTTATATTTCTAGACAGAGTTTGAACACAAACAGGCCATTTCATATGTACGTGTTTTAATTCCTTCAATTGGGCGAATTCCGTATTATCCCTTTCATCTGTTTTTACTCTCTTTTTATCTGCAAAAAAAGAAAACTAGTGAAATGTAAAGTGCAACAATGTTACTCTAATGGAGGATCTCTAATGCATAAATTCATTTTATGTAGTTTTTTTCTCTTTTCTTGTTTGTTCCCTTCTAAGAAAATATGCTTTTCAAACATGAGCTCTGTTCTCTAGCATAATCGAAGACAGGGAACAAGAAATTATCTCCCTTATCATTCAGCTTTTACTGTAATTAGTGACTTGTGTATCTCATATTTTTCAAAGTCACAAATTATTATTTTGAAAAAGTAATGAAAGAACAGTTGCCAAGTCCTCTGAAACAAGTCAGAATTGTTTGGTTTATAGTGATTTGGCTTTTGTAATTGAGCCTAAGCTTGGATCCTAAATTGAACCATTAGGAAGCTATTACTCATTTTAAGTGGACAACAGGCAACCCCATGGAAAAGAGCATTTTCTCTGGCACATGCTGCAGCAGTAAATCCAGATTGGAGACGTTTTTGTTCCCTACTCTCATGGCTGGGACAACACCTTTGGCTACATAACAGAAGTGGTAACAAAAGTTGTGAGAATTGGCAAGTATTTCTAGCTTTTACAGAAGCTATATAATAAAAGGCTTGAAATCATTAAGATGTTTGTTATTTGCATACTAACCTCCCATTAAAATCCTAAATAACAGAAATCCTACCATGAAGTATGGTTGCCATATGTCACTGTGGTTTTCAGAAGGCTTTTGTTCGGAATTTGTGTGTTGGTTCTTCAGGTTCTAACAGCAGCTGCCTCAGTTTTGGAAAGTGTGCATGCCTTCCTCAAGCAGCCTAGGAAGTTTTTCCTACAATAGTAGCTAAATGAACTGAAATACTTTTGAGTTTTACTTAACATCAGATAGGGGGAAATTTAGGTCCAAGTCAAAACCATAATTCTGTAAGGAAGCATAAGCAATGGTATGTGGAAGCAAACATTTTCCACGTAATGCTGCAAATGTTAGTGGTCTATTTCAATAATGGATGTATTTCGATAGTTAAGACTGCCTTACTTGAAGCTAAGTGGAGACAAACCATTAGGTGTGTGGGACAAGCTCTGAATGATCAGAGAACTAAGTTCTAATTCTCTGCCTTTCTTATCCTTCTCTCTTTCCACTGTGAAACAGAAAGTCAAATATTAGTGCAGCTAGCTCTTAGATGAAAAGGAAAAGTTTAAATGTCCTGTTTCAATGAATTAATTGTCCTCCAAGGTGTGTGGCAATCTTTTGTTTGCTTAAGAACATTACCATAAGGGCACAAAGGCTCACAGCCCCCTACCTGGACTACAGGTTCATGTTAAAGCTGAGAAATGGATCAAATTCTTTCTAGTAGCAGTTGATTATTACCCGGTTAGCTATAAATCTAAATACTTGCTTTTATCTCCTTTCTGTAGACATTTTAAAACAGATCTGGTTTAAATATTTACTCATGAAAAAATGAGTTTGTGAATTGCTAGAGGCAAAGTTGAAAGGATTCTTTAATGAACAAGTAAAGAGAGTATTAGAGGCCAGGAGAATTGCTATCACCTTTGTGCAAACTTTAAAGGGGGACAGACACAATGACTTATGTGTGTTTTTAAAATGTCAGAAAATTAAATACACAATGATATAGTTATATTTTAATTTACTTAGTTCAGGGAAATAAACTGTAAATACCAATCTTACGTATAGGGTCAGCATCCAAACATTAGAAATGAAAGCATGTTTATAAATTGCGAGTTATGCTCACTTGGCAAACTGAAGACATTTTTCTCACCTGAAGACATTTTTTTTTCTCATCTGAATGACAGAAAATGAATCCTTTGAACTGAGAATTAGAGTGGAGACCCAATCTATCAAAGATGTAAATTCTGAAATAGAAGGTAATATAGACTGTCCAAAAGTAGCGAAAAAGTGACATTGATACAGTTCAGTGATTCTTTTTTCTTAGTACCAGTTTAGATTTGCAGAGTTCACTCTCCTGTCTGCTCAGGGCAGTGTTGTGCTTTCCCAATGGTTATGCTTAAACTGTTACTGAAACTGCTCAGTAAGCTAGATTGTGAATCTATCTGTGATAGAAAAAGAATTAAAATAACTCCCTTCTTAAGGTTATTCTAAAATCTAATGAGCTCGTTAGCCTCAAAACACTTGTGGTGGCAGAAGTTAAGGAGAGATGTGGGAATGTTTCAGGTAAGGATCAGAGTTTCCAAAGATACCATTGCTTTCTTGGGACAACCATTATGTTTTCAGCTAGTCTGTCTTAGCAAATAAACAAAAAAACCCCAAACCATTAGAGAACATGCTTCTTATCTTCTTTTGGTCATGAGAAAATGGCAGATTAAAATTAAAGCAATAGAATGATTGTGTCAGCTATTCTTACAAGTGGTTCCTGTTGTATTGTTCAACTCAAAATACAGAAAAGCACCAGAGTCCCAAGAACCCTTTAGTTTCTGAACAGGCTTTCTACTAAACAGAAGAGCCTGTGACATGGAACTTTTTTGAGATGTATTACAAAAATAGTTCCTAGAACTTCCACATTACTGTTCCTTTCTGGATCAATCTAAAATCAGTGGTGTTCCCCTTTTACGTGCAAATTCAGTGTAGAATTTGGCTGTACTAACAGTTAAATTGGAATAAATTGTGAGAGTCGAGGAAATTAACACCTAGGCACAAGAGAGCAGTATTTTACAGCCAAACAGCTACCAAAAGAACAGATTTGTCCTTTTTTTTCCCCCCTGGTAACCACACTGTTGCATTTATAAAAATACTAATTTTTTACACCATGAAAAATTGCACAGGTTTTCCAGCCAAAAACATTCTTCCCTCTCCAGGACTACTTCTGCTTGTCTTCATGGTATAGATCAAGGAGCATGGGAAGCTGGGGGAGGGATACCATTCTGTGTGGAGCTTGGGAAACTAGCCTCTACATGTTCCAGGAAATAAACGCATTCTTTGCTTCAATGAAGCAGAAATGTTTTGTTGAATAAGTCACAGGAGTAGAAATATCTGCAGTTTGATTGTAACATGATGTGCATTTGAAATAAACCGTCACTCAGGTCTAAAATTGCTACCTTTTTTTGCCATGAACCATTTCAATTACAAATAATGTCTCAAACTAGAAAATAAACAGTTTTTTACTAAGATGAGGAATAAAAGTAAAGACTATGGCTTGTTGAGACAAAATACATAAAGAAGATCATTAAATGTAAAAACATTACATTTTCATGAAGCATCCATATTTTACCTGCCTTAAATTTTGTTCCTCTGAGGAACTCCTATGACATCTTGATTGCCTTAACTAAGATTAATCACAAAGCTCCCTTTAAAGTTTTCTTGTGTAGATTTTTTATTAGTTACTTTCTGTATGTTTACAGTATTTTTTTTTTTCTGGGAATTAAATATAAGCATCCTGGAGCTGTCTCACTCTTCAAATCTACAAGGTATGTTGTTTCACTAATGACGAGTAGTATTTAAGGTATAAAAGCTGGTCTTATTTCCTTTTTCCTGGTGATAAAAGTAGATGGTGTAGGAAAAGTAAGATTTCATATAAATCTACTTATTTACATTAATAAGATTAGGTTCTGTGACTTTGTAAATTTTCATGTGAGTGTAATGGGTATTGGGGTATGCAAGGACTAAACATCAGAACAAAGAAGATAAAAAGCCAGAAACTGCAGTCTGCAGGGTTATAATTTACATTGTTTTGTAAGGGGGGAGCTGGAAGCTTGCTGGCTACATGTATATTCTGTAAAATACTTTCACTAGTGGTAAAAGAGAAAAAAAATCCTGCTGTCTCAGCTTTGCTGAAGCTTTTTATATTATGTCATTAAACATAAGTACAGCTTTTTAACTTGAGAGTAATTTTTGGATGACATTCAATTCCACATTAGTTCCACTGTTTATATAGTGGAATTTTAATTTATTTGTGTCACTTTCTTCTTTCTGTTTACAGAATTTTGTGACTTTAAAGCTGTCAGACTCCAGATAATGTTTTTCCAGCAATTAAGTTTTTCTGTAATTTTTATTTGGTTGCTTTGTACAGTAAACTTTGTATTACTAATGTAAAGCAGCCTTTGAAGGCAGGCTGCTTACGTGCACGTGAGGCAACTGGCAGCTGAAAGTATATAGAAAATGAAATTATTCTTAATTATTTGGTTCTGTTCCAACATATATCTCCTTATTTCAGTATTTGTTCTGATTCGAGGTTACCCAACATCATCTTTCATATTCCTCTTTACCATGTTGAGCACTGTGATAGAAAGCAGCTGGAATATTGTATAAACTTTGCACAAAAGTCATAAGTAGTGACAGCTAATTTAAGTACAGATAATAGCATCATTAGCTTATAAATATCAGTAGTCTTTTATTACAGAGACATTACCTTCCCATTATTTCAAAACTGAAATGTACACTCTTGTAAAAATGTAGTAAGTCTGTCTGATATTTTCCATATGTGACCTGATGGTAGAGTAACTTATCTTCAGAAAGCCTGAAACAAATTCCACAAGGTGTTTCAGAGAGATGAGAATTGCTATTCATGTCTTACAAAGTTTTATTACAATTTTATTTCTTTCACGCATCATAAAGAGAGTTAACCTAGAAAACCTAAATGTTTTCAATTCATTGTCCTTGATAATTGATGTGCTTCTCACCCTTTGGGGTTCATGTATAACTTAGAGTCAAACAGGTCCTTTTCATACTGTTCTGAATTTGCTTTATATGTTGGGCTCCTCTTCTAAAAAAGTTGCAAACAAAGAGAGGGCAGCTTTTTCTTTATTTTGATAACAGAGATGTTACCACTAAAATGAGTTTAAATAGTCCTGAAGTGTTACTTAATGGAGAGGAAATGCAGATACATTGCACAGTTTAATCATGTTCTAAAACTTCCCCAACTTATTCTCATCAACTTTCCTCGTGTGTACCTCTCATTTCTATGCCTATATGTTTAGAAGTACTTCATTAGGTAGCTTGTTACCACTACATATGTATTATGGTTAGTAGACAGAAATGTCAGAAGTGTTTCCCTCATTTCTATCCACTATCCTGTCTACTCCTCTTAAAAACAAACAAACAAACAAAAACCAAACAAAAAACCCCAAGCCTAAATGAATTAAACTACGCCACAAATTTTCCATAGAAGAAAATTTAGCTTATGAATTGAAATGACATTGCAAGGAGGTGCAACTTCCAAACCCAACAGTATTTCTGTTAAGTAAGCCAGACACTTTAACAAGGAATTAAGATTTGGAAGGTGAAGCTCTCAAGGCATCCAGTCAGTCTACACTGTTAAACTCTTGTCCACTTTGTTGCACTGTCCTTAAATGTTTTCTACCATTCAGTTTATTTTTTACAGTGGAAAATTTATTTTATCAGAAAGATTTCTAATCACATTTAATACAGCTTAATTCTGCAAAACTGTAGGTATGAGGGCTCTTCCAATGAATTGATTCACTTACACAGAAGTACTCAGTATAGCATGTCTGCTCTATTATGAAGGTCTACAGTAACCTCAGCTAATGAGCTTTTGAAATTTCATGGTCTTCTTTGAAGCTCTTATAATGACAGTAAGCAGGGTCCTTATTTTTTGCCTGCTGCCTAAAATCTAACTTAGATTTCTTTGCACAGTGAAATTTTTTTTCCCTTGGCGTGTTTCAAATAGCCCAGTTCAAGTTACAAGCTGCAAGAACACGGCTAGTAGTGAATGCCGTAGGAGTATCTTAGTATAGGTAACATTAGCCCTGTCAAGTATCTAGAGATACATAAGGCTTAAATATTCAAATAGACCCAGGACTCTGACTCCAAAATTGCATCACCAACTGTCCTGCTTGATAGATACCTAATTGTGCAAACACTTAAAAGCCCAAGGGACCTACAACATTTAATTTGGTCTCCAGGAGTATTCCACTGATTCTGGGTCCAGGTGGCTTGGACACATTGCAGCTCTAGTTTAGGCCAAAAGGTTTGTGATTTACCTGCTTTGCTCTGACTGCCCTGGAAGGAAGTACATATGCATGGACTGGGAAGGATGTTCTTAATAGGTGTATAATTGGACAATACAGACCCCTTGCTCTATCACAGTTGATCCAAGAGGTAATGGAATTGGAATTTAAGGAGGCACCTACCAATTTCTCTGTACCCTTCAGTGGTCATCCATAGACTTTTGCAACACTGAGTAGTTATGTGCCCAGGTGGCACTGAAGCCACCAGGATCTACAAGCTAATTGGTCTGTTGCTCATCTCTGAACAGTCTGTTCTATGGTGCCTTCTAATGCCAAACTCAGCAGAGCAGGTTGGGATAATGTCTGGGAGTCCTTTTCTTGGTGACTTCTTTGAGTCCAGAATTCTTCCCTTACCATGTGTACTGACTGTGTGTTGGCTCCCTGCCATTACTCTTTGATTCTTACATCACAAATATGTTCTTGTCATGGGGAGGTTCCCAGCACTGTGCTTCAGCCCAGGTGCTGCAGTGCTTGGCACTGCAGGGCCTGGGCCTGTTTGTGATCCTGGTTTCACGCCTTCTCAAATTAATAAGTTGCAATACAGCTCAATGCCTCTGAGATCGCTTGTTGAGGTAATTACATTGTTCATAATTTTCACAATCTGACTGCAACCCAGTCATGGTTAAATAATAGAGTCTAATTTACTACTCGCAGCTTTTCAAAATGAGGGGAAAAGCCTATCTGCTATCTTTTCTGTTTGGATATCCTGATGAAAATATACCAGTAAGACTGTTCTTTTCTTGAATAGAAATTGTTCAAATAGTTAAGAATTTGAGTTGTGTTTTTGAAGTAAAGTTCAGGCTATAAATTAGTGAATTTCCATTTAAATTATTATCTGACTAATCAACTCAACTTTCCTCCCTACTTCCTGCTTTATGTGTGTAAAGTACAGGTGACTGGGTCAGACTTTCTATTTCAATTATTCTGCTCTTTAATCTCAAATAATGGGCAGTCCTCTGTTTTGGTTGTCGCTACCTTTGTATTATTAGATGCATTGAGACTGACCAGCAAATCCTAAAAGAGGTCTGTTGATAATATCCAACAGAAACTTTAAAAGCTGAATATGACACTGCAAAGGCTCTGCAAAGGTTTAATGCATAGCTTCATGCGCTATAATGAGTAATCCTCTACATCAGGGAATGAATCTGCACAGAAGAATCACTAGAAGACATTCTCCTGTGTTAATTGGTGTAGGTTTAGCCCCTTTTAATTCAGAAATGTATTGTCTTTTTGTCTTTCCTTCATTATAATTGTATTTACACTTCTGAAATGCAAATATTTTCTGTGTAAAGACAAAATATCCTTGATACAGAAATACATATTTCTGTGGAGTATGCAAGACCAGGGTATGATTCAGTAACAAAGCTTGCATTAGAAGTACAAAGCCAAATAAAATTTGGATTTTAATGCATATGTCTTGGTAGTATTTCTTTCTGGAGGCTTTAGAGAACTTTGTTTGAATCCCCCTTTTCTGTGTGGCATTTTCCAAGCAAATTGTTAAACCTTTCCTTTAACTACATATGGTAATTATAATATGTGATTTTTCTTTTGACAAAACATGATTTCTTAGATTGATTTCACACAGGTTTCCATAATAATAAGGCTGTGTGAGATGTATTGTGACACATTCTTCTGGATCAAAATATAGGTAGAAAGTTCCATAGTGAAGAGGTTTTATATGTGAAATCTGTCTAATTGAGTTGGTACTTAATAGAAGAAGGAAGCCTGAAGTGATAAACCAACAATGAAAATTATCCATGTTTAAGTAAATAAACTTTGTAAATATTGTAAAATATTGTAACTTCACTTTGTCCTGGCAAAAGTAAAGGTTAGGTTTTTTATGCGGGTCTGAAAGTAGTGCTCTTTCCTTTGATTGAAGAGCAATCACATTTTATGCAAAAGACTGCTGGTGCTACTAAGTGATAAATAAGGAGGTAGAAAACTCATTTTTATCTTAACATGCCAGTTAAGACATTTGTACTATGTAAGGATGCGCAGTTTACTGTCTCTGTGATGTCTTCTGACTCAGATCCCTGCTTCAGTTGCTAGCTAACTAACGAAGGAATGCTGTAGCTCTTGCAACAGAGGAAAAATACCCAGCCGAAAAAAACCAGTTCTTTCCTAGTGCTTTCCTGTTGTTACTTTGTGCAGGCGTGTGATGTAATACAAGTGGGATGCAGCCATAAGGTTTTCACTTTCAGAATGGATGAGCTTGTGTCCCGCACTTGTGCTGATTGTCTCTCACAGACATTCCTGAGGTTATAAAAGGCTTTCTTGCTGACAGTCAAATATGGCCTGTCATTCTACACCTCTCTCTTTTAAATTTTGAGTTAAGAGCTGAGTTGGCTTTGTTGATTGAACACCTATCAAAGCACTTTGTGGTTATTACTGAGCACATGGATCATTTCTTTAATGCCTGCATCATACTAATCACTGGATCTGTAGAAGAATTTTCCTTCCTGCCAGTTAGTATGCTTTGGGGGAAACTGATTTTTCCTTTCTTGCCACAGCAGGCTAGATTTCTGAGAAGAGGGAATCTGTTCCATTGCCTTTAACTATTATGTATTTAAGCATGATGAATGTTGCCAGTAGGCCATTGGTGTGACAGTTGTCATTTTTGGCTGCTAAAAATGATTTCAGAATTGTAAATTTAAGTTTTATTTCAAATTTTTAAGATACATGATAAGATTAGAATTGTGGGCTTTTTCAGTTTGCTTTCCGAGGTGAACACAGCGTATCCATACTGTTGTCATTTATCCCTTTTTAATCCTTTTGAGCATGATGACTAATTTCTATCTGTGCTGGCAGAATAACAGAGATCTCAGACAAAGAATTTTCTGATTTTACAAAAACAAATTAACTACGCAGAAAATGTACAGAAAAGAAAATAATGGAAAGCAAATTATAATTTCTGGACCTCTTGAAACTGTTCATTTGTTATGACTGGGGGAAAGAACAGAAAAATTTGAATATTAAAGTTTGAAACTTTAAAAAAATCATCTACTCTAATATAAAATCTAGGTTAGTATTAGCGGTCCCTATTTAGTAAGGTGTTAGCAATGTAAATATTAAATTATTTTCAGAGTGAGCAGATGTAATGTAAATGGCTTCCATAATACAGATGGAAATCATAGAATAAATTAGGAATAGAAACTTTTTTTAACACTACTTGTTCATGATCTCTGAAAATGTAATATATAAAATATATATGGTCATAGTCCAGTATAACTTGTAAGTAGATGAAGTTGATGGGATATTCGACCAAGCTGAATTGCACTGAAAGGCCTTGGCTGTCTAATTTCAGCATGAGAATTGCACTGATTATATGTAATCCATTTTTACCTACTAAAGCATGTATTCATGTTTTTTAGAGAGAATACAGTATTCCAATTTATATCTCTTTGATATAAATACGTGCCCCGTTGCTTGCTTAAATGTGATGGGAAGTGTATATCTTAAAATGAAAGTAGAAATTTCAGCATGTGATTTTTAAAATAAATTCACATCAGAAGCTCATACAGCTGATAATAGGAGTTCATATAAGCAGTAGCCATCTGGCATTCAGAAGGTTGTATCTGATCGGTTCATGGCAACATATAGGGCATATTTTGTATCTTTGTTCTAACTCACAGCTGGCAACTCTATCTGCTAATCCCAGTGAAAGCTTCAGCGGGAAATACAAAACTACTTTTGAACTTGCATTTCCTTCCCCACAGATGTCTGAAGCCGTGGAGATGCATTTCTTTTATGATTCCTGTTAAATCAGGGAATGAATTTTTGCATTAAGAGTAAAGTCAAGCAATGAATCCTCAAATATCCATTTTAAGACCATGTTTTATATAACAAA
Source organism: Gymnorhina tibicen (assembly GCA_013399875.1). Taxonomy (NCBI): domain Eukaryota; kingdom Metazoa; phylum Chordata; class Aves; order Passeriformes; family Artamidae; genus Gymnorhina; species Gymnorhina tibicen. The sequence continues at coordinate 1,122,616 of VXAZ01000608.1, forward strand.
AGAAAGCTAAGAATGACCAAAAAAACTTAATTTTGCATGTTTTTGTGTAGTAAAAACCCACTGCAGAGCTCACTTCATAACATTTAAAAAAATCCTTAGTATAGAATGATGAAATAATCACTGTATTCACTGTATTCTAGCTTGTTCATCTAAAATATGAACAAGCAGTTTACAAGCATATTTAGTTTTGTTTCTTGACACTGTTAAGTACAGTTAGAAAATTAAATTCTCAACTGCGGAGTATGAGAATTTCAATGTGTTTTTTCAAAGCAGCTTACCATACTTTAGTTTCTAGTAGTAACTTGTGCAACCTTTCATCTTATGAGTCAATCCTATAATTAGTATCCTTCGTTGCCAGAGGCATACTGCATGTTTGTTTTAGGTACAGAATGTCTGCAAGAAATTTAACTTAATCATTACTTTTTAATGTAAGAGCTGGTTAGCTCAATTACACTAGATTAAAGTGAACTTGAAATTCCTGAGTTACAGAGAAGGGACTAATCTGTGACCTGTACTGAATAAGTACTATTTCCTATGTTTTTTTCTTATGTGCACTTACTAATGTGGGTAGCCCTTCAGCCCAGGCTTGCAGTGGCTATAAGCAATTATCCGTTTTCTATATGGAGTAGATTTGCAAGGTTCTTATTTAACTTGGCCATTAGGTTATTCAAAATTATTCCAGGATTGCATGCATTGCAGTAAAGCTGCAAAACGTTTATTTGGTAAATTTTTACTTTATTGTTTTTAGGGGTAATCTGAAAAAAATAAGCAGTGTTTACAGCTATTCAGTACTTTTTGAACGACTTCTAATAACAGAAGCACTAGACTGTTTTAAATATATTAATTTAATAACATGCTTTTAAGCTGCTTTCAGACTGAAAATAGTGGTTCAAATTTATCTCTCATAATCACACAGATAATTCTGGGAATTGTTGCATTACCACCACTTTAGCAGCACTGACTTTTGGTACTTCTGGTACAAATCCATGCTGACTGCTATGTCTTTGGGTACAGAGTCCAAGATGTGACTGGTGTGTGAATATAAAACACTGCTAAACAAATGCACAGTAGTATGGTGGGGGTTTTATTCTACTTAGTGCTGGTAGGTACTATTTGACTCGATGATCTTAAAGGTCTTTTTTGATTTCTAAGGATTCTAGGATTCTAAGTTGCTTGGCTACAAAATACTTAGGCTGTGTTCCACTCAAATTTCTTGTTTTTAAGAAAATATGGTAGAAAACATAGAATCCATCTAGGCTCAAACTTTCCATACTGCCAACTCTCTATTAAGAAAATCATTGTCAAGCAAAAGAACAATGAAATACCACACGAGAGGACTGGAATTACCTGGAGGACTGGACTGTATTGGACGTAGGATAAAATGCAATAGCCTTAAAACAAGAGTTGTGTGCTGAGGACCTTAGCAGTAATGATTCGTTATAAACCAACACCTCATGAGCTGGAAGCAGCCTTATAGAAGAAAGACCTAATGTTCCTACAGATCACTTGTATCCTTCAAATTGTTGTCCTCTACTTTGCTCACGTTTAATTTTTTTGGTGATAGACTTGACACATTCTCACTCTTACTGGTTCACTTGTGCCAAAGCAGTGCACTGCCAAACTCCTCTTTTACAAAGATCATAGAGTAATCTCACATGTTATTTTGGGCAGTGACATGTGCCTTTGAGGTATAGCCTGTGACTGTTTCCTAAAAACATGAGCTCTTTGTTAGAGCTTTCTTAACTAACGGGTTGTGTCCACCAGTTTTAGTTAAGTTTCCTTCAGTCCAGTGGTATGATTCTATGTGCATATTACTGAATGTAATTTATAGTTACCCTGTCTGCATGTGGAAATTTAAGATGGAATTAATGCACCCTAATTTGGGCATATAAAAGTTAATGCTTATGCTTAGCACTGAAGTTGTCAGCCCAAACTCCCAATCATGGGTGAGAATTAGGTACCTCAAGAGTTCAGGCAAGCCAGATAAGGTAAGCTTCAGTGACTAACACTAAGCTGTCTTTCAATCCTTTTCAGAATAATTACTTCTCAGGAGATTCTGCTCCTGGCTTTGTTTTAGAAAGAGAGCCTAAGGTGACTAGCTCTGACTTTGTCTTTAGACCTTCAGACTTCTATAGTTATGAATTTCACCTACATGCCAGTATCAGGTTAGATGAAAACTGCAGTTCAATATTGAATAATTGTGTCTGACTCCCTAAAACCTGATCTTACTCTTCCTTCTTTTTAACTAATTTTAAGGAGGAAAATGACCTTTTAGTGTAGTTTTTGTTCCACTCCTGATATATAAATAAAAACACAAATAAAACATTTAGGAAAATATTTTTCATGCTTTTTGATGAAATGTCTCTTACAAACTGAATCCCATATTCTAAGACAACTTGCTAAAGTTAAAATGTGCCAGAATTGAGGCCTGCAACCATAATGAGATTCCCTTATGTATAGTTACTCTAATACAGGTTGTATTTACATTGTTGCATATTATTTCCCACTGGGCCTTTGTTCATTTAAAGCACAGGATAGGCAAAACATGTAATTCTATGTCTCGCTTTATTTGCTACTCACTATTTTATATTCCTTGCAGAATATGAAGTATTAAATACTGCTGGACTTTTCTGGGGTTCTGCCACTGTAAAGAAGTTGTTACAAATTTTGCAGTTGTGACTGACTTTTATCTTTTCAATGGAAGTGGTGTAAAATATTTAACATATGTTAACAAACTGAAACAGAGGAAGTCAAAGGCACCCCAAAACCTTTCATTGCTTCTCGACAAAACCAGAGTAGGATGCCACCTTCTTGACTGTGGATGTGTATAAGGGCTACATCTGTGAGCTGGTGATCTTAAGTTCACTCTATATTCAGTGGAGAGATCCAGGGTGGTGTTTAAAACAGATCAGACTAATTATACCCTAAAAGAGCCTTTCTCCTACCCACCTGCCCCCCCAGCCTTCCCCATCCCCTGTAGAGAAAGTTCAGGTGATTCCCTCCAAAGCAAATCTTTGCTTTGGTCAGATGAATCTCACTTACAGAGCTTGACTTTACAAAGATAACCTTTCAGAATGTCTTCTGTATTCTATGGCTAATTCCTACTGACTTCTGTTAAAGAGGGGAGATGTTATGTTTCAGATTAAGTAATATAATAAAGCAAGGATCTCGTATATAGCAGCCTTTTGTTCTGTTTAACTTGACTTTATCCCCAAAGCTTTAAGTGGTGAATTAATAACTGCTTTTCATAAGCTATTATTATTTCTGATATCAAAGCTACAGCTTTTTCATGTGCAATACAGTTTGCATGTGCATGCACACTGATGCACTGTAGGCAACTTCTTTGCAGTAAATCACAACATTTATGATATCTGCAGTAATACAATAAGCTGGGGATTCATGGCCAACTTCTAAAGGTGTTAACCTCTATGTTACAGAATTTTGAAAATTTATATTTATTCCCATGTATTTCATATTACTTACCCCCAAAAAAGTGTTTTTAAAACATCCTGAGATTGCAAAGTTAAAAAATACTAGTAGCATTGGTTATGCAACTCATAACCTTAATTCAGAATTTAATTCTGCTCAGTGGAGTGTATTATGAAACTCTTAATTACATAAACATACTTTTTGTTTTCCCTAGTGCAGACTTATTTCTCCCCCCAACATGTGCCTTGTGTGGAGAATTTAAGGTAACTCAGTGATACTTAAACATAATCATAAACAGGAGAAACATAAGTGCTGAGCAAGCCTAAGTGTAGTTTATTTAATTTTGTTCCAGTCTGCGTATCACGTGACTGTCGGCTGTGCAAAGAGGGGCCCTTACTACTTCTGCCAAAGCTTTACAACTGGGCAAATTCAATTGGAGAGAAGAAACAAGGTTTTACCAAGCTCAGCTTCTAGCCTAGTGGCTAAAACGATCTGCATGAAGGTGGTAGAAGAGTCTTAATTTCATACTGCTTGGCAAAGGGCTCTTAAGCTTTCTCAGAAGGCAGAAACCCCATCATTACCTCCTCTTTCAAGAGTCACATCTGAAAGGCATTATAAGCCATGCTTGTGATTTCTCTCTCTTAATTTAATTTTAAAATAAGATCATTTTGTTCTCCATAGAGTTTTAAGAGAAGGAAAAAGCTCCTCTCTGCCTCTTGAGTAATTTATGGGAAGAGCAAAGTATATTGTCCTTCTCCAGGTTTCTATATCTATGGGCTGAGCATGGTGACGTAAGGAACTTGTGTTACTCATATGACAGATATTTCAGATTCTATTCTGTATTTAACATTTCTTCACACTGTATAGGAAGTATGTGACCTAATACAGGCCTCTAGCTTCCCAGATAGATTTGGATTTTAAAGTTACAGATATTAGAGCTTAACTTTCGCATACTTAAGCCTTGTCCCTTTGTCACTCTTCAAAATGCATATCAAAATACAATGCCATCAGTCTTTTATGTGTATTGATTTTTAGATTACTCTGAATTATCTGAAATCTGAAAGTTGTGGGTCTTCTGTATTTTATTTCTCATACATTCTCTCAATTTGGAAATAACCTTTTAAAAATGTTATGTAATAAATAGTCCGGTGTTGAACACACATGCACACACACCTGTATTTCCAGATCTCTTTGAGTACTGATTTTTTTATTAGTCATGTCTTATAAGTAGGCTCTTTCTGCATGGGATTTCTAATACTTGGAAGAATTTCCTTAGCATTTCTATTTTTTGTATTTGGTAACAAAAAATATTAGTACATTACAGAGAGTTTGAAGAGCGAAGATGTCTCTAACTATCAGGATTTCATTTTCATTTCCCAGTTATTCAGATTTTAATTGTAGGCCAGGAGGCAGCAAGGGAAAGGTACTAAAACTTTATTGAATTTTCTGGTAGATGCTGGAACATCTAGCTGTCTGTCAAATAACTAAATAAGTTATTTGGCCAATTCAAAAAGTTGCTTTTTGAGCAAAATAAGGGAATTATTCCTGCGCCTAATTTGATATTCAAATATAGTAGTTTTTCTTAATGTATCACTTATTGATCTATATTTTTATTTGAATATACAATCACTGTTTTCTAAAGCTTTAGAAACTTTGTGAATTAAATTTATCACAGTATACTCTGTTACTCTGATGACAGAACAGCTTGCAAACAGAAGTGTGAGGTAGCTGAGTACTGTTACCTTTACAAAGCATTTTTAAAGTAAGGAAAAAAAACATAGTTCTTGAAAAGCTATTGCATAGACTATTAGTGATGTTTATTGAAATTTGTGTCAACAAACTTAGGACGCAGGCTTGCAACCATTATGAAATCTTTTGCTTTACTCCCTGGGTGTTACCATAGCTGAATCAGGACAAGGAGGGAAATAACTGGGATAGAAAGTGAAGTGTGAGAAATTACTTCTCATTGAATCAGAGAGAGAAAAAAACTCTTTTATGACTGATTTATATTTCATTTCTTTCTTTACTGGGATTTATACAAATAAATACATAGATATATATATATATGGAAGAGCATATATGTTCCCTGCCTGGGAGCAGCTTAGCTACTCTACCAGCCCTCAGTGATGGTCACAGGATAGAGCTTTCCACACTGTCATGTTTCAATCTACTGAAAACCGATCCATGCACCAATCTACAGTCTCATCACACGGAGCTTGTTTGAACCTTTTGGAACAGATGTGTAACCTGCATGCATGGGATTCACACTGTGCAGTTGCACTTTTGGTTAATCAAAGTGGGTTATTCTCTAATGGCTAAAGAGACAACCTTCAGACGTGCTTATTCTTCTATTTACATGCATGCCATTGTCATTTAACCAGTGAATGTACAGGTAGATTCTGAAGGGTACATGGCCCCCCTCTCCTCCCTTAGCAAATGGGTAAAGGCAGTAGCTGCCCTCCTGAACATGGTTTGCTTTTCAGTGATGCAGACTCCTCCTCTGCTTATGTGGGCCATGTCTTGTAAAAGTGTTTTGGGACTGAGAGTGATAGAGTGTGTATACAGAGACTGAATAGAGCAGAAACTGTCATAAACAGACTGAGTTCACCCAGATAGTGCACAGGGAGGTTTTTGTTCTCTAACTGGGTAGTCCTAAACATTAAATGGGACCGCACATACAGAATACAAAGTACAAAAATACTTCCTGCTTTCATTTTCTGTTGAAAAGATAAGACAGCTTTCATAGCTTGTGTGGGATGGATGCATTCTATAGTTGGATTTGAACAAGAGCATAGCCTAAAATACTGCATTCTATTTTGCAAAACATGTCTGGCAAAGAATGTGGTTAAAAGTACAAGTTAGAGGTGATGTAAGAAATTAGATTTTCTGCTGTATCTAGCAATATCATATATTCTGACATAAGCTTTAAGGGACATTGTTTTAACACAACACCTAAAAAAGAAGTTGCATTTTCAAGAAAATAGATGTTGCCCACCCTCAGCTGTCAGAGATGTGAAGCTGGCTTCTAGAAGCGTAAGTCAGAAAGGTAATTGTTGACAACACCACAGTCATTAACAGCAACATAGACTTAGCGCCATCAGATCAGAAGCACGCTAGGTGTTCCCAGTTTATGGAGGAGAGATGTGTCTTTTCACATTAATAACCAGTTTTGTTATGTTGGGGGATGGGGGATTGAATATATAGTTCAGTGGTGACACAGATTTCATCCCACTTCCTCTGACTTTTTTTCGCTTACACTCAGGTTTTTTTAGGTTATTTGAGGGTAGCAGTGATCTGAGGTGTTACTCTCATGGACTTGTATTTTCACGTGGCTAGACAGTTCTCAATGTTGAAAGTTTTATGTATGAAACAATGTTACTTTTGTGCCCATATGGTGGTTCAGTTTAGATCACCATGGCAATACTAAAATTTCACATCTCTTAACTGGTAAAAGAAAAATGTGTTGCAGAGGTTGGCTATGCCTTACAGACATTGCGGTGTGTATCCTGTACTGTGGAGTTCGTATGTATTTTAAATTCACATACACAGTGCAATTGTTCTGCCATTTTAAACATAAAAGGCTGTCAGCAGCTGGAGTTTGTGAAAATACACAGTGCAAGAGAAATGGTCTTGGAAATGAACAAATCAAATTTCAAAGATTTTAATTTATAAGCATATTTCTCAGGATTTCCAAACAATGGATAAATACTTGAATAGTCATTTTCTCCCCTAGGGCTTTTTGGTACATTTATTAAAAAAATAACAAAACCAGCAAAATGAAACAAAACAAAACAAAAAAAAAGTTGTGGGCCATTAACTAAAGGCTTTAAAGTCAGCACTTGGAGCACATTTGAAAAATGTGGTTTGACATGATGAACTTTTGGGCGTAGGCCGTGCACGCAAAGGGCTGTCCTTTTACAGATGTTGGGAGACTCTGTCCCCACTGTTTACCACAGTCTCTAACAGTAATGTTTAATAAAGTTTCTTAACTCCTACTTGAAAGATCAGGAGAAGGGAGCCAATCTGCTGCTTTGTAAACACTCAAAGATACATTCAGGGTAACTTACTTTCCATTTAAGTTAATGCTCGGTAGTATATAAAACATAGGTATTTTATTGATACATACAGATCTTATACATGTAGTATCTGAATTGACTATCTATATAATACATCCTTTTGCTTGTTTGGGGCTAGGTAAACATACTGCCTTCTTACTTTTAAATGAATATAAACATCTTTAAATTTGGTTGGTTTTTTTTCAAAATGAAGGAATTTCAAAGTAAGCCACATTGCCTTACACTGTCTTGCCTTTTCTGTGGATCAAGAGCACACATACAGGTAGCCACTGCAGTTCAGCTGGCAGGCAGTAACTTGTTAAATTACATAACTTGAGGGTATGTCTGAGCCCTTAATTCTTGTCAAGTTGAGGTTGATACCACTGAGATGGCCCATTTAACGTAAAGGTAATGGGCAAATGGTTTTTGTAATAGGCTCCTTTCCCCTGTTGACCAGGAATACCCATATTCCAGGAATTAACAACATTTTAACCTTTGCATCTTTCTTTCAATCCTCATTGTAACAGATGGCACTCTGTCCAATCTTACTTGCTTTCTAAGTGCGGTTTGGATTAGCTTGTTATTTTGAGTAAGCTCTCTTTAGGTTAGCATTGACTTGATATGTTAAGAAAGAAATCCAAACATAATATTACACATTTTATTCTCTTCAGCTTTAGTAATTATTATATATTTCCTGTATCCATGGAAGAAACATACAATGTTGCAAGTTCTGTTTTCACATGGTTGATCTACCACATAAAGCTTTCTTTTAGGTTTGCTGATTCCAGTAGCGGCTGTAATTAATCATGGTTCTGAGAAAAAAAATTGGAGAAAATGAACATGAAATAAGTGACAAAGGAGGTCTTTTTACATTTTGCCCTGTCTCTTGTTGTTTGGTATAATAAGCTGAAAATTCAGCTATTCTGTTTATTGGCAGAAATTTTAGTGATACAGCTGGGATTCATATGTTCCGTATTAGCTGAGTTACTGCTGTTTAACTGTCTTGGATTAACAGAAACTTTACTTGCTTTTAAGGACCACACCTTTCATATCCTGCCATTATAATGTAATATTGGTTAATTAAGGGAAGAATGTGTATTTAGGCTTACTGCTCAGAATTATGCAGTTTGATATTTTGGGTAATTCTTCTTCAACATTACCACATTTTCAGAATATGTTAAAACTAAGACTTTTAAAAGGAAATCAGTTTCTTAAATAAAATATGGATAATACACACATGCTTTCCAGAATTGGAAAACAGTGTGCATCTCCTCCCTCTTTTCTGAATGTATCACATCCAGCTCACAAAGTGTTTAATTGCGTATTTAAATTTAATCATGTAATCATCTAATAGATGTAAGTACAAGTTTAAATTTAAAATGCAACTCCTTGCTTTACTGAAGTGGGACCATTAAGTCTGTGAAAAGAAAGACTTTATGAAAATGCATACATGTCTGAGTAACACTGAAAGCAGAGTTCAGCAATGCCCAACGGGCCACTTCTACAATAGCAATCCACTTCTGAAATGTTGGTCTCTGCAAGGAAGATTGCTATCATTATAATTAGAGCTAGACTACAATGCACTGTTCATAGTAGCTATTCCAAAAAGTTCTTTGAAGCTGAAGATGAGTGGTAGGCATTCTCAGGAATAGAAAATTGCTTTCTCAAGTGAAAAAAAAATCAACCAAATAAAACAAATCTTAAATATCTAGATGACTAAAAAAAAGTTAAATTTTGCCATCCCTATTTAAAATGAAATCACTGTATTTCCAGTTTATATATTGCTGATGGGCATTAAAGAAATAGATAACTTATATTTTCCTAGAATATATAATATGTAAACATACTTGGAAATAGATATATTTTCTGAGCAAATGAAGAGAGACAAAAATATAGAAGCTTCACCTCCTTTGCTCTTTCTTTTTTGCCTTTCAAAATTGACAATTCTTTTTTCTGCTAATTATGAAGGTCTAATTACTAAGAACCATTTAGTGCTCTTGTGTGCATTAATACAAATAGGTATATTGATATGAAAAATATTTGAAGATGTTCTGAGCAGTTTTTTATTGTCTGGTTTTTAAATACTTGTCCAGTCTGTCTTTAACCTTCAAAAGGCTAGATCAAGCAGCTGACTAAAATTGAGAACCTGATATCAAAGCACAGTCTGATCTTCACACCAAAGCCAGCGCCCATTGCTATATAGACAGGCTTTTATATAGATTTACTGCTTCTCACAGATATCCTGGAACTTCATGCAGAAATTTCTGCAGTCTGCTAAAACTATAAACTTAAAACTACAACTGCAAGAATCATAGAAACTGAGTGAAAAGTTTTCTTTGTGGAAGATTGAGGTGCTCCTGCCAAGAGCATTCAGGTTGTGACAAAAAGATTATGACATGGATTGCATTTTCTTTAAAATTAACATTGAAGATTTGGAAAAGTGGCCGTAGAACTTGGCTCTGTGAGTAATAGTAATTATAGAAGAACACGAGGAGAAGGATAAGTAATAACTATGTAAGAGGAAATGTATCTGTGCCAGTGGTCAGTCAGTCTCAGAGTTATTAAAGTGTGTCCTAATGTTCAGAGGGTACCTCCTGTGTTTTGGTTTGTGTCCATCACTTCTGGTCTGAGAAAAGAGCCTGCCTCTGTCCTCTCTGCACACTCCCTCCAAGGATTTATACAAATTGATGAGGTTCCCCTGAGCCTTCTCCTGCCCGAGCCATCCCAGCTCTCTCAAACTTTGATCATAGGAGAGAGAATCTCCAGTTCTTCAGTCATTTTTGTGGCTGTTGTACTATCTCCAGTTGCTCCACTCTGCAATTTGGCAAGTCAATAGCATATAAAAAAGACCTGCTATAAATTCGCTCTTCAGATTTTGATGTGACAGTGGAACATAATAGTCCAAATTAAAGGTAAATGGGAATATTTAAGCAGATGTAAATGCAGTAACACTTGTTTCTCTTCATGCTGGAATCAGGAAATGAACAACTAAACTTTCTTTCCCCTGTATAATAGCCATGATCTGATCTCTCCACGTTTTTATATTACCCCATTTACTAGCAATTACATGATACTATAAGCCACAGAAACTGTTTTTATTTAATACATTTGGTGGGTTATTTCTTTAATTTTCTGGATTCTTTATTTCATAGAAGTTAGTGTTTTCTTTGGCATTAAGTGGTCTAAAGACTTCAAATTAAGTTGATTTTTCAAAATGCCTGTTTTGTCAGTCTAGGCATTATAACAAAGCAACGTGGTATCTCAAACCCTTTGGTGCCCATGTTTGATGTATGTAGAGGAAATACCGTAGTTATTGCAGAAAATTATTCCTGAGTAATACAATTCCACTGATTGCACTAACTAAGCTAGGAAGTTCTCTCCTGCCATTATGAAACTGCAGTAATGATATTGAACAATTGTATTTATGTACAATTCGATTAGAGGTTTTAATATACTCTGGCAGACATTTATCTCGCAATTTAAACTTATGACTGCATGGACAATTTCTTCAGATATTATAGTCTTTAGGTTTTAACCAAATATCTTGGGTAAATAGGCACATTAACTTATTTTTGTAAGTTAGTAAAATATGGTTTGTGGTTTCTTAAAATTTGCTGTCATAGAAGTACTCTATGTTTTATTCCTTTTTCTCATTGAATTTAGGGGGACTTTAGATGGAAATAGGTGGGCTGTCAAAATTCATAAGTAGTTTAAAAGATAATTTCATTTTAAAATACATAATTTAAGATAGTTTCAGCAGTTGTAGTTAAAGTTTGGATCCTTTGAAAATTTTTCACTTTCCACCTAAAGGTAACAACATTTGTCAAAGCTAGAAACATTGCTTAAGTCTTTACTAATATGCGTATAAAGTGTTGAATGTTGACTACAGGTATTATCTAGTATTAAAAAAAAAATCACAGAGGAAAAAAAAGTTGTCAGAGTTGAACTCCTAGGTTTGATCTTGGAAATGACTGTGGTGTCATGACATATGCAACAAATTAGGATCATAATTTTGACAGCATTTGAACTTCTGGGGGTGTCTCAGTGCCCAGAAAGTTTCCTTAAGGAAGCTCATGTATTTGTGACTCCCTCTAGTGGATCACTCTCTCAATTCTACACTAGGAAATGTTCTCTATATTAAATTCATGAATGTAAACATTCAGATGTCTTTGCTTTCATGGTGAGAATCTGATTCCATTCTCGTGGACAGTCTGAATGTGTCTGTGTGCATCTCCACTCATTATCGCACATTCTGCAATATATCTTTTCTAAGATTTTGTTCATACTGAGGTTGCTGATAATCATATCTGTTTACACGTGCAATTAATGTTAATCCATTAGCAGATGGAACATTCTCTTTTTTTCTGTGCTACAAACCTCTTCTATTTCCCAGACTTTGATTTTCATGGCTGTATTCCAGAAATGTCTGCAGTTTGCCTGAATTATTATTTAATTATATTTCAGGTACCACAAAGGTGAATCTTGTGAAAATCCCTTCAACTGCTTCCAGTCCTCGAGACACTGCTCTGGCAGCTGTTATCTGCAGTGCACTTGCAACAGTGCTCTTGGCTCTTCTCATCCTTTGCGTTATCTATTGCAAGAGGCAGTTCATGGAGAAGAAACCAAGCTGTGAGTTTCCAATTATTACTGTTTCTTGGTAGTATTTGTAGAGTGGTATTAGTTTGGCAGATCTCTCTGTAAGTAAATAAATGAAATGCCTACGTTACTCAAGCAAGTTTAGCATTGAGATGGTCAATGTTGCAGAGCCCAGGACTCCATCCAAGTTTGCCAGCCCAGTATAGAAGTTCCAGCTGCTACTGAGAAAATGCTGTGTAAATGCCCAGACATACTCCAGTTGCATCAGTTGCATGCCATACTCTGCTAGATGCTGCACAGATACATTTGGACCATTCATGATCCAAGATGGGACATTACAGAGTTGCAGTGTCAATGTGGAAATAGCAGTTTGAAAGATCTGTACATCAAATGCTATTGTGAAACACAGATTAGGTCATCAAGATAATGAATGTGGACAGTGTAGATGAGAGATTTATCCTGAACAGTTTCAGTTTTATGGGCATAATCCAGATGAATTAAATGCCTAAGACAGATTTGTAAATTTCTTTTAAACCCATAACAACTCATCAATGTAATTTGTTTATAATAAACATTTTTCTGCCTCTTAATTTAAATTAAGAAAGAAAAAAGTGAAAAGCACTCTAGTTCCCATTTATAGTTTATAAAACTTTTATTAAAATATGTTTATAGCATCTCATGGACCTTGGATGCCAAACAAGAATAATATCTAGGATGAATTGCTGTTATTGCTGCTTTCAGCACAAGCAGAAATAAAAAGGTTTAGAGTGGCATTCTAAGAATTGTTCCTAACCTAGAATTTGCTTTACAGCGTGAGTTTTGAGAAATTCTGACACAGTGAGTTCAAACTTCATTTAGTGAGGTGTAGTAACTCATTTGCCTTGGCCGACAATTATAGAGATTAAAGGAAGTCTGCTGTTAATATAAAGCTCTTCAAGATAATAGAAACAAAATCCCAGTGGCTGAAAGCTGACTCTGGAAAATTTCAGATGGGAGTCACTGAGAATCGTTAAACACTGCAAAAATGTAACAGTGAATAAGATATACTCTCAAATCATCAAAGCGAGAGCAGATGTCTTCCTGGAAGAGGCTGCAGTTGAAGCAGCTGTTCTAGGGTTTGTTGCAAAATCTGTGGTTAATGTTATAGGAAGCCACATGGTCACTGTGGATCCTTCAATTGGAAAATGTATGGACATACTTTATAGCATGACAATTACACACTCTGTGAAGATAAAGGGCTCTGAGCAGGAAAAAGGGTAACACTTACTAACACAGATTTTTATTCACTTTGTTCCAAGGGTCTCTGAGGTCACAAGACATTCACTACAATGGCTCTGAATTATCATGTTTTGATAGACCGCGGCTAAATGAATACGACCACAGAACGTGTTGCCAGTGCCAAAGAAGTACATCACAGACATGTGGTATGTTAGGCCTACAGAAAGGTGACTTTATTTTATCTAACACTTGAGTTGTGACTATTAAATCTAACTGCAGAGCTAATCCTCTCAAACTACCCTTTGTCCTAAGATAATTTCCTAATAAGTGGAAAGGATTTTTAAGTAGCTATTTGGGGAGTGTTGTTTTTTCCTTTATTCATTTCAGTGACTTCAACTGAAAAAAAATTAAAATGTCTATCTCATTTCTTTCTGTTAAAAATAGCACTGTATCTGGCTTTGAGACTTAAATTAGTGTGTAGGCTTCACCAGAGAGTATCTAAGAACATGATATGAATGCTAAAGGACATTAACAACCTCGACAATTCAAATAATTGCCATTTTGTGAAGTTGTATCAGAACAGATGCAGTTATGACATTAAGAAATACATAATTTAACATAAAAGCACAGGCTTAAATATCATCCTGATAGCTTAACTCAGAATGCTTCCACTTACATGTATTCAACTGAGAAGAAAATTAATTTAAAAATGACTGGCTTCTGTATTACTCCTGGAGGAAGGACTTGGCTTTTATAAATAATTCAATTTTAAAGGAATAAAGAACCTGTTTTACGGCAAGAAATCTCTTTCCTCAATCCAAGTACTATAATGTAACTGGCAAACTAATACTCAAGTTTGAAAAAGAACAGAGACTAAGTTTATACAGAGCTTTGACAGTTTTAACAGGATTAAATTAATTTTCATTCCTTAGGACCGGTTCACTTGATTCCCTCACTGTGCTGTGATGAAACCTGTAGCATGGAGCACAGCAGTCACAGTTGTGCTTTCCACTCACAGACCACGCTTAATGAAAGGTAACTTAGTTTTACAAATGTGTACTAAACATGAAGTATTTTTTATGCAGTCAAATTAATATTTATACAGAGACAACAGCTGCTTGAAGTGGAGTGAGGGATTTTGATGAACTGCAGCCATATCATCTCATGTTGTGCAAGAACAGGCTTATGGTGAAAAAATTAAGTATTAGTTAGTACATGCTGACTTGTTACATGGGTTTCTCTGAAGAAGTGTCTTCTCTGACAAGCAGATAATCTTCCTCTTACTCTGTGGCACCTTAGAGGCTTTGGCCACCCCCTCTTCTGCTAATGGTTAGCAAGTTGCTGCATAAACTTGTGAATCTGGGGGGACTGAGGTACAGTTCACAAGTGGCATGAAGTTTTTTTTTTTAGGAACTCTTTAGGACTGCAAGATTTGAAATATCTATTATTTCTGAATTTCTAGCAGATTTTGACCTTTATTTTCTCCTGATCTGAGTATAAGTGCAGTAGTAGAGCAGTTATTTTTACAGCAGGGCCATGAGCTAAATATATAAAAATTATGGTGTCCTTCAGAGTTTCCTGGTTACAGATTTTAACACAGGATGTATTTATTTCTTTTAGCTGGACTAATTTTCCATATGAAGTTTAAATTGGTCTTCAGCTGTTTTGTTCTTATGGCCACACGTAACTAAAAATGTAGAGGCAGCTTCTTCATAAGTGTTGTTTGTGCAAGGTGCCTTAGCGACCTAAGTACCAATATCTAAGTTTTCTCTAACAACTTGTTTAAATGCCAACAGGCTTGAGTCATGCTTGTGTACCACCGAGGCTGACAAATTGGGAGTTGTGTACTTTCTGAGGAATCTTTTGGTTAAGGCTTTAAAAATAACTGTAATATCCATGCTATGTGGACATCAAAGATCCTGTGGTTCCTTCCAGTAGAAATGGACTTTGTGCCAATTTCCTTTGCCAGAATAATGTATTTCCTTCAATTGTGGTGCAATGTCCTGACTTTTGGCCTCATCTCTGAAAATGCCTTGTGTGTATATCAAAGCTATTAAAGCATCATGTTTTGGAAATGAGTAAGGCTACTTAAAATCTGTTATAGCCATGCTAATGTGGGATGAGTTTTGTCACACTGCCTATCAGACTTAATATAGCCTTTGCATTTTTATAAATCTGTAAACGGTTTTTGGAAATAAAATATACTGTTACAACTTTCTGGTTCTGTTAATGCTTATTTTGGTGTATATATAGTGAAAAACACTACAGGACTTTTAACAGTGTTTGGCACACGCCACTATTACGATGCACTTTAAATACACTTTAGGTAGATAATACTGAGTTTCCACTTCTACTTTCTTCCATTTTCCATCAAATAAAAATAATGCTTGCCCTTCTTTAATATTATGTCCTTTCCATGTGAAAGAGAATAGGAGAAAAACTTTTCACACTTTGAGGGCTAGACAGAACAAACTGGAAAAATCTGAAGTGAATGCGTTTTCAGGTTTAAATCAAACACAAAGTTTCAAGCAGTCTTGTTGCCTGTTCCATTCTCCCAGTCTGAAGCCACTTCGCTTCTTTTACTTCTATTAGATATTTGTCTATCTAGGGTTTGGGGGAAAAAAAAAACCAAAAAAACAACCAAACCCCACCTAGTGTTGAAGATTCCAGAGTCTGCCCAACCATCTTTGTTGCTGCACTTTGAGCCTGTTATATCTTGTCGTAGTACCCCCCTCCCCATGCACTGAGAAAAACCAAATTCCTTCTTCTTTGTGACAGTGTGTGTATCTGAACACTACTGTAGTGTCTTTTGTCATATTTCTGACCATAAACAACCCCAACTGCAGTTCATGTTTTCTGGGATCCTTGATTCACTGTCTGAAGTAGTGTTCACCAGAGCTTTTGTCATTTCCAGACAAGGAACAAACTGTTTTCCTTCTCAACAGAATTTTTTTTATACAGGATGTCTCTAGAGTATTAATATAACCCTGTTAAACCTTCTTGAAATACCTATAATTACAAATGACAGTAATTACAATACTGATAATATTATCTGGAATGCTTTGTAAACCATGTGCCTTTTATCCTTCTGCAGAGCTTCTGATTCTGTTGGAGAAATGATTCCTGCTTTCCTTGGTTCTCTTTCACACTCTACCTGTGGAGACATTCCAGATGCTTGGCCTCTTATGCAAAACTCAGCTTGTGACAGCATTTCAGTCTGTGAATCATATTCAGAACTGGCTGGAGGATCTGCAAAATCCTGCAGCCCTGAGACTGAGAATGCAGCCACTGTTGAATTGGATAATAACCAGGAACTAAGTGAAGTACTTCTTTCAGCTAAGTCTCTTGATGGAAATGTTGCAAAGTCCTTTGAAATCTCCGAACATAGAACATGCATAGAAGTTTCATCACTTCAGAACTCGGTGACTGCTGAAACCCAGCCAAAGACAAAGTGTAATGGAACAACAAATGACTCTACAGACTGATAAAGAGGTAAAAAACGTAACTACAAAGGAGTGAGAACGAGTGCTCCAGGCATGTAGAGCTAGATAGAAATGGAATTCTAAGGAGTTGTAGGGTTATATTTCTCTGTAGGTTACACCTAGCTATTGCTGAAATAAATTAAACCTCTACAAGAGATCCAGCAGTTTCACATTTTTAAATCATTAACTGAATTTGAAAGGTGTAATTATGAAAACTGTGGTGTTGAAATAATATTAACCAGAATACAGGGGTAAGTCTGTACACCAGTCAGCTTTTATCAAGGAATTTTTCATTAAATTTCAAGGGAAAATTCAGTTTAATAGCCTTATGACCAAACCATTATGTGGGGCTAGCCTTTATTTATGAGGGAGAACTGAGAACTGAGAAGTTGGCTTTGCTTATTGCAAACAAAGCATAAAAGATGTACAAGTGTTCATCTAAAAATATTTACAAAGCCTTTCTGTGGAGTTACTGCAGTAGCTGTAGAAACAGAAGAGTATCTCAAATGCCTTGTAATGCCATTTATATTCCCATGTCATCAGATAAAACATAAGTTTGTCCGTAAAATGCAATTTATTCTATAAAAGCTCATAGAAAATGCAGGTCTGGGGTCAAAATGCAAAGAGGTGATGAACAATTGTCTCAACTACGTAACAGTGGAACTGTCACAAAAAGTCACTCTGCTACTGCTTCATCATTATATCTTTTTGAATATTAACTCTGCTCCATATTTCTAAAATGGAATTTTCTACTCTTGGAAGTCACCTGGAGCCTCAAATAACTGATCTGTGAAAGGATCCCAAATTATGGCCTGTGTGCTGATGACAAGTGGTGTTGTTACCCCAGGCTTATGCAGGCTGTGGCTGGAAAGCTGAAACAGCCTCCTGTGCGTGAACTCAGAGGCAGGAACACAAGAAGATGCCACTAATATGCACCAAAAGTAATTAAGAAAATTATGCTATCTGTAATTATGAAAATTTTGGGCCATCTGCAGAAATAAAACTTCATTCCTTTGATCCTCCTCCATTTGGTTTGCATGCCACTTTTGTGTTATTCCTAAATATGAAGTAGAAAGTAATTAGTATTTAGCAAAAAACACACATATTCTGAAAACATTTAAGTGCAACAGTTTCTTTGTAAATCCAGCCATAATTGTTCAGGTGACACTGTCAAGAGGAGGAAAGGGAAGGGAGCTGTTAAAGCAAGAATTGTTTTGCCATTGACTTCAGTGGAACTTGTCACCCTGAAAATCTGCCTCTGTCACTGCCAAGATCAGCCTTATCCAGGTGGCACGTACCTCTCTCAGTGTTTTATTTACAGTAGGAAGTTTTGTGTGTAACAAAGCTGGGTACTCCCTGCCCGTGTCAGGTAGCAGCTTCAGAGCCTTAACTTGTGTGTTCCCTGAGACACCCGGCGCCAGGCGTGCTCTGCAGCTGCGTGTAGGAAGGGACGGTGACCTGGGCCCGACTGCAGATCTCAACACTGCCGGCTCCCGGCTCTCTTCATGCTTTAAGGGAACGCATTTCCATAGTAACAAGATTTTTAAAAATCAGAAGTTTGTGGGTGTTCTCCCACTAAATCATGCATCAACTTCAGAGGCATGCAATTAATATTATTTAAGAGTTTTCTTGGGTCAGAAGAACCACAGAATCTCAAAGTATGACTACAAAAATTAGCTTTTATTTCACTATACTTGTTATGGTATATGAACTGTAAATTTTCTTACTGATTCCTGTGATGTGTATGGAGACAGCTCTTCTAGCATCTCAAAATCCTGTATGCTTTGATAGTTTTCTGCTATCTTCTGTTACTACTGAGATTTGTGTATAATTTTGAATAATCAAGTTCTTCGGGAGGGTTAAGTTTTTCTTCAATTTTTTCCTTCAATAGACCCCACTGATTCATTTTGGGCAATTTCTCCACATTCAGACTCTACAGTGCATCATTATGTGTGCATTTTTGGCAGAGAAATTTCAGTAGTGTTCACAGGACAGGACCAGGACTAGGCTTATCTGAGATGTATTTTCAGGATGAACACTGGCCAGCTGTACAACTCTAAGAAAATCATTTCCTCTCAGTCTATACCATTTTTTTCCCATTTGCCCCTCATCTTTCATGTCTTTTAAAAATATTTTGAGGGAAGGATGGTCTTTATACTCCCTGTGGATGTATTACAGTCTTGCATAGGTCAATGTTGTATTACTATATTTCAAAGGAAATAATACCATACAATCAGAATACATCATATTTTTATATGTGTACACTCAAGTATAGCTTTTTAATGTGGGTTTTAATACAGGTTTAATTTTCAGGTTTAAGTGAATTTTTACAGCAAGCAGTAAGTATACCTCTACTCTTTTAGTGTTTAATCAAATATAGAAGTACATGCAAGTTTCTTATTAATTTATGTAACCACTCTCCTGTCACTTTTTTTTAGGGACTGAAGCTATTTCTCTCAGCACTAAAGCTGAATGCTTCCCTTACACTCCCCTGCTGATTCTCATCAAACATAGTCTGGTCTTCAGTGTTGCATGGTTTCCAAACCAGCTGGAACAAAATGGCATCATTTCACACCTTCCAAGCAGTTGTGTCTGAGCTGCAGCAGCTGTGAAGTGAAACTTCAAGGAGCATCCTGTGAGGACCCTGAAAGTGGATTTATGACCTTTTGTATCTCTTTTTCTGTTGCCTCACAGAGTCTCAAAACGTCTTATGGAGTGAGCTTACTAGTATATGTAAATATAGCCAGGAATACAAATGCTGCAGTGTGTTTAGGGGGGTTCTCTTAAATATGGCTACAGGCGTCAGAAGATGTGGGACAACACGGTGCCAGTTACTCTGCCTGCAGATTTGTGCATGCATTAGGATTTTTATTTTTTTCTGCTGGTTCTAATTTTAAATAGTATTCCTACTATTGAAGGATGTAAAAAAAAACCATTTCTATTTATGCAAGGATCAGCTGTTATTAAACTGAAGCTTTTATTACGTATTACATTATAGTCAATAAGCTAGTTTGGGGAGTTAAAGAATTAGCATGTTACAGTATGTATGGTTGATGTCCCCTCCATCCAATTTTTACACTTTTGGGAGGTGGCATTGTTCTGTTAAAGGTAGCAGGAGATTAGCTTTAAATTAGATTTAGTTTAATGAAGGTCAGACATATAGATAAGGATGTTGTGTTTAATTAGTAGTCTCAGTATTGGAATACAGCACTTCTTGTTACAGCATATAATTTTGGATGTTGAAATAATTGTAATCAACTGTCAGATCAAACTGTCAGACTATAGCAGGTGTGCCATGAAGGTCTTTATACAGTGAGACTGTTACCAAGATTTTTTATTAATGCATTATTTTTAGTGGTCAAGCTTCATGGTGAATTCATTAATTCATTTAGGAGTTGCTTTCATTCAAGACGCTCTGTCCTTCTCACTGTTGTAGTACTGTGTCAATTCAAATTCTCCACACCAAATATAAAAAACAGTCTGCTCTATCACATCCCGTAATACCATTTTTTTCAGCCATTTCAATCCCTAAAATAGTTTTTGCTTCTCTGGATAATCCCAGTAACCTCTACTGATTCATTACACTCAACAGGCTCACACTTGTCAGTGATGGAACTCCAGCAATTATTCCTTAAAGTACCCAATGTGCCTTGACTAAAGCAAAGCAATCAGCAAAACAGATCCAAATTTGCAATAAACATTGCTCATCTTTCCACACATGGCTTGTGTGGCAATGGAAATGTTGAAACAGTATTCAGAATCCATTGTGGAAAAAGACTTTGGCTTTGAAGCACACAGAAGAAGATTGGACGTGCACAAGAACAGCTAAAAACAGTACAGGCAGCCATGGCAGGGAGATGCTCCAGCTCTCCCCAGTGACATTATTCATTTGTGCAAAAGCCATGAATAACAGTTCCCAAATTCAAACCAAAGTGAATAAGTTACTCAAGTGATATTTTTGCTGTTGTTTGGTTTGGTGTTTTAAGTAGTAGATACCACCTTTTGGTCACTGATGGAATAATAAGTAGTTACACAGTACAATTACTCAGATAAATACTTTCATATATATATATATATATATAAACATGAGTAGTTTTGAATAATTTCTTTGTATACTTTCATACATTTAAGAAGTTACAAAACATTATTTTTCACTACATGTGCATGAAGTGATGTGTGCTTCTTTGTATATACTCTGTAAATAGAAAAAAAATCCAGTGTGCATTTCAGTATATGGCAAAATAATTTTAGAACATACGGAGATCTAACTTTTCACTAATAACAGTTCTTGAAAAAGTGATGTTCAAAAAGTTTGCCAGCATCTGCCACAGTAAGTGTGTTTTCCCTCTGGAATTTAAACTTTGTATAATTGTTTTTGTCCAGCAACCCTAGAGAAAGATGCTCGTTTTTTTTAAAATGAGTAACAGATAGCTTGAGAGCAAATTGGGAGGAAAAAACTGAGAGTGTTTTGAAATATATGTGTATATTTTGTAAATACTTTTTTTCTTAATTTAACCAAATTGGTCTTTTGTATATTGCCTGTGGCAAGCAATGTTGTACATGCCAATAGAAAACACACACTACCACTGCATTTAACCTGCCCACGTGTCATGTCTAGGGACTTACAGTGCTGTTTTAAATACTCCTTTAGCAAATGTAAATTAAAATCTTGTATAAATTGTTTTGTAATACGTTTTCTACTTGTGAATAAAAATTATGTGAACCAGTCTTGGTTTGTTGACCTCAAATTAATAATAGCATTCTATACAAATTTAGTGATCAATTCTTCTAATTCTTTTAGAATTCCATAATGGTGTAATTGTATTAAGGTTGTGGTAGAATTTGGTGCATCTTTGTCTTGAGATGTTTGCTGTTTAGCAGTAACATCATTCTTCAAGCAGGAGGACCATGAAGAAGCAGTAAGTTAACATCAATGCTTAAAATCATAGTGCTTCAAAACTTAAAAGTTTAAAAATTCTGCTTCTCAAGAATCAGGGGGAAAAAAAGCTGGTAAGCACAACAGATTGCTGCCTTTACAATGTCTTAGAAAAGAGAACCTGGTGCTCCACACAAGTAGGCTGTTTCAGACAAGACAGATAAGTAAATGAGAGGAGCTGTATTTTTGAAACAGGATTGGAGTCATGGCCCCAATTTAAATGATTAAGAAAGGAATGGCACAGTCCTACTGACAAGAGTAGAAGACTGAGAAGAACAAGTAATTTGATAATTGCATAAAATTGGTCCTTATGATAAAGCCCTAAGTGACTGGAAACTGAATCCAGATAAGGATGAGAGATAACATAAAGCCAGGGTGCTTATGCTGCAGTGTGGGAGCACTGTTGGTTTTTAGCGGGAAAGGTTGGGGGAAACTCGAAAGCTGCTCTGTCCCTGTCACTGGTTTAGTCAAGCAAATTTCACAGCGAGTCTTCTCGGTGTATTGCTGTTATTTCTATGGTCTTTGAAGTACGTAATTCAGAGCTTAACTGGGGATCCCCTGCCCAGAAAAGCAAGGACTCCTTACACCCCTCTGCCCATGTCGTGCTCTCAGCAATCTCCTACTTGTTTTCTGCTGTGACTGTCAGAAGTGGCAGCAGTTCACATGCCCAGCCCACCTGCGTGTCCTTGGAGTTCACTTGGAGGTGTGCAAGTCTGCACAGCAGCACGGGGCATGTTTGGGAGGTCACTTTGTGCCAAGACAGGGAGCTTCATGACTCTCAGCACTGCCAGGATTGCAATGGGAGTGCCCCTCCAAAATTTAAAAAAAAAAAAAGAAGAAGAAATAAACAGGAATTGAAAAACAGATATTTATTCTATCTGGAAACAAAGTACAACTCAGAACACATGACATACATGACCAAAAAACTTGCATAGGCATTTGCTCATATCAATTACTATACAAATGTCATTAACAAGGCTGCACTTTTCCAGCCAAACTTTCCAAAAGGTCTGCAAAAAAACCCACCCACCCCACAGTCTTTTCCCTTATAGCTTGCATTGCAATTAATAGCTTGCACTGCTGTTCAGTACAACAGTATTTCCTGCCTTTTCTACAAGGTAGACCAAGCCCTTAATCCAGTGCTCCTCATCCTACCAGGAGTTTGAGATCACATGGCTTTTCCCTTTGTTGTGGGCTCTTGGAGGGCCTTTGGTTTGCATTCCTATGAAGTCCCTCCAAGCAACAACCTTCATGCATTCAATTAATCCTCTCGCTGTCTTTGGTGGTGGAGGTTTAGGTCGCTACCCGCAGCACATTCCAGCGCAGACATTGCTCTGTTTTGCCCTTTTAAAAAGGGGGGATTGAAGGGGAGTGCAGTGTTTTATCAGGCACGGAGCAAGCTGAGGCTGGGTACAGCAGAGCAGAGCCACACAATGCACGCTTTGTGCTGGCAGGTTGCAATTTAATCCATACTTGGTTTTGGCCTGAGTGATGGTAAAACCCACTTGCTCTTCACATAGCAGCACATGAGCCATTTCGATTATGTCCGATAAGGTAGTGCTTTCAACAGGATAAAAATAATAGTGGATGGATTTGCTGGGGAGCCTGCTGGTTTCCACAACAGCAGTGAATGATGGGATTAGAGGAAATGTTTTCTAATAGCCCACTGATGGAGAGGGCGGCAGACTGGGGGCACACTGAGGCTTCTACCCAGCACCACAGCTTCAACAGCAGGGTCAGCTGAGTAGGACTGAGGGCGTTTTCCCATCATTTGATTTTCTAAATCCTTATCACCGTTGGAATTTTTTCCCCTTTTTTGGTTGACCTGACAAAGGGAGCTATGGCTTGTTCAAAAGGTTATAAATGACATTTTTCTAAAGCATTGGTGGAAAAGCAGACAAAAAGAGAAGGCAGCTTTTAGGAAGTGCTTCCCCTGAGCCTCAGTCTTTGTGGAGATTTCCAATTCTTCTGCCCAGGTCTCAGTTTATGGATGGACAATTCACATGCTATTTAGTGTGCAACAATTCCCCTAAGTATAGCAGCTAATATACCAAAATCTGATTGTAACCAGTAGTTTAAGGGAGAGCACTGATTTACAGCTTAGAAAAAATTAAACCATTGGCATTCAAGAGATCATTTTGATTTGCCCCAAATCTGTATCAGACAGTTCATTGGAACATAATGATAAACATACATAAATACAGAATGTGTACAAAATAATAAACTTGTCACCTTGCACATGACCTGAGGGAGGACATTGTCCAGGTTAGTTAGCAATTTTGTTCCTAAGTCCTTAAACTTGAGGAAATTACAGAACACTGTGGACCAATTCAGGGGAGACCTGTACACCACCCAAGCACTTATTCTGCATGGGGCAAAGATTACAAAATGAAATGAGAACATTTAAAAAAAAATACTAAAGGTTCTGTTTCAATATTTTAAAATGCCTTTCAGCCCAGGAATCTAAGTGCACTAGACGTTTCATAGGCCAATATGGGAGCTTTAGTGGGGGGAGAAAAGTTACTATAAAGACCTACAGCCAGTCCGCTATGGCTCCCTTCCAGGACTTTCAGAGCACCACACTGGAATATTCATGGAGTGGATGCAGTGTCTCTGCCAGGGTCGGTAGCACCCGGAGGCCCTGCCCGGCCCCACCGGAGGAGCCGAGAGTGCAGCAGCTGCTTTAAGGCTCTTCAGCGGGGGGGGATCCCCAGATGTTTGTGATGGGGATGTCCTGTGCCTGCGCTCCAGCACGGTGGGTGTTCCACAGACCGGCACCGAACCAAACAGCAGCAGCAGAGGTTATTCGGTATCAAACAGGAATAACGAGAAAAGGATATCTAGCTTTTGGTGCACTAAAAAAAAAAAAGAGCAAAACGGGCCATTACATTGCAAAACATATTTTAAAAGCCAAAGTAAAGCACTAGTCTGCAGCCCCCTTACTTCTCTAATTCATGTTCACCTAAACACACATAAACTGCACCAGCCTGTTGCGATCCAGTTTAAACCCAGAAGAGCAGAGAAAACTAAGTCTCTGTGCATAAACCGGATGGAACTTTGAGAAGGTTCAAAATATTACCAAAAACGAGATTAAAACCAAACGAGGTTAGATGTTGGTGCCAAAAACAATGATGTATTTTATTTAATAGTAAAAGAGGGAAAGAGAAGGAAAGAGGAAAGAAAGAAAGACATAGAGAAAGAAGTGTGCATGGGGTGTGGGGGCACAGGGAGGGGTGACAGGGGTTAGGTGGAAGCTTATCACCCATCCAGGGGTCCCAGTGATGTCTCGTTGCTCCCCTCCATCTGCTCTTCTTGGTGGTGAGGGGCCCCCGCTGCCACGCCACGCCACACACCACACGCGGCCACACGCCAAGGGTAAAGAATCCCGTGCATTAATAGACGTTTTGGACAGCTGGGAACACCCACGTGCCTCCCTTGCAGGGGCCGGCTTGGCACACTGTCCCTTGCAACACTGAGGGTCTGCTGCATCATCTCTGGTGCAGGGTCTGGGGACCCCTTTGAGGGGGGCCCTTTGATGGGCCGTGTCACCCCCTCTGCTGTGGATAAGGGGGTGCAGGGCCCCTCAGCTGGGCTCCTCTGCACGGTGGAGGATGGGCGGTCACTGCCTCTCACCAGAGGCTTTTCCAGCACCCACCCAAAGCCTCTCTCCCCACCCTTTGGTGCGAGGGTCTGTGCCAGCCTGGCAGCTGACAGCCCTGGGGCTGGGGTCTCCTCCTTGGAGGTGTTAAGCTTAGGCTTTGTGAATGTCCCCAGCCCTGAGTTGTTACTTTATCTTACCCTCATCAGTGAGCAGTGTAAGGCCTCAGTCAGGGCCCCATTCAGGGCGCGGTAGTCTTCTCTGCAGCTTTTGCAATACAGTTTAAAAGCCCTTCATGAAAAAGTTTTAAGTCATAAACTGTAATATTTCAGTCTCTGACACAGCCCAAAGCAAAATGAGGCAGATCTGGAATCAGCAGAGTAACAGCATTTCCCACACCAGTTCTGTCCCTACGTTGCAAATGTGCTTTCTTGCATATTTATGTTGATTCCTGCAACATCTGGTAGTTGAGTTTAACCTGAACAAATTCAGCAGCAAGTGTCAGTTTGGTCATTTGTTTGGCCATTTGTTGTCTCTCTGTTGCAAGAGAAAAAAGACAGTTTTTGATCAATCTGGTGCTGCTTTATGTTTTTAGATACAACAGTGGTTGTGTTCCTTTTCTCAGAGTTTCAGCTTTGTTAACCCTTATCCCTAAGGATGTTCCACAATTGAAGTTAAGGGGACACTGCACCTGTGCAAGAGTGAGAATATTTTCTTACCGAGATACCAAAACAGACCCATAATATCCCAGCAAATAACACTTGTATTTTGTCAAAATCATCATGCTTTTTTTTTATATTTTGAGACTACAAAGAGACAAAAATCCCTGATTGAAAAAATTTATACGCCTTGAAAAAATGCTGTGAAAATTCACATAAGGAAGTTTTCTCTGGGAAGGTTTGTGCAGCTACTCTCCATGTTAAATTGAGGATTTCAGTAGACTGAGGGTTTAAGCTGTACCTTTAAATATACTTTAAACTTTGGAAGACTTGTTGGTTACTCAGGGAGGACTAATCAATTTTTTATGGACAAGAACTACCTCGAAGTTATCTTCATACACTGTTTTTTAGCTGGCAGAACAGATGGACTCAGTCAGAAGAGACTTTAAATCTTTTAGGTGTTAAAATGCCTATTGTATTGATGGGTTAAAAGAAGCAAGCCCTCTGGGTTCAGCCCTCTCAATAATACAATGAGAGAGGCTATGGGATCTGCAGGGAAGGGCTCAAGAATGCCATAAATTACATCTCCTGTGGCTTTCAACAACAAATAGATAATGTTGGCGTTTACTCAAGGTGTTGGCAAGTGCTGTAGTAGGGATTCCCAAAAAATATCTGAGTGCCAGATGATGTTTCCTAATATGCAGAGTGTCACTGAGGAGGGCTTGTTGCATTTATGGCCCAGATCCTTTCTCTTCCTAGAGGAGAAATCTTTTTATTGCCTTTCTGCAGCGAGTGGACTCTGGGCAGTGGGGGCAGCAGCAAGAGCTGCAGGAGGCAGGGGAGAACAGGGAGTAGAGCTGGCACTTCCAGCACACACTGCAGCCTCTTGCAGCTGATTTCCCTCTGCAAGTCTCCTGGGTGGGCAGAGATTAGCTGTAAAAGGGCTTGGAAGCCTAAAAATCCCCAAAGATGCAATATTGCATCTTCTGCAGATGTATCAGTGTTGTAACTGCAGCAGCTGAGAGAGGTAAGTGAAAAGAAATTATTATCATCTGTTAGCTGAGGGGGTGAACCAAAAACAGCTAAAAGTTTTGGAGTCAAGTTGTCCTTGGATCTGCTTTCTAATGTTTGCTTTTCATCCAGCTAAAGGTCTACATCTGCTGCAGCTCCTCTGAAGATACTCCTGCAATTCTTACCTGATCTTAGGGAGCAGAAGTTGTCTTTCAGTTTGGCCTTGTCATACTCCATGCTACAAGAGCTGGAGGTTTTAAATGCCTGACAATCTCTGTTCTTTTCCTAATTACCTCAGGTTTTGGACAAAACAAACAAAAAAAGACTGTATTCAGATTTTGCTAAACTTCTATTACATTTTCTCATGGAAAAGAAAGGCAGATATCCTATGCCACCCAGAAGATGGCCCTGGAATCAGCTACTGCTTCATGCTGTTACTGCTGCTCTGTCCCCTGGCCCAGTAACCAGGCCAGAAAAAAAAAGAACAAACCCACATCTTTGACCAGATCAACCCCAACCCACACCAGCAACCCATGCTTTAAGTCTGCTATTGAACCACTGCCTATGGGTAGTTCAAACAAAAGAAAACAAAAAGGGGGTGAAAAAGAGACAGGAGGGAAAAAACTGCATAAAAGTTGTACTGGAGAATCATTCAGCAAAATTCCCATTTGTGTATTAAAAGCTTAGCTAAATAACCCTGGGCTGCATGGGAAAACAAGTAGGAAAGCAAACTCTTCTATTCTCTAGAATTACCCTGCCCCTCAAGCATACCCGGAATTTTATCTTCTTAGTCTTCATAAAAAATCCATTTTGTGAAGAAGACATGCTACATTTACCCCTTTTTCTTGACAGAGGAGGATTTGTCCTCCCCATCCCCTGCCCCGTGTCAGAAACAGTAGCACACAACACTCACACTGAAGATTCTGTCCACTCAGGAAAGGAATGTCTCTCTCTCTCTCTCTTATCCCCTCTCCTCCTGTTTTGTGGCTCTTTCCTACCTGTCTGCCTTATTTATCACTGCTGCAGTTTTCAGATACTTGTTTGCCTGCTTTCCTCCAGGCCTGTGTTTCCCATTCTCCTCAACTGCCTGGTCTGATCCCCCATTGCCACTGGAAAACAGAACTGGGGGATTTAATTTCGTGAATTTGAGAGATGTAACACATGCACAAGGTAAAGCTTGATTTTAGAAGGGCAGAGAGCTCACATTCAAAGCCAGTCTACCCAGGAATTTATTTGGTTGGATTCCTATCTGTGGACAGCTGCTTCTGAAATGGAAGATAATGGTAATCTGCTTAAAATGGTGATTTTTAAGTGCGTGCTCTGATCGGGATTTTTCTGCAAGGACCCTCCGTGAAAACTAGGGACAAGGAGCTGGTCACAGCAGTGAGAGAGAGCTATCCCTGACAGCACATAAAAATTGCTGGTAACAGGACTTACCCTCAGGTGCTGCAAAAAATTATCTACAGAAAAGATTACAGACAGGACAGTGGGAAGTGTGATGGTTTAAACTGACTGGAAACACAAAGCTGCCCTCTTTTTTGGCCTGGAACAGTCACTTTCTCTTCCCTGAGATAATCTTACCACAAAATACTATAGCAAAATAAATAATCCTTCATATCAGATCTACTTTGCACACCCGGTATTCGACTCAATTTCCTAAATGGGTGAGTCAAAGCAGGTTGGGCTGACCTGTTAGTTGAGACACAGCAGGGCATTCTCTCCTGTGCTCTTAGGCTGGTGAAAAACAGCACCAAAGAGCAAAGGAGTTACTGCAGAAAGGATGGCACAGTTAAATTAGTCTCCTGTTTAGATCTGCTAGTTATAAATCAGCCCAAATCACATCCAAGTTATTTGCTGCTAGTTATAAATCAGCCCAAATCACATCCAAGTTGTTTGTTTATACTCAGTTCAACGGAAATTATTCAACACTAATGTTTTAAGACACTTCAAAAACTTAAGAACAGCACGATGGAAGAAGTGGAACAAATAATCCAGTCTAATTTTGGCCAAAATAGTCAAGAGTCCCCACAGGCAGTGGGAGGGGATGCCTGGGCAGGGAAACACCTACCCACTCCCCACAGGCTCACTGGCAGCACCCCACTCCCACCTCAGACCTTCATCTCTTCAACTTCAGCAGCTATTGCTGGTGAACAGATCCAGTGTAAACAACAGGATTATATATTTTTATATTATGCCGTTACAATCTTTACATTTCTACAGGAAAGAAAACTACAGGGCCCTAAAATGGGGGCTTCCAGGAGCCCCTTCAGCTGCTAACCAGGGCTGGGCTCTGGCTGATCCAGTCCCTCTGCAGCTCCTCACCTGCCTCCAGTGAAGGCAGAAGCAATGCCATGGCCATGGCTCACAGCAGCTCCTGTGTCTGTCTCCGCAGCAGGAGCAATCCAGTGTTATCATGGCATCTGCCCTTCCCCTTGCTTTTGCAACGAGTTTTGTTGGTGTTTGCTCAAAGTCTTCCAGTGGGTGAATGGCTTTTACACAGGACACGCGCACTACGCTGCAATGCCCTGCGGTGCTGTGGCATGTGGCCTCAAAGGAGCATTTGCACTTGGTGTGTTGAGCTCTGGCTCTTTATTAGGAGATGGAGCGGGAAACTGCAAACTGGCATAGATGAGTGAGCCTTTTTCTTAGCACTACTCATGGACCTCCAGCAGCTGAAGAATGTACTCCTGTCTGCAATTCATCCATCAGTTTGTGGTGTACAGAAGCCCAGATTCAGGACTGTCTGAAACTGTTGCCACTACCACGTGCAAGCTCTTCCAGCGTTGTTCTGGATGGGGACTTTTTGCTGGGGAATCCCAGCTGAGGATCCATCATCACTTTGTAACATCCACAAAGTGGGCACCAACCTGTTCCTCCTGGCTGAGACAGCTCTGTGCAGAGTCCCAAGTTCAAGCCAGGGTAAAGAAGTCCCTGCTGGTACACTGCCCACTGGAAAAGCTAAAGAGTGCACCAGGAAGAGACCCAAGAGGAGAAGTGTGAAGCTGTGATTGGCCTTGTAAAGCCCAATTTCAAAGGTGATGAGCAAAGGATGGGCAAAGCTGCAGACAGAGAAAGCGTGGATGTAAAAATTGTTGTTACTGAAATGATTTGAAAGTTAAGGAGCCCAGAAGGATGTGTAAGTCACATGAGCCCAGCCTCGCCCCTGAATTTGGTGCAACATCTGGAAAGCTAATTGGCCATGTGTTGGCTTTCAGCAGAGCTACAGAACAGGAAGGTTTGTGACACCTCCCCACAAGGAGCAGTCTGTGCCAAGCAGCTCCTGAACTGCCCGGGCTGGAGCAAGGGCAGGTCACAACCCACTTCTGGCTTTTGTGACTGGGGAGGCCCTGGCAGGGCCAAGCTGCTGCTCTCCACTGTCACAGAACTGATCTCTTTTACCCCACACAGCTCTATGGCGCTTGCTCACAGGCTCCATTAGCCCCCTGGGAGTTGCATCATGGCTCAGCCCAGCAGCTTCAGGCGCCCTGAGGCAGCTTGTTGGCAGGAGATGGGGCTCTGGGTACTGGGATACCCAAGGGACAGAGTGAGGCATAAAAGCAGTACTGGGGAGGGGGCTGGGTCCCTTGACACCAGTGTGTCACACCAGTGCTCATCTTATGCTTTAATTAAGCAAAAGCAAAATCTCAAGGTGACCTGGACAAGGAGAGGGATTCCAAACAGTACAGAGAGCTGGTGTAGCTGGCAGCCAAAGCGGTGCAGCACTGAGGAATGGAAGCCATGGGAAAGTGAAACATATTCATCAGCAATGCCAAAGGGGAAGAAAAGACAAGATGCAAAGCAGGATGTACAAAACAGATCCTAGAAAAGAGTAAAATTTGTATCATGCCATCTGGGATCGTATGAAGACTGACAGTGGGTTCTCTCTCTATAAATGCTTCTGAAAGCAGTTTTTAAGTAAGTCTGAGTCAGGTATGCAGGTGGCTTACATGTTTCCAGTCAAAATAAAAGATCTCAACATTTTCTTGGCAGGCCTCAGCAAGGTTTAATTCTCTCTTTAGAGCTTTTTGAATTCCTTTTTGAAAGAGCACAGCTGTGCTGTACACATTTCAGTTCAAACTGACCCATAATAACACACTCCCCGATCCCTGAGTTCAGAAAGGCAGCTGAGGATGTGACTTGAGTGCCTGCCTGCAGCAGCTTCACCAGGACCACCAGGACCACTATGGCTCCTTTGGGACCAGCTTGCTGTAAGGGACCTTTAATAACCTCCTCCTTTGTTGGCTGATCCCGCCTCAAGGATCTGAGTGTGGAACACAGACCTGGAACTGTGATTTAAATACTGTAAACTTCCAGCTGAGCCAGCCAACAACTATTGTCACTTCAGCATCCCTTTTCTGGGAGAGAGAGAAGAGGCACGCTAGACTCAGGCCAACAGGAAAAGCCATGGAAGGCATAAACGCTCTCAGGACATTGACACTGTGGCTGTGCTGCTGAGCAGCAAGAGCAGGCCCAGTCTCCACTGAGCAGGAGCTGGGCCAACCCCCTCTCATAGAAAAACCACCAATTATCAACAACTTCATCCCCTCAGTGTCACCGATGCCCAGGTTTTTATGGACATCTTCCAGCCCCTGCAGGACAGATGACAGTTCAGCAGCCCCAATGATGATGATCCTGAAAGTGGAGTGAGATGTAGATGCTGCTGCCAAGCACCCCAGCGCTCCTGAAGAGTAAGAAATTAGCAGTTCGGCTGCCACGGCCCCTGCCAAGAGATGTTACAAGCCCCAGATGACCTCTGGGCATATTAACACCTACTCTTTTCCAAACAGTGGTCACGCTGGATTCAGTGCTTCCTTCCACTGCAAGCTGGTTTATGCACATTTAAATTGCTTAGAGCAGTAATAATGAGGAGAGAAGTTACGGGGAGATCGCCCCTGCCAGACACTTGCCTGCCTACTAGTGTTCTGTTTGTGCTATTTTTTTAGTACAAATAGCAGTGTCCAGGAGGCTGTAGTATTTATGGTATAGGCATAGGAAAAAGGCAAATAAAAGGTGGGCGAATGAGTTGCCTGCAGAGACAGAATTTGTCTCTCCCAGCATCAGCTTCGCCAACAGAATGGCAGGGCTGGAAAGCAGCACCCTGGGTCCAGATGGGATAAGGGTA
The DNA here is from genome assembly GCA_013399875.1 of Gymnorhina tibicen. Classification (NCBI taxonomy): domain Eukaryota; kingdom Metazoa; phylum Chordata; class Aves; order Passeriformes; family Artamidae; genus Gymnorhina; species Gymnorhina tibicen. The sequence continues at coordinate 1,154,722 of VXAZ01000608.1, forward strand.
AGGCAGTATAAACAGGCTAAATTTATCTGGAGGATTTCCTCAGGTTTGATTTCAGGTCAGTGGAGGGTGGGAGGAGCAGCAGCAGTACAAATGGAAGGACCCAAAACTGGCTTTGATGATTGGCATAACAAGGAATTTTCTCCAGTATGCAGAAAACAAAAACTTTTCACCTACCCCATCGTTTTCCCCAGCATTCAGGGGGAAATAAAACAGAATTCTAGGATGTCAGCCAAACCTCCAGCTCCAGCTTCCTAGTTCTCCCATTTCCACATCCATGCAGCAACTATTATTCCAGGTCTTGATAAATAAACTATCCAGGAGCTCACTTTTAACAAAGCCTCTCAACAATCACAGAAGCCCCATGCTGACTTTGGCCCTTAAACAATGTTTCAGAGGTCCAGAGCTAATGCAGCATTCACATGTGTGTCCTTCAGTTGACTGAGAGCACTGATGGATCTTCTACCTACAGCTGGAGCACCAGAGGGGCCTTTGGGTGAGCACAGTGTGAGCTGAGGGTCACCTTACCCAGTCCTGACATTGATAAGAGGTGTGCAGCCTCTCTGCTCCAGCCTAAACCCTCAGGTGAATAATGGAAAGGGAAGAGCAAAGCTCAAGGGTCCTGTTTGCTTCAGCAAGTCCTGCACTTCTGAAGAGGTTCCCCTGGAGTGACCTTTTCCGTAGGGTGTGGTGACCGGGATGTGAAATGTTCTCAGCTGGCACAAAGGCTCCCGACACACAGAGAACGAGTTATTAAAAGGGGGGTTTGTAGCTTTTGCTGACCCACTTTACTTTGTAAAACTTTGTTTTGTTTTGTTTTGTTTGCCAAATAAAGCAGATAAAGACAGAGATACAAGATGGGATGAGAAACAAATGTGAATCAGGGAAGAAGAAAAAAATACAGGCTATAGCCAGAGAGGCAGAGGGGCCAGACCAGCTGACAGACACTTCTGACAGACCGAGGGAAAGGCATGGAAAATGGGATAGCTCACAAAGGAAGAAACTGAATGTCAAATTAGCTATTTCCCTATACTCAGCCAGCCTACATCAGTTTTTCATGTACATTTGAGACTGTCAGAAACAAAATATAAAATAAATAAAAGCTCATTTTCTTGGAAAACAGATTACAAATTGAACAGACTATTAAAACCACTTTGTCTTGGGAATTTGTCTTAAATACCAGATTAAATCAAAGATAGCTAATTTGATTAAGTAGAACAAGTTATCTAAATCCCTACTTAGGGAAAACACCGCCAGCAATTCGGCACTGTTTTGCAAAAGACCTTCAATGTTAAATAGTTTCAGCAAGAGCAGTACCTACAGACACATGGCACTCCTCTATGCATGAGGGACACGTTTGCTGGGCAGGCTTCAGGGCAAGACAACAAATTAAACTCACAGGAAATAAGAAGAAATTTTGCCATGATGGTGAGGAATCGGGTCTGGTCAGAACTTACCTTGTCACTGTTGGCTGAGGTTACGGACCCTAATGGCACTGCCTCTTTCTTGCAATGGCACCTCCAGTTCTTCGGGAATTGCTTCCTCAACCTCCCTGTGACAGCACAGGGAGAAAAGGCAATATATTTGTGCAAATGTTAAGAGACAATGAACTGTCACTTCAACTTTCATTTGTAATGAGCAGGATTTACTCTGGTTGGCATGAATCTTTTTGATAACACATATAATTAGTTTTATAGAAGTTTTAGTGTGTTATAAAAGCTGCTCTATCACTTGTGTTCCCCCAGGGCTCTCTTATAGAATGATTTTGTTACAACTGTGTTCTCCTTGGAAGTGAATTTCAGACAACGGAGCACATCTGTACGTCAGAAGCACTGTAAGCCAAGGCATTCAAGGCAATTTTGATGCCTTTTTCATTTCTAAAATCCATGTGAAGAAATGCAGTCACTTGTGGGCTGCAACCCTATCAGCTGCCCAAAGCTGAAGACACCCCTCTGCTCCCAGGCTGTCGCTCAGCCGCCTCCACACAGCCGCCGGCTGCCCACAGCAGATGCTGCAGCAAAGCTACCCAGGAGCTGGGATGCTGTCAAATGACCTTGGGGGAAAACACTCAACAGGTATAAATAACACAGGTCTTTAATAACTTCATTTGAGCTGCAGAAATTTATGCTGGATGAGGATTTGTCTCTGTGCAGAGAGCTGCAAGATGAGTTAACTGGATTCCATCTCTGTGAGGAAGAAAAGTGGGGCTGGTAGGAGTGTGCACTAAGTGAAACCAGCAAGCCCTTCTGGTTTTATACACCTCTTTTATTTAATATGTATTTTAAATACTGAAAGTAGGCTATGATTGAGCCTTGTGGCTACTTCTGAAGAGCACCATTAATAAACAAACTGTTTTTAACAACTGCCCTGCTAATCTGCTGTGAGTATGCCAGAGGAGCTTGATGAGGTTAAGAGCTGCTGCAAAAATCAGCCAAACACTGGCTTCTGACCATGTTCAAGGGACAAGCACCTTCAAACATCCACCTGATGAATTACTATTATTCATGAGGAGCAGCTGCCTGCAGAGTATTGAGAGCTGCTGTCCTGTGGCCTGTAACCTAAAGGGGCTCATCCATCCCGACTTGGCCCAGCTTCGCAACGCTTCATCTCCTTAGTGGATCACATTCAGGGCATTTCCCCAAGGCCCAGCTTTCCCACAGCGCAGGGAAGGCAGATGAGAAATGCTGTTTAAGCATGATACAAACTCCAGGCTGAATGGGCACCAGCAGTAGCAGCTTTGGACAGGGTGGGAAGAACCTGCCATGCCACCACTTTGCTTTTCCTCTGACATGATCACAACCCCCGGGTCAGTCACAGCCCAAAGCATCCCTCACCTCCTCCTACCCCCCAGGTCATGTCCCAGTGCAGCTGTAAGAGCAAGTGGAGAAGGAGGCACTTGGAGGTGTCTAAGGAGTGAAGTGAAAGGGCTGTAAGGAGTCAAAGGGACAACGGCCAAAAGGCACTTCAAAAAACCGAAGATGTCCTGAAAATTAATTAAGAGCATCTTCTATGACTATTTTAATATTGCACTACGTGATGCTGTCAATGATGCATGAACTCAGTCATGTATGACAGGCAGAAAAAATAAACAATGGTGGCATTTGACAACTGAAAAATTGTAACATTAAAAAAAGTAGGTTTAGTGCTTCAAGGTGTTCTGAACCGAAACCAGGATTCCTGATGCTTTTATTCCAGCCATCTGTGCTCTCTCTCTAGTTACTGGAGCAACAGAAAGCACATAAAAGAGGTGGTTCATCCCCATCCTTAGACTGGTGGGATATATTCCATTTTGAAGACGTCTGTTTCTTCTCATCAAGGGTGAAGGTAGCCAGAATGGCAAGTTTTAGCCACCTACAAGTTGCCTTAGAAGCTACAGGCTCTTTGGCAACTGCTGGCAAGAAGCATCCCACTCCCTTCCCTCCGTGCTTTTAAATCTACGCAGCAGCAGAGCACCAACCAGTCATCCTGTCAGATCTGTATCGCCACTTTGCTTCTGGTTTAAGTAGTTTGTCTCCAAGAGATTTTTTGTATACTTCCTCCAAACAAGAAGTCATACTGATTTCCTACACCCATGCAGCTCCGCGTGCCAGCTGTTGAGGAGCAGCCGCAGCGGACTTGAAAGTAAACAAATCTCAGCCTGGGGAAGATCAGAAGGGCCGACAGACAGCCCTACTGGTGCTGATTTATACTTCCTTATCTTTTATCTCCTTCTCTCTCCTCCCCGAGCACACTAGCTGTTCTCCCACGGTCCTTCTCCCAGGGAAATCCGTGTGCTTGCTTTCTGCTATCGTGCATCTTCAATTCTCAAGTTCTTTAACTCTTGAATTCTTTCTAATTTTAATGTAATACTCCCCTTTTGGTACACTGCAAACCTGCTGGGGTAAAGCGCCGACTTGAACTTGTTCCCAATGGCACACAAATAAATCCCTGGCTCTGGGAACACAAAATCTCCAATACTTAGCCCAGAAGCAATGTGAAATAGCAGACACACAATGCCTCCCACTTCACAGCAAGCAGAGGAGGTGCTTTGGCTGACACTGCTTTTCTAGCTCTCCATGGAAGAGAAGGGGAAGCCAGCAGGACAGACAGTTATCCAGCAAGCACAGACTTGCTACACCCTCACGGAAGAACCTCCTTCCAAAGACACTCTCCTGATTCACAGCTTGTAGGACCAGAAAAGATGGCTCTGCCCCGGTGTAACTGAGGCTATAGGGCTTCTCTGAATTAATCTGAATTAGGGCATGTTTTTCAGAAGACAGTCCAGTTCTGATGTACATTTCTGGTGCTGATTGGTCAGCCTCAGAACCACTTCTCAAATGTTGTCCCTGCTGTCAAAATATAAAGTAGAAATCAGGTGCAACTTTGTCTAATTTCAGCTACCAGCTCTTGCTAAACACTCGTTTTCAGACCAATGTTCAGTCTTTCAAATTTGTGCTTCTGTATCATCATTGTTAATCTTCTGATAGACTAAGAAGCATATTTTCTGAGCCATCAATATTGCTGTAACAGTCATCTCTTCATTTCCATCTTAGTGTCATCTATAAGATTAAGCTCTTCGACATATATTCATGTTTTATTTTTGCACACTGATTTAAGTCTGACTCGCTGTGCAAGCAGCTATTTAACATCTGTAGAAAAGCTTTTATCAGCATATGATATGAATTCTTCCATCTGGCATTCCACTAAAGACAAAGCAGAAACATTTTTGAACACCTCTGCCTTTTCTGTTACTGACAATGCTGTAATTTCCATTTTAGACTCACTGCTGTGGAAAGAAAACCCTCTTTTACTCTGCCCAAGCTTTTAACTCAGAGGTTATTTTGCTTCTGTATCAACCCACTACCATGCCCAGTTTCTAATCTATATTCAATTATTCCTTGCCTGATATCCCTTCTCTTCCCTGCCTTCTTAACTGCTGCCTTTTGCTCCTGTTATCTTCTTTGGTGTTTAGAGAACTCCATGCAGCACCAGCTGCATCTATGTCACCTGAAAGTAATTATTACACAATATTTCAGTCTATCTTAAGTGAATCAGAAAAATAATCACATCAAACATTAAAAAAAAAAAAGAAGCAAAGTTCACACCTCAGACTTCCAAACATAATCCACCTGTGCTTTTCTGATGTGTTGTAATTATGTGTTATTATCTCAGGATTACATAAGGGTATAATTTCTTCTGAAGATGTTCACTACTTATTTTCCATAGCAGCTAAAATCCAAAACATTGTAAATTTCAGATTAAAAGCATGATACTGAGTTACAGTATTATAAACCAAACTTTTGGATAGCTGGTTCAGCAGCCCCAGTGGGAAAGCATGGAATGCTGGAAAAGGATTACAGTGGTTTTTACATTTACAAAGAGTTACACTGCTGGTCACAAGAGAGGTCTCACATTACTGAGAGTACACATTATTTGCTGGAAAATAAAAGTCTCTTGAAAAGTAAAAAAAAAAGAAAGGAAAAAGCATCAGACATTTGAACAGCTGGAAGCATTTTTAGACACTATCAAAAAAAGAGAAAAAAATTAGAATAATATTTCCCTTTCTGTAGTAAGCCTCGTAGTGGTGGTATAATATGTTCTCTAGAGGCTTAATCATGTCTACTGTTCAATCCTCAAAGGTTATTTAATTAAAAAAAAATCAGTGGAGTCAACAGAGTTTCTTCATAAAAGAACCTGAAGCCATCGTTCTGAGATGTAATTATTTTTCTACCAGCCCCCATCTTTGTCAGACATCCCACACATCATAAATCTGAGCAATAAGCTGCAATCCACCATGCTCTGGCAAAAGGCAAGATTTTCTTCCTTTCTTTGTTAATACCTGATTTCATATTAGGAAGATATTGTTTGATGCCACTCTGATAAAACCTTGAAAAGACTGTTGTTTGCAGAAGGATCAAATGAGATGGTGAATCAAGGAAGTAATAGCAGCCATGAGCATAGAACAATGTGACTACTACATATGGTTTGAAGAGGTATCTGTACACTAAATCCAACACCACTTGAATGTCTTTCAAATTAAAATGTAGGGGCAATCTCTTAATTGTAAATGCTCTGCTTATTCCGCCAATTATGATGCTTTATTTTCTTTACTGCAGTGCTTCCAGAGCCGTGTCAGCACGAGGATTTCCGTTTGCTGAGTTCTTTTTGTCACAATGAATCTTTCAACGTGTGCCAGCTCCAGATAAACATAATTGTTAGTTTGTTCCAGTACAAAACCCAGGCAACAAACAATGCAAGGCTCCCTTAGCAACACCCTTGAATTCCCTTTGAAATATACTTCCATTAAATACCCTACTATGGGTTGTTAAATTTATATTCATCAGCTATTGCATACTTTACAGGCCTTCCCATCTTCACAATGTGTTTTTACTCACACCTAAACTGACACTTAATTTTTGTGGGTTTTTTTAATGACTTTACTTACAGCAAAATCCCCACCAAGTTTGTTAAGCAAAACCATTCATTCTTTGCTCTTAAGGACCAACTGCAGATACACAATGGTGGCAGTCAGCGGTGCAAGCCAGAAGCCCGGTTGTGGTACATGTCTGAAAATGCACCCACTATGATTTAAATCAAAGCATGTGAAAATGTCTAAACCCAGCTCTAACAGAATTACAGTGCTACTCATACAAGGCAACTTCCACCTTGCAAAAACAGGCAGTGAAAAAATTAGGGTAAAATATCAAACAATACCCTATTGTACAGATTCTGCTAAAAAGAGGGCAAATCGTCCAATCAGCTCTCACTCTTATTTATCCCTTCCCAAACACCCACTTTTTCTGGCTGGGTTTCTTTACCTTTACTTGCTTCTCTCCCAGTTATTTGCCCTCATCTCTCAGCTTTGGTTCTCTTCCTCTGTTGCTTCTCTCACTGCATTTCCACTGAGCAGAACACTTATGATACCTTTTATAACAACCTACAGAGGACCTCTAAACAAGGCCATTCCTAGAGAAAAAATCATCAGTTTTCTTCTTTTTTTTTTCCAAAACATCCTCAAACATAATTTCATAATTTACTTAAGAGGAAAAAAGAAAAACCCACTGATAACATTCCCTTTTTTCATCATCCACTATATAATGTGCAACCTTATATTTTTCCAGGGTAGGCTGGAGTAGTTTATTTGTTTTGAATGACTTTGTTTCCCCTCCAAAACCTGCCCTCCTATACTTTGAACAGTTCCCCAAACTCATCCACTCATCATTAAAAGGAAACTCCACGTGAACAAACATGCAGGGACCAGATCATCTGTAGGGTACCTATTTTACTCCTCTGTCTGTTCTATGTGTTGCAACGTATCTCTTTCCTCCTCACCCTAAAATTTTCCATTACAGACCTGTAGGACTACAGATTTACTTCTCCCATCTTTCTGTTCTCTATTTCAAATACAGCTCCTACTTTTTCACTTCCTCTTTCTTTCCAATTTCCCCTTTGTTTCAGACGCAATTTGCTTTTCCCCATCGCAGGACACCCAGAAGAAATATGGTCAAACAAGGTTAAAGAAAGTCCATGAGCACATGAGAAAGACCTGTGTGAACAGTTCTGGGCCGTAACATCAAGAAGTAAGCCCTAACAGTGAATCACTGTGTGTACCAAAAGACCATTCATACTCCTCCAGTCACCCTGAAGATGAGTTCAATTTCCATTTACTCAGATGTTCCAACAAGATCAAATTTTCTAACAGGACCTGCTAGAGGATTTGTTCTCTCAAATTCCATGCTTAAGCTCCTATGCAATGGAGAACAGTCATCGTCATAAATGAAACTAGGTGATCCAATGAAAGTATTTATTACCATTCCACCAACATGAACAGTCAAACTCTTAAAAGTGTTCACCAAAAAGCAAAACCAGTCACAACAATATTTTATCCACAATTATGAAAACATACGCAATCTTCTATAAAAGAATTCAGTTCTGTTGTTATGAGTCCATGATAAAAGTTTCGAAGTCATGGTCTAAGTCTGAAACAAGGGCATCCACAAAATCTTCAACTGAAGGGGATTTCTGAAGCATACCTACAAAAAAACAAGACGACAGACTCTTCATAAGGATACTGTGACCTTGACAGCTTTGTCAGTAATAACACTTACTGCTAACTAACCTTCAATGCCACTATACAACAGAAACAACTATCAGGTTTCTTTGTCAAGAAAAAGGTGCAATTACAGTGTAGAGGGATTATTTAATTTCTTCAAGATACCAGTTACACATTTTCACAGAATTGACAGGTTTCAAGATTGTTAACTGATTTTTATCATTACAACCTTGTTTAAGCAGGGAATTATATCTGTTTTAAAGCAATATAACCACAGACTCAGTAATTTCCAAATGACTGAAATATATTAGTGATTGAGCAGGTATATAAATCCTTATTTGCTAAGTCTCAGCTGACCAAGCCAGAAAAAAATACATTTTCTCAAAGCATTATGCACCTTACAACTATTTAATTTAGCATTTAAAGTACAGCTATATCTGAAAATTTTGACAAGGCACAAAACATAAGCATTTTCAATATTCTGCAGTTTTAGTTTTGCTTTTTTTACAGTGCCAGGACTTACATTTTCTTAAGAATTTAAATTACTGCATCTGTTAGCTGTAGCACTTGGCTACATGATAACAGACAAGAAAATTAGCATAATGAAGAATCATGCTCAAATACTCTGTCAGGTAATTCTATAAACAGAGAAGCTAAAAATTTCACCCCTTCCTCTCCAGAATCCCAATTTTTAGACAGCATGAGAATATATCCTTTAAATTATTTTCAGATGTTTCTTTGTACTTAACATTACATAAAGGTCTTTTCACTGTTATTAACATTTTCAAGATTATATATGGAAATTTACTGCATAACTTGTAGCAGAAAAAAACCAAAAAATCAACAGTACAACTGCCAAATAATGTAAAATTTAATCTTTGTATTTCTTTGAAGTGATCTCTTCTTTCTGACAACTGCCAATGTAAATATAACCTTGTTCTACCCTTTCTGATCAGAGTACCTACTGAACATAAATTCATATTCTTTCACATCCTCAAAAATATTTGCTTTTGGTGGAAATATAATTGCATGCTGCTAAAAGACCATAATCTTTTACTATAACACAATGATTCAAAACCCATCAGGAAACAGACCGGCTCAAAGTAAATTGGTGTGAGCAACCAAAAAGAATTTTCTTACTAAGACCTTATAGAATTCTATTTCAATCTGATTTAAACACATGTTACAAGTGTCAACACAAACTGCCATGGCCCAGTAGATTAATAGCAAGCACTGAAAGGAAAACATATCTCAAACTATATATAGATTGACTGAAATGCTGTTAAATGAAGTTTGCATCAAGATATTTTCAAAATGAATGAGAACAGAATTAATATTTCCAAGTACTTGGTAAACTTGTCATCTACTCTAACGTTAGAAAAATCGCAGTGGAATTACTCGTAGTTCACAATGAAAAATAGCTTCCTATGTGCTGGGCTGAGAAACAGATGTGTACAGATACCCAGCTACTAATCTGAGTTCCCCAGAGAGCCATGGCCTCTTGCAGACTCCCTCTCTCGGGTTCTTGGCTGGGGAACATGCATATTTGCTCCCTAATAGCCTTGGAAAAATTCCAGCTAAACTCATATTTTCCTGCAGTTTTCACAGAAGAGAAGAGAGTGCCTTAAGAAGGTGACAGGGATGGCAGCCCACTGGAACAAGTACAGTCATTCCTTTTTCACCAGATACCAGTATGGAGAGATGACTAAAATGCTGCACAGATGGTACATAAAGCCAGCCATAATAGACATAACCACCACTCCCTGAGCCCCATTATACAAAAATCCCCTTCCAATACTGACTTTTTAAAAAACAGCCAGTCTGGATGAGGTTTAGCCAATTCTTTGACACACTGACAATTATTCTGCCAATTATCAATACATTGCAAAAGAAGAGCCAATAGTATAATGATCTCAAAAGAGAAGAAACTGAAGCTGGAATTATCTTCAAGGAGATTTAATTTCCCCTCTTACATAAAAATGGCAAATCATAATAAAAACATGCCAACTCTGGATATTACAAAATGGATAAGAGAAATATAATTAACTACAGTACACTTGGATGTATTTTAGCGCAGCTGAATGTAGTCTTACCAAATATCACTCAAAACTTGTTATAAATTGTATTTATTTATTAAAACCAGGTTTGCTTTAAGTATGTAGGAGATTCCAAAATTATTCTGGCAATAACGATGTCAAATGACCTCCTACCTAGTAGTTCCAGCTTTTGATAACAAAAACAGATTTCAGATTTCTAAAAATAGTGGTCTGTTGCATTGCTATTTTCCCAACACTGACATCAAAAGCAGACACTAACAGATTTCACTTTTGCAGAGGGATGAAGAGTAACTGAGGTCATTGCTGAAGAACTCCTACTGTAGTGAAATGATGATGCCCTTATTAAATAAATAACTACAGATTTTAGAGTAGACAGCTCCAAATGAAACAGGCAATGATGGTATTTCTGTGTTTTAACCTCTAACTCTACACTGATGTGCTAAAGAGTGGTCATGTCTCTCTTTAAACCCCATTAAAATATATCAAAGCAAGATCAGCTTTGATATATTTTAAGTACTCAGCAATTCAGTCTAAATGATTTAGTAAGATGTCCACAAGGTCTGATGGTTGCAGTTTTCAAATTTAGGAGTGTATTTTAATACGTTCAGCCCAACTCCTATTTCAGCTCAGTCTCTCCCAAGCCTAAGGCAACTGCATAGCTTATCTTCGCTGCTTTGAAGTTTCTTTCACATTACAGCACTGTGGTTAACCACACCCTTTTGAGAGATGGTTAGCTATAACCTACAATCACCGAAAATTGAGAGAAGAATAAAGCCTGTGGCAGAATTTGGCCTCTGCCCCCCTGGAACGCTAATTATTCTGGGTCCATGTAGTTTGAGCTAACATATGTTGCTGCTCACATCACCTTTTAGGATTTATGCATATTTCTTAACTTTCAAAGAGACGTACAATCATTATCTGAAGATTTTTGCAGTCTCTTCAAATTATAGTTACTCCATGAAGTACAGTCTGAGGCATGGAAAAGCAAATTTTCAAACAGCATTGGAGCAAATGGGTGTTTATTTACACAGCCAGTTGGTTTGGTTACCATGTAGGCAGAGAGTAGGCTGAGTATGACTGTCTGCAATGTAATACAGCATCAACAAAGCAAGAACAGAACCTCACATGCATTTTGCATGAGGACTTCTTCAGAAGCCCCAAGGGCAATGTGACTGCATGAAGGCTGCAGGAGAAGTGCACTCCAGGATATGTTCCATGCTTTCAGTTCCCAAAACATCCAACCCCGTAGTTTTCACACTGCAATTCACTTTCTGCCTATGCACCTGGGTTTCTTTCCAGCCAGGGAGTGCCAAGGGAGAGAGGGAGGAATGGTGCACACCTGAATCTTGTTCAGACCTGCAACCAGCACACAACTGGACCTGGAAGGGACAGCTGGGTTATATAACTTCAAAGGAATTTGGAATCCCTAATACCATGTAGTCCAGGAAGGAGAAAATCTGCAAGAGCCATGTGGTCAACACAAAATGACAGAGGAATCAAGTTCTTCTCAAAATGTTATTTTTCCTCTAAGGAAAAATTAAAAGAAAATAAGCCTCTTGGACAAAGCATTGTTCACCCATTTTCAATTGCTCCTGCTATCCATATTTGTGACTATTTCTGTGTTTCATTGACTATCAAAGGGGTAAGATAAAAAGGGTCACTTCAGAAAATGTTTAAAAAGTTTTCAAAAAACCTTTGTGATTCTGGTTTTTTTAAAGGAAACAAATGCCAAGAGAATCAAATGCAAACAACAATAACAACAACAAAACTATATTGTGTTTCCTAATTAAAGACTAGTTCAAACAGGAACCTTGTCAGTAACTCCACAGGTCAGATCCTTTATCTTACCTAATCAGTACATCTATGGAATCATGTTGGAGAAAGATGAAAAGCTAGGGTCATATCCAAACACAAAAGGAAGACAATAGATTGCTTCTGAGAAGAAAATCATAACAAAGAAACTGCATGAGTGAAATGCGCTCGTGAAGTAACCTGTTATCAAACAGTTGATGAACATGGCTAACTTCACAATGAAGTGTGGAAGCACTTCAAGGGTGAGGCTGCAGATGTGCATCCCAAAGCCAGATATGTGCAAGCCCACATAAAAAACCACCTGAAATAACAACCTAAAGAACTTTTTGAAATAGGGCACTAGTGAGCACAGAATCTGGACTGTTTCTCTGAAGAAGAGTAAAATCAACAAGTTTTAAAGTTTAGTGGGATCTGTCTTTAATCAGACATGTTTTGTTATTTGCTACGGGAGCACAGTTTTGCCACTGATGAAAACCAACAGGAGACGGAAATCCAGTAGTCTCAAATATCTATAATGAAAAAAAAGCAGCAAGAGGAATTAGAAGCTGATTGAACCTAAACAAACTAAACTGTTCTTACTTTTCTCCATAAATTCTCATTTTTTGTAATAAATACAGACCAGTCAAATACAACCTTTTCCATCAGGTGTGTTCTGTGATTTAGCTTCCAATAATCCCAAATCAGCAATCAAGTTATTGTCTTGTCAAAACACCTGAGTCACCCCGATTTCATTCTTCAGGGGGTCGTTCAAACATGTTTGTTAAGTTTTTTAATGTGTACAAATGAACATCATGATATGCACAGACAAAGAATCTGCTGATGAACACTGGTTATTTTTATGATCTTGACTATCTTTTAAGATTTCTGTATAAAGAGTGTAGAAGTGAAATTCAGAATACAAAAGTGGCCAGGGAGATAATCTGAAGCAAGGAAGATGTATCCTTAATGGAAGAGGATCAGATGGAATACTTGAGAAAACTGGGCATAAACAAGCCCACAGATCCTGGCAGGATGTACCCCTGAGTGCTACGAGAGCTGGCAGAGGGCATTGCAAGGTGACTCTAGTAATCTATTAAGATAGGAGAGGTACCAAAAGACTGAAAAAAAGCAAAAGTCATGTCTATCTTCAGAAAGAGCAAGCAGGAGAACCCAGGGAACTGAGACCGGTCAGTCTCACCTCAGTCCCTGGGAAGGTTGTGGACCAGCTAATCCTGGAAACCGTTTTCAGACTCCTGAACAGCAAAAAAATCAGGAATAGTCACCATGGATTCACCAAAGGCCAGTCATGCTTAAATAACTTGATAACCTTGTATGATGAAGTAACTGGCCTGGCAGAAAAGGAGAGAAGTGCACGTCACTGCCTTGGACTTCAGTGAGCCCTTTGACATTGTCTCCCATAAGATCCTATCGAATGCAAGGGGGAAAGCCAGTTTTACTTCCATAGATTTTCTGTAAGACCATCCACAGATGAATTTTGAAACTTCATTCAAATAGTACTTGATTCAAGGAAGCACACTGCCAGCAACTTCAACATAGCTTCTAGGACCTTCCAGGAAAATTCAATGCTCAGTAAAATTAAGAATATATCCCAGAAAGAGATTATAAACACATCTGGTCTTTAAAACTATTTTTTCTTTCTCCACCATATGACTTACAATGTAAAAATTGGATGTGCTTGTAAAGACACATATCCCTGTCTTTCAACTTTTTAATCCACAGTTCTGGGCCACAGTTTTTCAAGGTTACAAGTTCTTCAAGAACAGTAAAGAGAAATATGATTGAGAAGTCACAGGGAATGAAAAGTAACCCTCTAGATCAGAAATGTAAATAGACAACCTAAAGAATATATAGTTGCTTAATATATGATAAGTCTAAGGAGAGCAGTGGTCATGGCCTCAAATATAAACAGATGGGTCAAAGAACTGAAATGTTCCAGTCAGGAAACTGTGCCAATCTCGTGACGAAATGCAGACACGTTACCACTGTCTTCCTTATCTGTAGAAAAAAGTCCCACAAGTTCCAGTCTGCTAAAATGAACAGAGGCCAGTGAATTCATACTCATCCTTAATATTAAGAGTTTCAGAGAAAATTGAAAGGATGAAGGACTTAGCAAGTGCTTATCTTAGGAACAGCAGAAGTAACACAAAAATGTTTGAATTCTGCGACATTACACAGGAAAGTCTTTATCCTAATCTCATTGATAGATTTAAGATCAAGTCAGCAGTTTCTCAAACTTGTTTCATTTTCCTAGCATTATTTTTTAATGTATGAACACACAGAGAATTTTTCCTATGGCTATGAATGATTTTTAAAAGTTACTTTTACAGATTCAGAAGGCAAATATGGTAGTGAGATGAATAATGAACCATGTTTCTTTATTACAGTTGTCAGAGCTTCATTTCATGAAAATGTACACTCAAAGTACTGATACAGCCACAGATGTTTTGATGACACTGCAATGACGTGGCCAAAACAAGTTCAATTTTTCCTATACAAAATAACCAGAGATATGAATTCCTTGTATGGAAAAGTTACTACTTCACTGTATTAAAAAATGATGTAATCTATCTTCCTTCAAGTTTATTCTGAATTCATTAGACAGTCTTGTAATACAAACCTTTCCAACACTTCAGCTCAACTATCTGTGTGTACTCCATGTATCACAAGGAGTTCTACTGACCATGACACAAAGGTCATGACCAGCCCACTTAACAAATTTTTCTTCCATAAATCCAGTGAAAATCATAATTAAACTAAAAAGACCAAGTTGGGAAATGCAGTTAAGTTAAAGTTTCTTCCCTTTGCAGGGGAATAAAACAGTTATAGTTTATTTCCTACCTTGAACCATCAGCATGGGCTCCTTTCCACCGCCATGTGCCAGCATCTCTCTACGATAGCGCTCCCCCATTGCCCTGGAGAAACACAGGTGTTAGAGCCATCTGCAAACACAACCTGTCCAGCCTTCACTCGGGTTTGCTTCTAGGATCTCCACAGAACTCACAGAGACCAAATTAAATTTTCCACCTCAAAACAATTACTGATGCCATGTTGACTCCTCAAATTCAAATTACATTTAAAATCACACTTATGAGTAACTGAACCAGACAAATTTTATACATATGAGTGTGTGTTGGTGCTTGTAGAAGTTAATTTGTGAACAACATTTCAGCCTTCATTGTGCCAAAGGGAAAAGTTGCTCTGTTACAATGTCCTGAACATTCAGCAAAAGTATAAGAACGCTTACAGTTTGTGACCTCACAATTTACTTTTTAATTTCACAAAGCAAAATGAGTAGGATAGCTATACTTAGCTTTGAAGTTGGTGACATGAAGCTTGTTTAATACCCACAGTTGCTTTGATTTCAATGGAAAATTACAAGCAATTAGGCATCTATGAATTTCAAGCTCTCTAATTACATCTAAATAGGGATTTCAGTGCCTCCCAACTGACACACCTGTATTTTAAAACATTGACACATTTTTTTTGCACCAATGAACATGTCCCAAAGTGTGTATATATATCTATGTGTGTATATCTATCTATCTATCTATCTATCTATCTCTCTCCATGGTTATTTCCTGCTTTGTAATCCTCTTAAAATCAAGAAAAACACTAAAAATTAATTAATTTGGATCAAAAAAGCCCACCAAGCTCATTTGTTTCATGTTTTCCAGAAGCAACTAGCATTTCATTCTATTTAACAGTTCTCTGTTTTTACCTATCAAACGGGTTCTGAGCAAAACACTGTTTCCACACCATAGAGGCAACAGCCCTGGACATGAGGTAGGAGTAATATTTGGCACCATAGCCCACGAGGTGACTGAATCGCAGCTGCCAGGCCTGTAAGCAGAAAAAAAACCACAAAACCCATGTTATCTTTTAAATTCTTTGAATTCTTCAACATTTTCTTATGTATGATGGAAGAAATCTGATACTATTAATGATAAAGAAAAAAGAAAAAAGTAAAAAAATAGCCACCAGAAATAAATCCCAGAATGAACAATCCTTTATCAGAAGAAGCATTTTTCAATCTAAATGCTGTGTATCCAATACAACGATCATCAGGATTTAAATTATATATAAACAGGGTCAGAAGGGGAGAAAATCAAGCAGTAAAATAAATTATTCATATTTGATAATAGCTGTGTAGTTCTACTGGTCTTGGACAAAACCCACAATTACCTTGTTACAAGTAACACAATATTTTATAATTTGCCATGTGGGCAAGTACAGTGTTACACTCACAAAAGTTCAATTTATAAACTTTTGTCACAAACAAAATGGTTGTTGGGACTTATGTTTAATACTACAAAAAATACAGTTTTCCATGTGCCAAAAACCTTATCCACACAAATTCCATCCACATGCAATGCCATAATTCACAGATTTGTCTGCACATTTTTAAATGCATATATATTTAGCAGATTACAGTCCACAATTATATTGCTATTCATTTATGTACAGTTACTTCACTTTATGACTCATTCAAGTGATGATAGACTTATTTTTTAATGCTGTTTAGTGTTGACTGTTTCCTTATGTTTCTTAGCAAAGAAAATCAGAACTTATAAGAACTTAATCAGCCTTATCTTCACAGAAATCAAAATACTTTTTTCTTTTTATTTCCCTGACTGCAACAGAATAATTTAAACTGTGACAGACCTCCAAAGGTCATCTGGTCCAACCCTCGCTCAAAGCAAAGCCAGTTTTGGAGAGATTTCTCAGGGCTCTGTCTAAAGTCTGCAGCGATGAAGATTTCATCACCTCTCCAGTGTGATGTGTAAAGGCAAGCAGGTCCAAACTGAAACAATGTTGTTTCCCAACAGATTCGGGCATATTTTTTGAAATAAGAATGGATGACTGTATAAAGGAAGGAGTACAAAACTTCCTTTGCCCTATTGGCTCTGAGGAAACCAGAGACGACAAGTGCCCTACTTTATTTGTCCTCCTACCCAAAGTCAAAGCTCCTAACATTCTTGTGATATGACTGTTGTCATGGTTTTTGCAGGTACTATAAAAAACAGAGTTTTGAAGAGGAACCAAAAGATAAACAATAATGTAATATAACAGATGTTTTAAATTTAAATCCATGGGCTGTGAGATGCTTGTTCTTATCCTACAGTCAATGGCTGAAATTCAGATAAAGCCAAACAAAAAAGTGAAAGGACAGTAGGAATTTTCCAAAACTATTTGACTGTGATTCTTTATCGCACTAATTAACGAAGTCCTTATTTTTTACAATTGAAATAAACTATGCTTCCTTATTCAAGAAAGTGCTGATTATCATCTTATTGTCCATTACCCAAAAAGACATATGTGTATTCTAAAAAAATGACCAACTGAGAAGGCGTAAAAAGAAAGTATTTGGCTTTTACTCCGTCTGTTTTGCTTAAAAGAAAAGGGAGCAAATGGTGCCTCATAATCTAAATGACTTTGAACAGCTGATGAGAAACAAGTTGCTTGCTCCCTTTCCTGAGCAACATCTACAAATAAAGTTCTCTAAGTTAGCTGTAGTTCAGCCATTCAAAAGCTACATTTTACAAGATGGTTATTTCCACCCTAAGACAGGTGTCCAAAACAAATGGAATTTGCCATGGATGACCAGTTGAGCCTGTATTGGTGACCTACACTACTAGTTAAAAGTAGGAATAGCAGGGTTAAATGAGATGAAAAAAGGTCTCCAGTCTTCAATTTTCCTATGGGTCTTGATGCATGGTGCAAATTCTTTAAAATTATTAACTTTTTTTCTTTTTTGTTAAGGTAAAGCCCTGTACTGTATCTCATTGTAATGCAAGTGTGTTAAAACATTCAGCTTGGATGCAGAGTCTCCAGTTTGCTTTGAAAGGTATTTTGGTTGCCATGTTTATGCTTTATAGCTATAGTTTTTCTAACTAGTCTCTTAATTATAACCATAATCATTAAACTAAAAGAACATTTTGAAACAGCAAAGAGACTACGTTTTTAAAAGACTGAGCAGGAAAACATGTCAGTTTATTTTATAATAAGTTTTTAACGTTATGATTAGAAGTTTCAACTCTCTCTATCTGGAATGTGGAAAACTTTACCGATGAATTGGTTTCACATACTCAGAAATGGTTTTTAGGCTACAAACGAAAATAATTTCCAGGAGTTTGGCATAGTGAAGGATATTTCTACCTCTCCCAATAGAAAGGAATTACTTTGATAGTCATATAAGCTGTAACTTAAGACAGTATGTCTTCCTTGACACCTCAGATTACATTGTTCACTCAAATGCTCTTGGCATTTAATGGTCTGCACCTAAAACAGATCATCTGCACTTCCAGGTTAATCAACTATTCCATTCATCAGGTTTGTTGAAACTCTGTATCACAATTAAGCAAGGAGAAAAGAACCACTTCTCAGCAATCTGTCCCAAGACCAAAAGCTTGATTTCAAAGTCTGCACCTAAAACAGGCCTCAGCACCCTCTGCTCAATTTTGTTTGACCTTGTCTTTGCTCTACTAACAAAATTCACATTGTTTCCTTTCAAAAGAGAAAAGGAAAGGAGATAGAACGACCAAGGAATGCCACGACTCATCTCTCTCCCTGCATGTGGGCAGGCTTGCAAATATGATGAAGCTGAAATTTCAAAAATTCATTCAGAACAGGACAGTACCCAAAACAAGAAACAGAAATGGAGGATGAGTCAAACTGAAACTAAGATTGTTTTCCCATTGCAAACAGCAGTAAAGGAAAACCAATAACAAACAGTGCTACTCCCTACTGAACTTTGAAGCCTATATTCAATTTAATTTTATATTTTTTAACCAGCACAGATTTTCCCCAACTCAAGAGCATGAATAACTCTAGCACGTCATCATTTCCTGTCACTACTTTTGTCCTAGTCCTCATACAAAGTTTCTGATCAGGAACTCCCAATCTTCAATATTACCCAAAACCTATCACATTACTCAAGTACACTTTCTGATTCTGTGCTGTCCTAACAATTAACTTTTCAAGACTGGACTTAGCTACCTATAAAAATACATTTAAACAATAAAACACCCATCCTCTACCCTAATTCACAAGGAGCTACCTGCCCACATAAAAAAAATCCCTCTTCCTCTTCTCCTGCTTCATACAGAGGAGATTACAACCCGAGCAATAAAATGTTCAAAAAACCCAAGAATAGCTACTGCTCCATTAAACGTTCTATGATGAATAAAAAGACACCCCTATCACTGTAAATGTATTTAAAACTAAATGATTGACCATCTAGCATACAACTCCATTTCTCCATTTTAATAAATTCAGCTATATAGATGCAAGATGACTAGATTTCTTGTGTTACTTCCAAGGAGGAGTCATTTCTCCATTAAAAAAAAAAAGACATATCAAATTCCCCTTTGGACAGGGTAAAGGCTAGACATGTAGAACTAGGGCAGTCTCCTTATTAAACGTTATATTTTTGGTAAGCAGCTAGAAAGTTAATGAAGACTCTGAGTAATCACTTACTTCAAAAAGTTCCAGGAACCCATTCCAGGAGTTTATAAAACAGTGCATTTTACAGCATAGCCCATGGGTTATGACAATATGACAGGTCATGTTCATGCCTGCTTTTTATTCAGCACAACAGACTGCAATAAAGGTGTGTGACTGATCCACTGCTGTTATTAAACAGGCTTTTTTTCCACCAACATTATCAGTCTTTTCTTATAACCATGTCTGAAGCATTTCCAAAATTCCATATGCAATGGCTTTCCACCCCATCATGTAAAAACAAAAATACCTTACTGATACTTTTGTATTCTTACACCTTATCAGGACCTTTTAAAAAGTCCTTGTAGAGTACATTCTTAGGGTAAGATTCAGTTGATTTTACTTTAGCTACTTTGAACTATGTGTCTTGCCCAAGCTAGTCACATAGGCCTCCTTTATAGTAGAGGACAGAAATATTTATCGCGTTATCTTTTGAAAGGATAGGATTACTGCTTTAGGAGAAATCTGAATAATTTACTGCACCTTCTATCTTCTATTCAAAAGTTTTATTTTGAAGGCTACATTACTTTAGGATTCAGTTATTTGAATTTTAAATATAGAACTGTTAGTATTATCACAAAAATAATCTGATACAAAAATTTAGATGTGATTGTAAAAAGACAAAATTGAAAGAAAATCCACAAGTAGCTTAATATATACTAAGCTAGCTTTTGCTTGAATGTGGGTAAACATTGTTCCAGGGAGCTCCACTCATTACATCAGGAACCAGTCTACAAAATCCTACTACATCTTTTGAAAAGAAATCCTACAGAAATTCTTGACTATTGCTTGAACTTTTCAAAATGTTCTTCCAGCAGTTTCTGCTGTAACTTTAGGTACTTCAAAGTATATTTATGTCCATTTTGCTTTGCATCTTAAGACAAAAACACAAGTGAGAACCTGAAAAGACCCAATACTAAATTATGGAAAGTATTTTTGTCATTTAAGTTCTAATTACAAAATGTGTGCTACGGTAATTACATCAATGAGCAAGTTGTTGAATTGTTTCCATGAAGAACAATATTTGATGGAGATGATATCTGGTGCCCTCCCCCTTCTTAATTAAAATCTTATTCTGGCAGGAAGCCCAACAGAGGAGCAGCC
Organism: Gymnorhina tibicen; assembly: GCA_013399875.1. Taxonomy (NCBI): domain Eukaryota; kingdom Metazoa; phylum Chordata; class Aves; order Passeriformes; family Artamidae; genus Gymnorhina; species Gymnorhina tibicen. The sequence goes on from VXAZ01000608.1 coordinate 1,175,224, forward strand.
AATTTATCTGCTTCAGGGGCTACTGGGTGGAGAATCCCTTGTGTCTGGCACTAACTTGATCCTACTGCTCCTAATGCCCTTGAATTTAGCTATCAGCATGGGTGGAAAACTCCTGAGAGTCAAGGGAAAGCTGCAGGCTCTGGTTACTTGGCGGCAGGAGAGAACAGCGATTACCATGGGAATCAGCACAGGCTACTTCCCTCCGCTGAGGCCAAGGTTTATCAGCGCCAGTGGAAATCCAGGACAATGCTGCTCTGCCATGCAAACAAGCACACGTTAGCCAGTGCTTTGAAGATGTCCTCGACTCGTTCTCACTTGAAGAAATAGTTTCATGAGTATCGGAGTGCAGCATTGGCAAACTGTTTGTGCAGTAGCTACCTCTGGGGAAAAGCTGGAGCACTCCCTGACTGTAGAAACAACTCTCTCCATAGGTATGCAGTGGCTTACTCAGTCAACTCACATTCTGTATTTTTGACCTGAACCACTTAAAGTTTTATAGAATTACATCATCATCCTTCTGGAATTTCACAATAATAATAAAAAGCAATAAAGAACCACTTTCTTTCCTGCAGTTTCTAATCTTGCTTAGAATAACAGAAAACTAATTTCAAGAAACTTCATCTCATGCTGTGCCTCTAACTCACTTAGTATCAGTACTCTTCAGCTTTCCAGTGCGGTGCATTTCTATGTTAGGAATGGAGAGAACACAAAGTAAACCAAACCAGAGACACTGATGACATTTCAGAAAGCGAGTCAAGCAAGAGATTAAGATTTCAATTTATAACACTTCCGTGTTTTTATTATAAAATGATAAATAAATCTAGCAAGGCAGGGAATGTAAATATTTTTGCAGTTGTTTACACTAAGGAAGAGGAAAGGAATTTAACATGCAATTAACCACTTAGGTGATTCCAGATATGTACCATATGGTCTTTGAATTGCTTAAAGAAAAATATTTCATTTTTATTTATAAACTATTCATGAATTTGAGCTGCTTATAACAAAATAATTTAAAACTATTTACTCTATACCCTCTTCTCTCCTCCCCAGAAAGGGATTGAGGGGAGGGGGATGTGGGTGATAATAAAGAATACTGACATCAAAAATCTGTATGTATGATTTCTATTGCTTCACAATCTTTAAAAGACACTGAGATATGAAAATGGATTCCTTATTGTGTCTTTAACTGATCTTATTTGGACAAGTTAAGAGACAGTGTTACTTGTAAACATTATAACTAGTCTTTAAAGTAAAATATAAGAAACTTGCAAGCACACAATTTTCAAACAAATCCTTCATGTCATACCATGTAATTCTACACAGATACACATGCAATATCCCCTCTTCAATTACAATTCATAATTTCTATTACTGCCTAAGCTTTAAATTAATAAGCCTGAGATAAGTAGAATCAGATCACCACTGTTTCCCTTGGGTACAGACTTGCACAGAAGCTCAAATTTTTTATATTACTTTTCCAATTAAACCTAATTTTAAGTATTGATCTATTATTTTAAAATAAACATCATGAATGCTGCTTAAATAAGCCCTTACAAAAACTGAAAAATATCTTAAGCAGCATGGTAACTGCAAAATACATTTGCCAGTACAACTTAACCAACTAAATTATCTGAACCAACACTGGAAGATGAAATCACTACCTTTTTACAGTACTGTTTATTTACTATCTTTTGCTAGAGCCATTCTAGATTAAGGGATGGATTTGAGGGATCATGATTTTAATCCTTAATCTGGCACAAGTGCATTGTGAATTTAAAGAAATTACATTCACCCCCCCTCAGCCACCTTCTGTGGAGCAAGGGTGCTAATAGTTCCTCTGTTCTTTTCTGGTTTGACTTTTCATAGAAAAGACAGTCTCCCACTGCATTTGAAGGTAATTTCATTTCAGACTCTCTAGGCTGTGTTTATGGCAATGATGTATTCAGTTGTATCTATCACTGTCAAATATAGCTCCAGTACTGCAATCCCAGGGGGGAAAAAGGATGTGTGAGCCATGAAAAACAGAACTATATCAAACTAGATGAAGCTTTGTTTTCATATATATGTAAGATATATCTAAATATATTCTAAATGTTAACAGGAGATGTATGCAACTACTTCCTGCACTGTTCCTTAAAATGCTCTACCACATGGTAAATATGGTAAATACTATCACTAAAGTATGTTTGAGTTTCATGGGGCTAATACTTGGAAAAAGAATTTCCTTAAAAGTGCTTCATATCTTAGGATATCTGTAAACACTCTACTGCTGTAGATAGTTGCCCAGTGAATAGTGTCATGTTACCACTGGAAAACAAATCTTCACAGTATTTGCTATCAGCATTTTCTTTATCATAAAATGAACTCAACTCCACAAAGACAGAAACCTAAACAGACCTTGAAAGGTGACTTTAAGAGCTTTTGAAAGTCCCAGCCTCTACTTTAATACTGACCTCAACAGGGCACCTATCTTTTTGAAATGGCTTTTAGCTATTAATTATTTATAGAACTATCACTTCCCTGGAGTTCACTGTGCACTCCTTTATTAATCTTCTCCTCAGAGCCAGACTCTTCAACTTGATTTTACAGTATACTTTTAAGAAGGCTCATATGAAAACTAATCGAGGGACTTGCACTCTGTATAAACAACTTTAGTTTCCAACATGGCAAGGTAAAAAATTACCTTGAAGGGGTTACACAAACTTCAAGAGGTTGAGTAATAACATATGACTTCATCTCTCTTCAAAACACTCAAAAAAGTGGAATATGAGCAACATCAGTACCTCTCAAGTAACGGAAGAGGGAGAAAAAGTGGAAAAGCCATCCTCTATGAAGGTTCTCTGGCTTTACTATGAAACTTATATGTCTCTGTGATCTACAACAGTGGTTTCTTTCAAACTGCCTATAAGAGACATGCAAGATATACTGGGTGTCTGCTTCCCTCTTCAACAAACGAGGGAAAAAATTAACCACACTTTAAAGATTAGATACCAACCATAATCACATTTGCTATAAATTATATAATTTTTCCCTTCTACTATTTGCTCATTAATAAGAAACAAATAATCACAGCCTCAATTCCAAATAATTTTTTCATAAAAGTTTTCAATACCACTCATGTGTGCTCATATAATTTTCTCTTTGCTAACCAAATACTCAATTTCCTTAACTTTCCTCATAGTTCGTATTTCCAAACCTACTATATTTCCAAAACTGCTTCTTTGTAATTCTTCCATTTTTGTTACATTTTTAAAGAGGTAGACAGCTACTAGAGGACACAACACTACCACTGCTAACTCCCCCAAGACCAAATACTAAAATATATTAAAAAACACAGATAATTTCCTTTCCAGCATCCCACGAATAAAAGCATGCTCTTTTGGCATTTATTGTTCTTTAAATACTTGTTACTTAAATTGCTTTCCCAGTGCAAACTATCCTTTGGTAAATGATTGGGAGGGGTCCTGCCATAACATCCAGTGGCTCCTTCATAACTCTGCAATGAATGCCATCAGGCCCTGAGACCTGTGAACATGCAGTGCACGCCAACAGGAAATCACAGGTCCTGTGACCATGGACCTGTGAACATTCAGTGTACACCAATGGGAACTCACTGTTCCTGCACTCATGGTCCTCTGACACTGGGAACTGGGATGCCCAAGGTCTATTAGCAGCTTTAAAGCGGAAAAAATGCTTTGAATCTCTCTGGTTTTTCTTCATCCTATTAGTCAGATGATCATTTCCAACAAGTATCAGTCCAATATTTTCTGTAAACCTCCTCTTTCCACTAACATTCTTTAAAAAGCCCTTTTTGTTATCTGAAACAACACTGGCCAGTTTCAACTCTAACTGAGCTTTGGTCATTTGTGTCTTCTCCCTGTATAAAGGCTGAGAGAACTGGGGTTGTTCAGCCTGGAGAAGAGAAGATTCCAGGGAGACCTTAAGAGTACCTAGAACGGCCTGCAGGAGAGCTGGAGAGGGACTTTTATCAAGGGCCTGTGGTGATAGGGCAAGGAGGAATGCCTTTAATTTGAAAGAGGGCATGTTCAGATTAGATATTAAGAAGACTTTTTTTTTACTCTAAAGATGCTGAGGCACTGGAACAGGCTGCCCAGGGAAGTTGTGGCTGCCCCATCCCTAGGAGCAACTTGGTCTAGTGAAAGCTGTCCCTGTCCACAATGGTTGGAACTGGATGATCTTTAAGGTCCCTTCTAACCTAAATCATTCTGTTATTCTATGATAAACAAATCACAGCTCTGTACTCTTCCTGCAAAGCTTCACCTTGCTTCAAGAGGTCATACTGTTTCTTTTGCCTCCTGAGCTCAACCAGGACTTTTCTGTTCAGCCAAGCTGGCCTTCTGCACTGTTTGCTTGACTTACACCACAGTGATCCAAATTCTTTGGATCATTCAAATTCTACTTTGCAAAATTTCTGCAACATTTGTCAACTGAAGAAGCTTCTATAAATATTGTAAATAATTTATCATCTAAATCATTAACAAAAACACAGAACACAGTAATTCCTGGACAGATTCCTGGTGATGTCCACTTAAAATGTCCCTGTCTGAAACTAACTTTTCACCTCCTTTGTCAGCATGTTTTCTGTGTGTTGACTCAGCCGCAAATGTACAGTTTGCTTGTACAATTACGATTTGCAAGTGTCAGAAAGCTTGCCAAGCGTAGAGTTATGCTATCAATTATTTACTTCCTGTTTCCAAGACCAATCAATGTCTTAAGAAGAAAGCGTATTTTTTTCATCTTAGGCGGTTCTTAACAAAACGGGGGTTATTTTGCTCACTTGATTGTTCTCAAGGTACCTGTAAGATGCCTAATAATTGCTTCCACTCCTCCTTGAGTGACAAAATCTGAACAATTAGCCTACAGTTCCCAAGTTCTTCTCCCTTCATAAGAGCAGTTATCATGATAATGCTACCACTTTTTCATGAGTTTGTGAGTGACAATTCCTCCAAGTCACTGACTATTTTGACAAGCTTAAATATTCTGACAATCTGGCTAAATCTAATCTACTTATTCTCTCTCTTTTATTCCCTAATCTCAGTACTGTTTCAATCTATCTCAAAAATTACATGTATTACTTACCTAATCAAAATTCACTTACTTTTCAAAAAATGCTGAGGCAGAATAGAATATCACTGCTTTCTCTGACATTTATTGTTGTTCTTTCTCCCACTCTCCTCTTGCTTCTTCAGTAATTATGGAATTTTATTACCTTCTCTACTTACACTTTGCAACTCAGCATTTCTAGCCATTTTTGTTCTGAATTCTTGCATTCTTTTAGTAATTATCTCTAGGCATATAATGATTTCTATTTTTTATTATCTTAATAAAGTTTTAAAGGGCTTGGTCCTTTACTGCCAAATCTTTTTTGCATCAGGATGGTTTGTATCCTTGGTTCAGTCTCTTGGATAACTACATAATGTCTTTTGAATCATCATACTTAGCTATGTTCCAGTTCCAGCAAATATCTGGCAGCTTTCCTCTTTCTGATGCATTGTTTTTAATCGTTATTGCTGGGTTTGGTTTCTAAGCTGCTTGAAACTTCCACAGTTTTACTTCTGGCTCATTAGAACTTACCCTGTACTCTGTTTTTCACACTTTTATATGGCTTTTACTTTTCTCATAACCTCCCTTTCTCAGATATTCAGATGTACGGGCTTTTTCTCCCACTGAGTTCTTTTAGCATCTTATTGATTAGCACCATAAATTAGCACCCTCATCTGCTGCCCAGAATTGTTTTTTTAAAAGCTCTTTGCCCATAGCACCCATTCTACCTTTTAGCTGGTTTTTTAACATTTCCTTTAAGCTAGCTTTCAGTTTTGCTTAGGTTCTAAGGTTACATCATAGTTGAGCTTAATAAATCTCAAATAAATTTTGGAAGGTTTTATATAAAATAAATATGAAGTGAAATTACAGTTTAAAACTTAATAGGCAGCCACTACTTAGCCTTCCTTACCAATAATTTTAGGATTTATGTTCACCACTTGAGTAAAGTTTTCAGAATTCAAAAACACTTTTACCATCAGAGGTTAAGGGTTATCACTTATTTACTTTAAGTCAGCTGCCTCATTTCTTGCTCAGTCTGACTATTTATTCTTTTTATATGCATTACTGATATTCACATGAAATTTTATACAGAAACAGAGTTATATATAACTGCATATTAGTAGTCACTCCAAAAACCTAACAAGAAATCCTAAGACAACAGATGCCACAAGGACACAAACGGCAGATTCTACAAGAAGATAACTTGACCCAAACTGCCTGCCAGCCTTCAGTAGGCTGAGGAATAAGCCTGGTAAAACTATACTCTTTTGCACACGGGTTTTCTTCAAGAACAACAAAAAAGGAGGCTTTGGTTCATGGTGACCATGTGTGATGCAAAAATTACTTTCTCTCTGTAGAGAAGCCAGTTCTGTCTATTGACACCAACTCCTCTTCAGCTGACCAAACACCCAGATGCCTCCGCATGTTCCCTGTTAATGAAAAATTTGTGTTTTCAGCACCCATGGCAAGCCACATCTTCCTGTAGTGCCTGACAGCCTCCCTGAGCAAGCTCTCCAACTGTTAGGTTGCATCTCATCCATTGATTTCCTTTGTCAGGAACACAACAGACACAACCACAGCAAGTTAAGACAAGGACCTAGGTGGAGCCTTCCAAGGTCAGGATCTCTGTCTGGGCAGAGTCCCCCCAGCTGCAGGAAGAAGACAGAGACTAACAACCACACTGGTGATACACCATTTTCATATACGTCTTTGCTCTAGGTTATCTCTCACAATACCTGCCTTGTCTTCTGTTGGCAAACTTGGCTGGCTAACATTTTTGGTCTCACAGGTGTTTTGGTCTCTCCAAACACCAGCAGCCATAGGCCATGCTGCCAAAGAAACCTGCACACGCTGGACAAAAACTATACAACCATAATTAAACCTGTAACCTGATACACATTTTATGGCACCAGTAAAGCTGGTCCCTCTGAAGTAATATGTATTTTTAATATGCTAAAACAGAAAGGTGTATAGCAAATTATCCAGTGTTCCAAAAGATATCAAAGACACCCTACATACCAACATGTTGCCTCCTATCAAATGTAATTATAATGATGTGTGTGGGTTAATTCCATCATTGCACTTGAATACAAAGCACCACACATGAAATTCAGATGTTTCTGGAAGAAAAGTCAACCGGAAGACCACGTAATTTTAAAAAAATGCAAAAGAGACTATTTTGCAATGATCTAAAAAAGAACCCACATTCACTATGCCTCACTCTTCAAAACCATTTTTCCTCACAGTCACAAGTCAAACCAGCATCTCCCACCAAAATTCCAGATTAGAAAAGGTTACTACAATGGACAGACAATTAATAGGTAAGTCCATAATAATTTTCTGAAAATAAGAATCAATAACTCAAACTATTTCACAGAGAAAATACAGGTCTGATGATCTGGGCAGCTGGTGTTCATTGTACAACTACTTCATTATTGAGAGCCCTTTCCTGTAACTGCAGGAGGCTGCAAACTCCACTGTCATTGCAGAGTCTGTTTATCCTGTGTGTCATTTTTTGTTACAATGCTGAACCAAACCCCCAGCAGGAGATAGGAATTATTATGCTTGGCCAAGGACTAGCAATGGCATATCATTAAGTTTTGATGACTGTCTCAAAGGAAAGAAGTTTTCAAGTCTGAACTTGGGGGACATGAGGAGACTAAGCAACAGATTATGGGAGAAACTTTGATCATGTCTCAGATTGATCAAAGGGTCACCCGATACAAGTTCAAAAGCCTCTCTGGGCATCCTGGGGACAAAGGTAAGGGAGACCAGGGGAGACGCTCTAAAAGCAGACAGTATCATCAACTGCAAGCTAGGCCATAATAAATGAAAACTGACTTCACAAGAGATAAGAAATAAGCTATGATTTGAAGAAAAGTTTGGAACAAAAGCAGAGCACTGAATTCCCCACAGTGCACAGATTTTGACACCATGAACATTCAGGAAGAAATGGCTGGAAAAAGTATGGTCATTACGATATCATTTATCTTGCTTTCTTAGAAGAATCAAAAGGAAGACTGGTTGCTTTTTGAAGGTATCGCAAGGACGCAAGGATCCAGCCTGTGCAAAAGTGCTATTCATTTTCCAAACTCAGTAACACTAATCTCTGGCAACAAAACTGCCAGACACTACAAAAACAGGCAGATACATTTCCTTGCCCCCTGCCTGGCAGTCATCAGCTTCTGGATTCAGTAACAGAGCAATGAAATCCCAGCGGAATTTCGTCCTCCAGGAGCCAGCAGTAAACTGTATACTTTTGAACAGATAAGCAATGGCCAGCCAGAAATTGAGATTTGCATTATTCAGACAAACAAAGTCTAGTGGGGTGCTGTTTCTCTGTGCTTCCATCTGACTTCCTTTCTGCCTTGCATGTGGCACCAGCTACTGCGCCCGTCCGCATCGACACAGCCAAAGCAAACATAACTGTGTGCAATGCCAGCTTCCCCGGTGCCTACAAAGCCTGTTTGAATGGCAAATATAGACCTCAACAGGACTTATTTTGTACTATCCCTCCTACTGGTGGCACGTAACACATGATGCTTACGTTTACCTTACCCCATAGGTCCAGCAGCATTTACTTACTAGGTGTAGTTTACACGCCTCATTTTGAAAGCACTGTAACTAAAAGACACATGCAAATTGTCCTGTTATCTGAGCTGTGCCTGAGAATGACAGAAATTCATCTGCTGAAGACATACGCTGTGGCTCTACTTCAGAAAATAAGTATGCACAGTAAGACTGAAGCACAACCAAGCACATTCAGAGGATATTTATTAAGTTTACTTGCCTGTCAAGAGCAGTAAAAGGGAGTTAGGGTCATCAGGAAGAGACAATAATGGATGTTTTCAGCCCTGACAGACAATGATGCTGCTACAGAAAAATCACATTAATGCAGTGAAGATCTTCACTAAGGAAGAATTACGCTTATCCAACACCACTAACTTAAGATACAGAAGCCTGACTTAGCAATATATAACGGGATCTAAATGTATAGAGAACATATAAAATTCAAATAATCAAAATACTTTGTTTTCTCTGCCAGCTCTATATGTACGTAGCCAAATGACAGATGAAAATAACAACTGGTCCCTGCTACTGTATTTCAATGTCTAGCTGTGAAATCAAATGAAAGGAAGAAATATATTCTCTTCACTTAAAATCCCCAATCTTTATTTTCAAGGCTTTGATTTTTATATCTGGACTACAAATTAAACAGCAAACATTTTATGTTTGGAAGAAAGAACAGCAAATGACAGCAAGACAAATTACAGACATTAATTACCCTACAGAGTACTAACATTATTCTAACGCCATTTTTCACTATGTTTTACTGAAATTTAAATTGTCTTACAGTTCTTGACACTAATTCTACATTCAATAAATGTGAATACAGACTTTCTGACAATTCAGAAGTTCACAGTACATTTTGCTGGGATAAAGTTCCAGGCCAAAACTTGCTGTCCCACTTCATAAGGATCATAGCCTCACTACAAGATGTTATATTCTTTAGGAGGTGTGAGCAGTGGCAGTACAGTTTTGATAAGGAAATGGATCTCCCAACACCCTTCTCAGAGAAGGAAAGACACCTTTTGCTAAGGAGAAAAGCACATTTTCCAAGAAGCAGAAGAAAGGATTTGGGTATTCTGACCACAGTGTCAAACAGTGACTGGGGGCCAGGCTCCAGGTGGGATTCAGCTTCACACAGACCAGGAAAACCCGTGACTAGTGTCTAAGCAAACTGCACCTTTGGCTGTCAGATGAAGTACAGAACAAATGCATGCTGTGATGAAGATCAAAATTACATAGCTCAGTAGAACTCAAGGCTTTTACACTCTCAGGTAACATGTGAAAGGATAAATGACATGACAAAGGTCACAGGAATACAGTGAGAAAAACACACTTCCGATTCCTACTTCACACTTTCTCTCATGCTGACAGTATACAAACACCAATGTGCAGCACAGTGTTTTGCTGCCTTTTATAAGAAGCCTTTGAGAAGCTCAAATAAACCCTCTTTCCATTATATTGTTTCCACTGCCTTGTTTAATAAGAAAACAAAGGCAAAGTAATGAAGTTCATCATTACAAGACTACACCTATACAAAATCAAGTACATTAATTAAATTTTGATTTTTGGCTGAATATTTCCAACACCATACTCTCTGAATAAAGTGAGTGAAAGAAAGAAAACTCTTTCAATATAATAGTACAGCAATAAGCATGCAAGTGTGCAGGGCAAGGGTCAGGGAGAGGGAGGGGTATTAACATGCTATCAAAGAAAAGGTGCAGTTTATACATTTATTCTGTTGCTACTCACTGTATTGGGTACATATGGCAACCCATAAACTTTCTCCTGCGTTTCCTTTAAAATTTCTGTGGTTGACTTTTTTAGAGGGTGTTTACCGTGGTAGATTTGGTCCAAGACAGCATAAAATACCTGAAGAGAGAAAATATATGTCTTTGGCACATGTTATTGGCATATGAAAACCAAAAAAAACCACAAAGAAAAGAACTTGAGAGATGGATTAGGGAGAGGGAATAGTTTAAATATATATGGTTTGAAAATCTTCTATTATTTGTATTACATACAAGGAGAGAAACAGGTTTTTGGAGTACACCAACCACCACCATCATGACCCTATCATAAATGTATGTTTAGGTCACTTAGCACCCTGGCAGTACTAAATTGTCTGCATTTTTAAATAAATTAAGATCTGTCCCTAAGGCCCTCCAGCAATTCCCCTTTTCAATAAAAGTATTTTTAAATAGATTTAATAAAAAAGTCCTATTTTAAATTTACTTAAGTTATTTTAAAGTTATTTAAGTGGACACTGCAAAACAAGCTATTTCAAGACATGTACATGCAGCCATGAGAACGCCTCACCCCTGCAGGGACAAGTTATGGCTTAGGTAGTGAACATAAGAATTACAGGATCATTGAGGCTGGAAAAGACTTCCAAGATTATCAAGTCCAACCTCTGACCTAAAAGCACCAAGCTGCTGATGCTACTGAGTTTCTGCTAGAGCCCTGCAACAGTGTAGTACTAATGCAGATTTTTCCTTTATTTTAGCTCTCACCATCAGAGCAATAAATTACTAAAGCGTAAGCTTAGCTCAAAGCACACTGCACTGGGAGGGTACTTAGCCAGAAGTAAGAGCTACTCTGTAAGCAAATTTTATGCATGTGAACTACAGCAGAATGCAAGTGCATGACCAAATTACTGAGGTGTTCAGAGAGCAGGAGAGCAGCACCATTAAAAAGACTTTCCACGCAAAGACAGCAAAGCAGGGTTATCTGGCACAGCAAAAATGAAACAGGCATGGACAGAAGACAGTGCCAAGGCTCTGTGTGTGCCATCACTGAAAACGAAGCCAGCTTTTTTTTTAGTATGAAAATTTCCTAATCTGTGGAAGTGCAGGAAAGACAGAAAAAGAGGACATCCACTGTTGTGCAACACAAGATATTTTTGAGAAGTTTGATGGATCCAGATGTTTAAGGGAAGAGTTCAGGTCAGGTCACCCCATGGTAGGCACATTTCATGGGAAAATTGACAATAAGGAGCCTCAAAAAGCTTCTGAGCAAGCAATGAAGCACATAATTTGGCTAGAGATTCAGGCCCAGTCACACTCCCAGGGTGCAATACCATCCCCAGTGACATAAACACACTGTTCCAGGAACTATAACCATGAAATTTTATGGAGAAAAAGTTGTTTGGATGTTTTATGTCATCGAAATAACACAATCCCCTGAACCTCTGAAAAGATTCTTTATTATAAAATTTTAGTACAAATAATTCTGAACTCTTAAGTAATTTATCGGAATTCAGCATGTTTTTATTTGTTCTGGATACAACATGCATTTTCATAGAAATTGTGACTGTTTCTAAAGGAGCATATTCTTTCTGTTTGAATAAGCTGTCTTCTAACATACAGAATTCTGATAAACCCTTTGACAGTGTCTCTTGACAAATAACAAATGTGCATATTGATTTTTTTCCAAGAAAAACGGAGGGTTATAAGTAGGGGAGTGAATAAGCTGTGACTTGCAGGAGCTACTCCTAGATTTCCTGCTTGCTTCCTACATGGCTAATGAGAAGAGAGGTCAGTAAGACTCAATTTGCACAATCATCCATTAATGACATTTCAAGTTTTGTGTCCCAGGTAGCAACACTGAACAAGACATGTAAACACTCAACACTGATCATCTACAAACCCAGAACAGGCAGCAAGCATCTGCTCAGACTAATAATATACAGAGAAACGTACACAACCCTACAAAAACTACAATATTTTTTTACTCTTATTTATCTAAGAAGAGAAATAGGCTTTACAATGGCTTTGCATTCCTAGTCACTAGAATCCCAATAATTTTTTTACACAGTTTAACAAAAGCTACAGCATTTATGGTAGCAAGGGTGACTGAGAGTATGACCCATAGTACCATGAATAGACCTGAAAATTACCTGATGTAACAGTCCTAGAAAGCTCACTTTCTCCTGTCACCCTAGACCTTTGTAACTCTGCAGGAGTCATTTCACACCAACTTCCCCTCTCTAAAAAACCCAAATCAAACATGAGTAACTTCAGCATCTGACAATAGACTTTATACTCAGCACAGCCTTGATCCTTTTTTTATCTCCCATCTCTGTTAGGGCCAGTCTGCAGTTGCTCTTCAGTGAAACTCACAAGATGGAGGAACTACATCTGCACTGCAGTGGACCTTCTCTACAGTGAAATCTGGAGTCGAGTAGTTTGTGGTCAAGGAGGCAGAACAAAAGCTCAACTCACAGCGAGGAAGTAGGGAAATGTCAGCTGAAAGCCAGTGAAACATTCTGCCTAAAGAACAATGTGGTGACAGGGAAATGAGTCACTGAAGTCAGCTATAAGCTCTCCTTTGATCCTGGCACATGTAAAGTCTGGGAAGAAAGCTATGAGCCAGGCCACCTGGACAGCACAGCTAAAAAAAACCATCCCTGAAAATAAACTTGGATGAACTTTATACCCATATGCATTTCCGTCTACAAACCACAGTTCTGAGTGTTTACACAGGCCTTTGAAATGGGAAAGGGAAACACATCCCAGGACCACAGGATTTTAGGTGATACTGCTGAGGGGCAAGCTAATACTTAATGTCAAGCAGTAGATAGAAGATGATTTCTAATTTCAGTAAAACACATTTCTCAAAAGACCTAAAAATGTAAAAACGCCATCAAATAGTTATTTATCTTCATACTGTCTCTGTACTTCTCACTTACATTGGTATTTATTAGTTTCACTTGATTCCAGTTCTATAAAGCTCCTTGTCTGCTTAATAGCATTAATATGCAAACATTTAGGCATTTTCCAGTGAAGTTACTACTGACTGAAAGACACTGGGATTCAATCTGCCTGGCAAAAGCCTTAGAGAAGATGTATGGACTGTCCTATCTTTCCTTCTGAGTAAATGATTACATGACCTAAAAGAAAATTCAGAGGTATTATAGTTATGAAAAAGCAGAAATACTTCTTACTTTCACATGCCAATAGACTTATTTTCTGAACAGACCACAGAAGAACCTCCAGGTGTTTTCCACACTGCTGGAATATTTGTCAGCATTTTTTCTTCTTTTAAAGGTCAAATATAGCTAACATAGCACCTAGCCATCAATACAGTCTTTGCAAAGTCTGGAGGAACAGTATTAGAATCTTCATTCACAGTTTTTTCAGGCATATAGCTAGCAGCACACATATACTTCGGCATCTGCAGATTAAAATATATTTTGCTTTTTAATCTGCATGAGTAACAATATGCAGTTCTACAAAGGAATGTATTAGCTTTATATTTGCCACGCAGTCAACTTCTCAGGGACATTTTTTTCTGAATTACTAAACAGAACAGCTCTGACAATCTGTCTCTTTGAAATGAGTGCACACTGCTGCAGGTTTTATATCTAGAATCTCCAAAAACACAGTAGGAAATGAATAATATTATTCAGTGGGGCATTGTGGTCATTTGGTGCAGGCTGAAACTGGTTGAACTTTAGTTACAGAAGAGTAATTTGAAGGCAAGCAGCCTGCTTCATCACTGCATCACTGCCAGCACCAGTCAATCATTAGGCACCCATGCGAAAAAATGGAAAAATTCCAAAGATCTATAAATTCGTTTCTTTCCACATCTCAATAACTAACCTTTACTAAGGTACTAGCAGAATTATCTCACCTAAACACCAAGTTAATTGTAAAAGGAAAAACAATATACTATACTTTGGGCTTAAGGCAAAACAAAGAAGAAAACAAAATCACAAAAATCACACAACAAAAACTTGTAGCACACTAAACGCAGCCAAATGCTCACTGTAAAAAAAACTCAGCTGGATGCTAATGCTATTGTACATATCCGAGAACTGCTGTTGCAGGAATGAAAAGGACCAAATATCATTTTAGATAGAAGACCTAATTTCCTTTACTTTCTTTGAAGAACAGCATCACTGATTGTTTACAGAAATGACTGATCAATCACACCTACCCACAGAAAATAAAGGTTTATGAATTTAGTTACTTCTCCTAACACTCTGAGAGAGAAGTCTTACATCCTTACAGCTCAGCCAGCAATTTTGATGTGACAAGTGGCCACTTTCATCTGGAGCTGCAGGAGACAAGGAGTTCAAATCACTTTCTAGTAAATAAATGTGCTGGTTTGCCTTTACTATGGCAGCCTGTATCTCTCAGTCCTACTAAATTTTAATGATCCAAGGTACACAATACTTTCTCTACTGAAAGTTCTTCTTAAATTATTTCATTAATTCAAGAATTCAATCTTAAACCACATTTGGGAATTCTGATAATCCAACCATTTTCAAAAGCTGTGGTTTTCATGATATTTTCCTACAGATATAAGCATTTAGGTTTAAGCAGACAACACAGAATATGTTCAGAAAACAAACGTGACAATTAATATAAAAATGAATTAATTTTAATTAACTTGCATATACTTAGATAACACAGCTACATTTTAAAAATTTGGTAAAATGATAAGAACTAAAATATGTTTTGTAAGTTCTGAATAGAGAGTAGAAACTAGAATGCAAAAAACATACCTGGAGTTGCATATCAGCTGCAGCACACACCTTTTTGGACTCACATAGTCTTGACACCATGTTTTTTGGTAGCGGCTTGAATTAAAAAAAAAAAAACAGATCACATTTAGACTTATTGTGTATTTGTCAATAGTATTTAAATAGCTAATTACTAGAAGAGGCTGAAGATAAAAAAAACCACTGGTGGTAATAAAACACATTTGAACTGCTTTGCATCGAGGAAGGAAATATTTGCTGAGCAATGCATTAAACGGCCAATTAAGATATCAGCACTAATCCACACAGCAATAGAGAAATCACTGTGTGAAATCTGTTTTTTTTTCTATAAACTGATTCCATGTTCCCTTATATGCCTGTTAAAAATGTTATTACTATTTTTAGACATAAAGAACAGATTGGGGCAGTTAAAGCCCTCCCACATCATATAATACTGAGCTTAATAATACTGGGTTTTCATAACTTCAAGTGAGACAGCATCAGACCTTCTACCCTAACCCATATAAAAATATTTAGTTGTACAGAACAGTAAATATCTGCCCTTTGAAATTTTTTTACAAAGTTGAATTTATTCCACATCTATGGCAATAAAATTATCCATGCCACCACATACTGAAAGTCAGAAACACTTTTCAAGTCATTAAGCAAACTTTTCGACTTTCCATCCAGATGTCTGCAAGTACATCCAAAGACTTTTTAATGCCAGATTTTTAAGAATATCTGTCTATCAATGCTTGACCTTACACTTCTTCCACCACTTTGTAAAGCTTTTCAATAGATGTTTTTCCTAACATTTTCTTTTTTTTTTGCTAGCCGCTTCCTTAACCAAACAAATTAAATATGGTTAAAATAACTGCATTCTTACTAAAACATTAAGAGAGGTACTACAAGTTGTACAATGTAATAGAGATGGTAGGTATTAAACTTGACTCTAAAATTATACCTATGCTTTTACAGTGTGTTGAAGCATTTAAGAAATAATCCAAGAAAGTCTACAGATACAGCAGAACCATATGTTTAGATTCTCTACAAATGATATGGCTTCAAGACAAACAATGTTCATAGAATAAAAACCCAGGTCTAGAGAAGTTTCACCTTCTCCAGAAGGTTATCTCTAGAATTAACTCTAGAATCTCAAAGTTGAAGCAGGTAAGAAAAATTCTCCAGTTGCACAGCTGGTTTATGCAGTACTTGCTAAGGCTTGCAACCTCTTCTCCCAGTCAAAAGTTAGCTAGGTCAAGAATGGTATAGAACCAGAGAATTTAAAAAGGCAGAAAGTAAAGTAGAAAAGAAGTTACAACTGGCTAAAGTATTTTGGTTGGACAATTATTCTCCTTGGTCTATGTGGGGGCCGGTGGGCCTGTTGGTACAAGGGACAGGAGAGGGACCATCCCTAAGGGTAAATCTTCCCCAGGTTAGAGTGATGTATTGTGCTTTATGTTAATGTACCCCAGTTCTGTTCCCCTGATTGATCTGTAGGCTTCCTCACCCCTTTAGCCCTTACATGTCTGTACCCTAGAATGTTCTCCTTCCCTGCTCTCCCATTGGCCCTCGTTCCTTAGTCCCTCCCTTATGGTATCCCTATTGGTTCCCTTACCCCAGTCCCGCCTTTGTACCGCCCCTGTGCCCTCAGACCATTGGCCCTGATGCTCTCTCCGCCCCTCTTCTTCCCCCTACTTAAACCCTGTACCTTCCATTGGTCTTAGTCTCAGTGGTCTTTGTCGCTCGCTAGAAGCCTTCCTGTGGAACCTCACACGGAGGCCCTTCCCGGTTGTTCTGTTGTCAGCGTGTGTGTGTGTGTGTGTGCCCGCTGCTCCGGTGGCAGACTGGGTCTGCACCAGCCCCACTGAAGCGGCTTCCTGCGGGGACGCTTTCGGGAGGGTTGCGGCACATTTATGCACCGCAACAGGTCTATGAATGTCTCTGTCTCATCCTCTTACACAAGTGTGGCACACCCTTACATCAGTGCCTTTTCATCTTGGAGCTAAAGTACATCTGGGTTTGCAGTAACACAGTTTCAACAAGGAAACCTACAGAATTTGGAAGAGATTTCGTTAAGCACAAAACCTATCAGCAAGTTTTGGCAGCTTTCTGGAGGCTTTCTTTTCCTAATGAAGTAGTACAACATGGAATTAAACAAAAATGATTTCTTCTAGGAATGTATGTATGTTGGATACAGCAAAGTGTGAGAGAACTGGATGGGAATTCTTAAACTGTAATTTGTCAGTGTTAAAAGACCTGAACAACCAAAAGCTTAGCAACAGCAAATATGTATGTTTTACAAAGTAATCATTTAGGAGTAGTAAAGTCAAGAGCCCTTTTACCAGTAAGGTCAAACCAACTCTTTCAACATAATGGTATTTCAATTTTATATTTCATCTGTATTAAATGATGGCAAGAGGAAGTTCTAGAGAGTAAAATAAAGGTAATTTTACCAAGAGACTCCAAGAAAATTCTGTTAACTTTTTGTAGCTATATGAATGTCAAACAAACAATGTCAATCTACTGTGCATTGAAGAGCAAGCTCTACTGTTTGAGCAGATTAAAATCAACAAGAAAATACAAGTCATTCTTATGACTACACCTGTTGGCAAAAAGGCAAAGGAGAAAAAACATTTATGTCTTTCTCTAAATCTATCAGTGTTACTAATCTGGCTCAAAGACTGTGTTGTGATCATAATTCACAAGCCAAGCAGAATTTGGCACCAGAAAAACACTGCCAAAATTAGATTAAATTGAAAGAATTTAAATCGATAAAGAAATTACTGATTTTTCCCAAAACACCCTTGGGATCTTAAGATTTCAGGGATGCAAAATTCGACTCCAGAGGGTTTTTCAAAGATCACGACTCCACTCCAAGGTATGTTTCGGTGAATGTCATGCATACAGATATGCTGAGGTCTTGAACTGGAGCATGTACTATTTCAGGCAATAGCAACTATTGCTCCTTGCTCCATTACAGTCTCACAGGGCCCCTTAATAAGCAGCTGAGTGAATTAAAAAAAGGGATCAGCATTCTTACTTTACTTCTCCTGAAAGACGAGCTCTCCAATAAAACCCGAATGAAACTGTCATTTCTCTTTCTAAAATAAAGACTTCACAGAGCTTTGGCTAAAACTACGTCAACTGAATAACCATTCAATTTTTTAAATTTAAACACTACATGCTTTACTTTGAGGTCCACTTTTCCATCCCTCTCCATTAAGTAACTTTAAGATCTTGGAATGAATTTTTCAGCATGTTTTTCGTGGTGGCTAAAAGAACAGAATTCTCTGTGTCCCAAAGCATGATTAACTCCTTACTGTTGTGTAGTAACTGCAACACATTACAACTGTTTACTATCTGTGGGCTTATTCTTGTAATCATGCTAATACAATAATGTCTTTGTAATTCCATCTCTGTGAAAAATGAACTCAGTTCAAATTTGAACAGCTGAAACACTGGCCTTTGTTCAAGAGAGCCTCCAAAGACACACAAGCTTAAAATTATTTCGCTCAGACCTACCACATATCTGTGCACTTTACAAATGAAATTAAACAAACAATCACAGTGATACAGAATGGCACCCATGCACCAGATTGTCTGCTTAAGCACTGTAATGCCCTCATTTTGGTATGGCTTGACTTCATGAGCTTACCTGACTAATTCAGCTTTTAAGTAACTAATTATCGCAGTCCTCTCTATTAAATTTGTTTTATCTCCAGGATTTTTTGGTTTTACTCATCTTCCAGATGAAAGGAAAACCAGGCTTGCTATTTTCTTGAAACAAATAGATTTGTACTGGCCAGCTTTTTCAACTAAGTTCAAAAGACTTGCTCCTTTTGACAGAAGAGCTTGCAAGCTTTGTCACTACTCAGTATTCAACAGCACAACCTTTCAAAATGGACAGAAGGCAGAGACAAGCTTTCTATAAACTTCAAAATATTTTGGACCAGATCCTCATGATCTACATCTAAATGCATTCTCATCTTTGAAGGTCTGCCCATCAATTTATTTTTCTGCAATGCTACTGAAATACAGTTTTCAACAGTTCACGTTTTAATAATCAAAACACCTCTTTCCCCTCCTGTTCTTACAAGCTTAAGCACTGATCCTAGCTGCAGATCCTCAAGGATGAGTACTTCTACAACTGGCTTTTACAGCAATGGCAAACATAAGCTGAGACTATGCTGACAAGCTTTTCTGATGCAATTATGTTCAGTAGGAATATTAAAAATCACACCACCTGAAGTCTACATGCCAAAACTAGAATGTAAATGCAGCAATGCCAAAAGAAGGATGCTTTGTCAAATTATCTGCATTGCCTCTGACACAAACTGGGTCAGTAGAAAGTCCTCCTTCTGACAACATTCAGCAGAGCTATGTTGGTGTAGTTGTTGCAGAAAAGGTCCTTCTAGCACAGAAAAGCTCAGTCTCTTAATTAATAAGAAGAAACTTAATTGAAGTTCGTATATGGAACAACATTTGGATTAAATGGCTTCACAATTTTCACATTTTAACTTTTTCGTCCACCTTCCCTACTTCCCCTTGAAAAGGGGGTAAAGTGGACTCATTTTCATTTCAAATAAATAAAAAACTGGAGAAACAAAAAAAAAAGATTCAATTTCCTATTCGCACAACAAAAGAATTAATCAGGGAACAAGCAGAGAAAATAAGCCCTAAAATGATCTTTGTGAAGTTGAAAATGTAAGAGAGATGGGATTTTCAACTCAAAGTACTTTGTAACATATACACAACAGAAAAGATTATTTCAATCTATTTGTATTTAAATGACAGACCCAGAAATCCGATATGAGATTCTTAAAATCAGCTTAGATGAACCAACATAAGCAAAAGCAGATTCATATATGTTGGATAATGGCTTAAAAATCCATTCTAATATTTCAAAAAAGCAATTAAAAGGAAGCCATCTAAAGCTTTTAAGAGCTACGAACAGTTTCAGGCTCTTCTCCTCATCTTCCAGCATAATCCATTCTTGCCCCCTTCAAGACTGGATTTCTACATCAAACCTCTTTCAATTGATCTCTGAAAGGGGAAGATTTCACCACCAATAAACAGAAGAAGTTTATGGAAATGCCAAATGGGACACAGCGTCTGGTTCTTAGCTTTTGCACTGAAACTAAACATGGTTTAGATTTGTTAAGTCATTTTGAAAATACAAAGCCATAAATAATGTTCCACAAATCTCTTTCAGATGTTTTAGTGAAGCGCATTCTCTGAACTCATATGCAATCAGATTAACTCCATGCTGTTTAAACACTACATGAACTTTATAGAGAACATTAGAAAGACGTGTTTTTGTATGTGGACTCAAATAGATAAATGATCGACACTCCTGAACTGAGTTTGTTTAACTCCCAGGATTTCAAAGAGACCTTTCTTAGTGCAATCTGTCCACAGAAACGATTGTTCTGTTGCAAAAAAAAAAAAAAACCAAAAAAACCACCAGAGCTAATTTCTCAGCTAATTTCTCAGACAGTATGTATTAAAACAGAACTTAAGGAACATATTTTCGTAACTGTTCAATGGAGGCAAACATAATTCTGCTTCCATAATACTGAAATACACTGAATGCTTAGTATTGGATAAAAAGCTCCAATGAAGTGTAACACTACACAACTGAGGAGAAATTTTTGAAAAGTCTGTATAAATATAAATAATTTTCTATTGCCATGTCTTAAACCAACCACTGAAAGTCACCTTGTTCCAAAGAGCACTGTTTTCCAAATACCCCACAGAAAGCACATCCTTGCAAGAGACAGATAAAAAATAACTTGATGCAAAAAAGGCACCAGAGTTTTATGCAGAAATTCATGACTGACAGAATCTAACTAATCCTAATATAATCCTAAATAGAGCAGTATGTTTTTCATCACAAAATATTTCAATCACTGCCCTACACTGTGCTAAAAATGGAGATTTTGAAACACTGCAGATCATTTCCATTTATGCCCATGATTTGCTACCTGAGCTTTACTTTAAGACAGACTTTAGAGAGTTCACTGACAAATCCTGTTTTTGTCATAACTTACCTGTAATTATATTAGAGCATTCCAAATAACTTGATTCATACAGAAGTTGTTCACCTACTACACTTTGTAGGAAAAAAAGGCTGAAAGTTTTAAATATGTAATTGGAACCTTGGATATAAGAATCTAGTATTCTTACACAGATTACATTTATCTTTTTTGCAATGGTAATATTAACTTTTTTTTTCTGAATAACTGAAATTATAACTAGTTTTATCCATTGTTTATTTCTACTTTAAACAATATTAATAAATGACACATGTAAATATGATTCTTTTCCTAAATACATTTATTCCTATTTTCAATATTTTACATACTATTTTTCCCTACCTGTCCTGTTTTATAATGCCTTGCAAACTGGTTAACCACTCGATAATCATTTGCAAAGTACTCCATCAGAATTGAGGGAACTTCAGCAAAATCAGTAGGACATCTGGTTCCTAGAGGTAGAATAATTGTACACATTAGCATTTGCTATTTCCATTAACACAAATAGTTAACTCTTCCCAAAAGTTTTTGCAACTTTCAGTTTGGACTTTTGGTGAACTTTAACGTTCTTTCATTTATTAAGTCAATATTTTATTTCCATTATTGTACATACTGCCAGAAAAGCTTCATTATGATCCTACACATTTTACTATAAATCACAAAGTAAAACAAAATATTTGAACAGCTGGGTGAGGCACCTTATAAAGCTCTGGATCACACCCTTTTTAAACTAAACCAGACTGTAGCCAAACTGGCCCTACATGAAACACCAAATCTTTTAAGTGTCCTAAACCTAAATTAAACTACAATGTAAATAAAACTCTGCCTTAATCCCATTCACAGTTACAATTTTTAGCTTCCATCTGTTTGCTGAGCTTACTTATGCTTTATATTAACCTCGCTTTACAATACCAAGTCATTCATTCAAGGAACACTCTTGCAGATTGAAGACATGCTCGTTGTAAGTGCAATGAGGTAATATCTTAGCTGTTAGTATTTTCACAAAGCACTTTCCCAAAAACCTTATTTACTCTAGTCTTTATCAGCATCTTACCTAATGGAAGTTATTAAAAAGTGTAACAGATCGCCAAATCAAAGCTGAATTTCTAGATTCTCTATTAAAGTTAGCAATGTAAAAGTTGTTGCTTTCATAGTGGACCCACTGGGTCATCCCCTCTATCCCTGTCTGCCAGAGACAATGTCAACATTCAGAATTAGTCTTAAATCCCAGTATGCTTGTACTATTTTTTGAAGACTAGGTTTTAAAATCACTCCTTTGACCTCTACAAACCTTTCTCTCATTTTTAATTATAATTTATAATCTGTCTATACTCAATGATTGAGAGTGATACTGCTCTTTAGTATAAATAGCATTTATCACACTGGTTTTCACCTACTAAATTGAGAGAAACTGTATTCTCTCTGAGCCATCATTATCCAAAGGCAAGATAAAGTCTAAGAAACTATCCATTCTAGTTCTTCTCTGTACGTGCTGCAGTTGGAATTCAGCTTCAGACACACAAAACTATGCCGAAACATTGCGAGGTTTCACCAATACCTCTACCATTCTAATACTTAATGCTGTTAGATACAGCTCTGATGTAATTTCAGATCACATTGGACCCTTTCACAGACAAATTACCTACACGCAGTTCTGCATTGACACATAAAACTGTGATTTTGTTTCTCCACCAATGCTGAAAAATCCATTTAATAGCAAAAATTCTCCTTGTATTCTGAAAATGCATGATCTGCACTGCATAGTTCTGAATTACAGGAAAGTAAGGCAAGAGAGAGCAGGAAAGATGTCAAATACTCAGCTCATCTCAGCTAGAATGTAAAATTTTTAGTTCTCACAATAGCCTGTAGTCATGTTGTTTCCATACTTTACCACCCTAGTGTTCCATGAGAACAGACAGCCCCTAACAGACATCTCTGGGACAAGCCCTTTGATTGTTACACATTCCAAATCCAGAAAAAAAAGATTCTCTGCAGAAACAACACCACTGACCTCCAACCTCCAATGCTGCTTTTGCAATGCTAGATCTGGAGTGAAATCCTCTGGGATGTGGGACTGCCTGGGGCTAAGGCAACACAGAAACCATACACAGGGACTCCTGGAAAGTCTGAGCCTCAAAATTAGCTGTTTCCTGCCCCTCCAAGAGTTTGACATGCAGACACACATGATTCAGAACAAGAGGAGAACTCCCACCAAAGCAGCTATTTTGGGCATATACACATTCCTGTAGCTCAAGATGAGCAAGGGTATATGAGTGGAAGAACTGGGGGAGAGCCCTTAGAACTCTAGAACTATACAGAGCTTATACTGAAGGAGTTACGCAGTGTTCACCTGTTTTAACAACATCCAGGAGTGACATACGTACAAACAGCTCAGTCAATTTTAATTTTAAATGGAAGACTTAAAAAAAGAATATTCTGCCACTGGTGCAAAGGTATCTGTTGATAAAACATTAGCCGTACCATGGACATCCCTTTGAATTGCTAGCATAATGTAAAAATGGTAAAACATACTAAAAAAAAAATTCTTTAGACAAGGGAGTTACAATCTCATCTATTTAGCTGGGGTTTTTTTAAATAAGTAAACATCTACTGCACTTGAGATTTCCAGCACACTATTGTACACAAGAATATACCAAGCTGTCCACAGGTAAAAAAAGTAGCATGCCAAGCAGCTTTAGCCAGCACAAAGAGGTGACCTGTTTGCCACAACTGAAGAAGGTTATAAAAACCAGAGACCTGCCAGCCAATACACTCACTATTCTTTGCAAGATCTAATTCACTAATTTTCCTTCATTCATTTTCCTACGTAATTTCCAACCCAGGATTCATTGTAGTTTTACACTAGGCACAACCTATTTCCCAACCTCCAGCTATTCCAATGATTATAAATTCCACGTAAGACAAACTTGCAAGAGTGGATACCACCAACAGAATAAAGATCAACAGTACATACACGAGAGATACAAATGCCTAATTCTTATTAGAAAAAGAATATTTAAGTGTTGTTTGGTTGAGTTTTACATAATATCTGAAGATCTGATACTATATTCTCAAATCATCAAGGATATAGAACTATTAACATGACTCAATCATTTTTGGTTCATGCTCTTTCTTCTTTTGTTTTGTTCTGTTTATTTTATTTTTTTAATCTACTCCTTTCCTCTGGAAATTAAACATTTGACTAAAACAAAAAAATCACGATTATAACTTTCGTACCAGTGACATGTTGGTACCGAGTTCTTCCCAGCATAGAATGCATAGCATGTCCCATTTCATGGAAGAGATTCTCCATCATGCCAGGACTTAGTAGCGTTGGTGCACCTCTTGCTGAATTGGGAAGGCTCAGCATAAGAACAACTACAGGTAGCTGGTACTCTCCATTTTCCTTTAGCCTGCCTCCTCGAACTGTAAAGTGACAATCCTTTTCAAGGCAAAAGCAAACATGGACAGCCAGTGTCATTATATCAATGATATTAAAACAATGATTAAATTAAACTGTTAAATCAAATCTGAACATATACTCAGTTACACAAGTAGAATTCAATGATCGTTAACAGTGTTGTTCAATAGCAGCATTGTTTCTCCATCGTTATTATATGCTTCAAATTCATACGGAAATTACTTTATTCCATAAAGGAAAGACTGTGTTGCTCTTAGAAAATAGAATTATTTCTTTATGTTTCAGAATTATCAAAACCACTAAAATTTTCTAAAACATATCACTAGTGCCAAGAAATTTACTGATGTGTCACATCCATAATGTACAGTTTAAGTTCTCTCCTCAGCCTTCAGCAGCAACTTCTTTATAAAGTATACCACACAACACTCTAGTATATTGTGAAATACTAGCAAAACAGAGTTCTGTATTAAACTAATGTAGATTTAAAGGTTGTCCATTCATCACCTCACTAAAGATAGTAATTTGCAGATGCTTCTACTGATTGAAGTGTCTCCTGTACTGCATCCTATTGCAAATATACTGCCACTAGGTAGTGAGTGAGCCACAACAGTTAGAACTATCTAGAGTTTTAAGAATTTAGAACAAAAATTAGCTGAGTGTAAAAATTAGAAAGTGTAAATGTCAGATTGTTTCTACTTGTAAACAGTAGGCCAGAAAATAAGTGTTTCAATATCTACCATTTCTCTAAACAGAGTTCTATGACATTCCATAGTGCCTGTTACTCTGTACCACAAAGAGTCTGAGTTCAGCCTACCAGGTGATGTTTTTTAAAATGAAATGTTACTATAAAAAAATATTTTACCTAAACCCAGACATGAAGTTACAGACTTACCCTGTTTAAGTTTATTTTAAAATGAGGCAAGTTTGACTAAATTTACATTGAACACAAATGGCACTAATACTACAGTCATTACTTAGATAAAACCCAAGCTGAAGTCAGATCATAAATGTTACCTGATGTGGTTTATCAGGTCGCTGGAAGAAATCACAATAGATGTATCCTAGCAAACCTTCAGTTTCATGAACAACAGCCTGAAGAAAAAAGGAGTATAATTTCCACAGTGAAAGCACTGATAACATGTAAATTGAAAACATAATATTCAAATCCCAAAATCTATAATGAATAAATGATAAATGAACTGGGAATAACTAATGTAAAATCTGTTCATGATTTTAATTGAAAAAAAAAGTACAAAATTCACAACTTGTCTCTCAAACTATAGACATTTCTGTGTTTCACTCAAAACTAACTAGTCACAGATGAGTATTAAAAGTACTGTCTGTTAAAAAAACACTGTCTGTAGCCCCCAAATGACAAGCAGTAGCTCATTTACCATGGAGATAAAACCAGAAAGAGTAAGGAGTAATTATAAATTGACCCACAGTACATAAAGAACAGCATCTCTTGCTGGAGGATGGAGATAGAAGAGTAGAGATCTGGCAGTGAATAAATGTAGGGAAGACAACAGAGGAACTTGGGAACCTGATGAGTAAGTTATTGCCCAAGTTTTTATTTCCACCCTCCCCCAAAAAGAGGGCAGAAAAATAAAAGATGTAAAAATCAATCTCAAAGTAAAGATGACATACAGAGTAAAAAAAATGTGGCAAAGACACATGAGTGATAGGACACACACCTACAGCATTCTAGACATCTACAAATTGAAACTAAACTAACAGGGCTCATTCAGAAAGGTGCAACAACAATCTCCAAACAGAGAAACTGTTTCTGATTCAGGCATCCTTGGACACAGAGACAGTATTAAGGCCATAAAACACCAATCATTCAAAAGGCACTTAAAGAGATGATAAAGCTCTTGAGGTCTAACTTCAACTAAAATTAGACAACTAGTTTGTGCTCTGATAAGTATCCAAGTAATTTTTTTAAAAGTTCAATTCATGGCTCACAGGAACACACTATCTTTTATCTTCCCTTTAGTTTCAGATGCTGGAAACAAGAATACTTACCAACTTTCGAACATCTTCAGACCAAATCTCTCCTCTCTTTGTCTGTTCAGCATAGAGGGAGATTCCTAGGAGCTGACTGAACAAAGAGTTCAAACCTTCCATGCATGCCCCAAGAGAGAAAAATGGACAGTACAAGCCAGGATCAATGTTGTACCTAAGGGAATACAAGAATCCCAAACCAGTCAGTCAGTAGAGCTACATAAACTACAGTACTCACCTTCAAGCCACAGGATGTCACAAAATACACTAGTTCAGCCCAAAGGCCCTTAGTGAGCATGTCTGGCTTTATTTTTCAAATAGTGAAACCAAGTCACAGTCAGAGTGCTTTGCACTATCTCAATTTTTCTTATATTCAAATCTGGATACAAAATTCAACAGATGTTGACTATGATTTTCAGAAATGTGGTGAACATGTAGCCCAAACAGACCATGGGAACATGATGGGTGGCCGAGCAGTGGCTTTTGATCCACAAGAGGCCACTGGAACTCAAGTGCCTTTCCCATGCCAAGGCTGCACCATGTGACTGATCAGAAAAACAAGCTGGCTTTGGCTGTGGTGTAAGCCAAATCCTCAGCTAGGGCAGGAAACCAACTGGTAAGCACTGCTGACTCTGCACTCTTGCCTTTCACTGCAGCAACAGAAACACCAAGTAGACACAATCACCTCCCACACAAAAATCACACCTCAAGCTCTTGGGACTCTCTTGAAGCATGTAGGAAACATCTTACAGCTGTGAGCCACCTGAAAATTTTAGTATGTGACATGAATTTCAAACATGGCCAAGCTTCCTGAGCCTAACCTCAACCAACTATGTTCAAGATGCTGTAACACAGAAGACGCTCACAGGGAGGAAGACATCATACATCTGCATGCATGCATATAAACTGAGAATGATCAAAAAATTCAGAAAGTAGTTCAGAGATGTATGCAGCCTGTAAAAGGGCTCAAACTCCCTGAGACTCTGACCCTAAAAAGTGAACACACTACAAGTGTATCACGCAAATAAATGCTTTGCAAACTTAACCTTTCACAAGCTGATCAGCACCATGCAACTCTTTTGAGACAACAGCAAAATCAGAACTGGAATCTGCTTGTAGTTGTGTGTACACCCCAAATGGCAAAAAATGCTCTTCCCTTATTTCACATACAAAGCCCAAGTGTTATTTATATCATTTTCTGGGGTCTCAGAGTAAAGACTGTTTAACTCTAGAGAATCAGAGTCACTGAAATTTAAACATGCATCAGCTAGACTACAATAGCTGGACTCCGAAGATGAGAACCATGCTATTTTAAGGCCTGTGATCAAAAGGCTTAGTTACAGACCAGCAGTGAAAGAGCCAGATAGTCCCTACCCAAACACCTACCCTTCCCTCCTTATCACTCCCACACAGAGAAGACCTGAAAAAGAAGCCCACTGGGGATACTTCGTTTGCCAAAGTGCTGCTTACGACTGCAGCTCTGATTCACTGACGGGCATCACTGAGCTGTGAGGCACAGCAGGGTGGGGCTACTCCTCTAAGCCACAATATGGTAACGTACAAGATTTTGCTTATTTCACACTACAAATGCAAGAAGCTAAAGCCAGTGTATTCCATTCTATTCTTAACTATAATAGAACATAGAAAATAAATCCGATTTTGCCTCCACCATACTGACACACTTCTTCAAGATCTTCACGCTTAAATTCACAAGCTGCACGTTTCCATACGCACATTTTCCTTCTTACTCAAAAAGTCATTACACCCAAGGAAATAAGCATGATATAAATCACTTTAAATCAAGTCAGATAAAAAGACTGAAAGCAAGTCTCTAAAAGAAAGCAGAAGAGACGAGTTAATTTTCATGTAAGCCACAGAAATTTGGAGTACAAAGAACAATGATTGACACACAGAGCTCCCCCCTCCACCCTGAACTACAGAATTATAGGGTATGTGTTGAATACTTACTAAGTCAGTAATTCCTAAGAACTTGCAATGCCTTCAACATGGCGCTTTTTGGAAAGCTTTAGCAGGTAAATCTCAGATGTCTCCACACTTCTATAGAATTGCCCAGTGATCACCTTCTGCCCAAATTGTTACCACGAAAACTGAAACACTCCACTAAGTACTTCAGACCGCCTGATTCTGCTCTGAAACTCTCCCTGCATACAGACTACAAGATGTGTTAAAATGGCCCTTCTTTTGGCAGCAAATCATAACAACCTCCATAATAGTTTAGAACTGGTTTTTGTCATATCACTTTAAAAATCTTATGCTATCATCTTACATGCCACTATGAATCCTAAGCTGAGTTTTTCCATTTGTAATTCAAATAATTGCTTCTTTAACTAATATCTGTCTATAGAATTACTGTCTCAATACACACTACAGACAAGCTCAAGTGGTTTCATTGCACAAGGGCTCTTTGCAGGGCTTTTTTGCTGAGTGCATTTCAATCAGTCCTGCCAAAGCTACGCTTATGTGCAAAGCCTGCACACCCTCCTCCCCCCAGACATCCAGTATCATCCAGGGTTCCCGTGCCATTTCCTCCCTGCCCACTGGGAGAAGAGAGACAAGCGTATGAGGTATTTCAATAAAGAACCCATACAATACAATACTACAAACACACACTTCAGTAAATCAAAATTTAACACTACCAACAGCTCACATTCATAATAAAACGTCACATTTTCACAGCTGCAGGAAATTAAAACGTGAGAATAGCACCCTTGAAAACACTTCATGAAATTAGGGAAAGAGGCTTTTTTCCAACATAAAGCCAAAGAAAATGACTTCTTCAACATGGAGGCTTCAAGGTCAGAGGGAAAGAGAAAGTGAGTCATGTGAGAAGGAACTGAAAACGGCAACAGAAAAGAGGGTGGAGTCGTGCCCAGCGCGAAGCTTAAAAATACTTCTTGCAGGCCATGGTAAAACTTATAATATCACAAATTGTTCATTCCTCTTTAATCCATTTAAAAAGACATGGGGGGATGAGAATTTTGTGTGCAGCCTGCGGAAAAAGGAAAGTGGCCACGCCAGGTCACCTAGAAGCTGTAAGAGACTTTTAGAGATTTTGTGAAGAGAGCCATTGCTTTTCAGGCTGGAATTTGCTTATCCTTAAAAAAAAAAAAAAAGAAAGAAACACCCCATGTGTGGCCCATGCTGGCAGTTGTGGGAAGACTGCAAGATTCATGGGAGAGATGTTTTTCATGGCAGCAGAATTCCGGGTGGGTCTGTTGCTTTTTGGCAGTTTGGAAACCATGTGAAGCAAAAGAAACTTTTTTCCTTAAATACTGGAGAGACTTTTAAGAACTATAATACTGACCAAAATCATAGTTTGTTATCCTTTGTGCAAGTTAGGTAAAAGGGGGAGGTGTTGGAGGAAAAGCTGGTTTTGCTTTAATTTCTTATTATTTCTTTTCACTTTTAATTCTGTTAGTAATAAATTTCTTCATATTCTTTGAAGTTTTAAGCCTGCTTTGCATTTCTCCAAATCCCTTATCTCACAGAAAGTAAGAAATGCGAACAAAACCACTACAGTCACCAAGACTAGTCAACACATTCACCAAAGGCAAGTCATGCTTAAATAACTTGATAACCTTGTATGATGAAATAACTGATCTGGCAGAAAAGGGGAGAGCAGTGCACTTCACCTCCTTGGACTTCAGTGAGCCCTTTGACACTGTCTCCAATAAGATCCTCGCAGAGAAGCTGTTGATGTATGAGCTGGATGAGCAGACAGAAAACTGGTTGAATGGCAGGACCCAGAGGGAGGTGATCAGTGCCACAGTGACTGGTTGGAGGCCAGGGACCAGCAGTGTGCTCCAGGGGTCAATACTGGGTCCATCCTGTCCAGTCGCTGGCAGACAACACCAAACTGAGTGTCATCCAAACTGGCTGATATGTCAGAGGGTCTTGCTTCCATCCACTGGGACCTTTACAGGCTGGATAAATGGGCTGACAGGAACCTCAAGAAGTTCAAAAAGTCCTCCCCTGCACCTGGGGAGAACAATGCCAGGCGCCAGTATATGCTGGGGGACATCCAGCAAGAAAGGAGTTTTGCAGACAAGGACCTGGGGGTCCTGGTGGACACCAAGTTAAACATAAGGCAGCGAGGGACCCTTGCCACAAAGAAGGTGAATGGCATCCTGGGTGCATTAGGTGAGCACGGCCAGCAGGCTGAGGGAGGTGACCTTTCTGCTTTACTCAGCACTGTGTCCAGTGTTGAAGTGCTGTGTCCAGTGCTCAACTCCTCAGGATAAGAGAGACATGGCCATACTGTTCAGCCTGGAAAGGAGAAGCCTCAGAGGGATCTTAATAAAGAGTATAAATTCCTGAAGAGAGGGTACAAGGAAGACAGAGCCAGGCTCTTCTCAGTGCTACCCAGTGACAGGACCAGAGGCAACAGGCACAGAATGGAACACGAGATGTTGCGTCCTAACATCAGGAAACGTTTTTTTCCCAGTGAGGATTATCAAGCAGTGGCACAGGTTACCCCTAGAGGCTACGGAGTCTTGCAGCTTGGAGATACTGAAAAGCTGCCTGAACGTGGCCCCGGACACCCAGCTCTAGGGGACCCTGCTTTAGCAGGGGTTTGGACCAGATGACCTCCAGAGCAAATTTCCAACCTCAACTATTTTGTGAAGATGTCATATGGAGCCTAGGACTAACAACACACAGCTGCAGTATGAGAGAGAGTCCAGCTTTATCAGAGGAAGACAACTTTTCGTACTAGCTGCGAAGGGTTACCGCATTCAGTTGAAATACTGGATTAATTTGTTTGCTGGAGAGGTGGAAAAAAACAACCTCTGAAACTAAGTTTTATTTCATTTCTGTCAAAAACACAGATACATACTAGCGGGAGAAAGCAATGATATTTCTTTATGGATAGAACAGCTGACACAAATTACAGGGAGAAGATTAATGCCTACTTCTTCCTCATTCTCAACACTCCTTGAACATGCACAATGTCCCCATGATCATGACCCTACCCCAGGATGAAAATGATGGGAAGAAGGCTTTCTGATAAATACTGTGTAATATACTGTCACTATCCAAAGTGGGGGAGGGGTTGGGGAGGGTGGGTGGCAGGAAATCAATCTGTAAGAGTTTTGTCCTTTGAAGAAAGCATGATACTTATCCACACACACCC
>VXAZ01000608.1:1206979-1226421 GCA_013399875.1 Gymnorhina tibicen
CCCCGCCCCAGAAAAATAGCAGTAACAGACTATAATGCCTTAAGGCAGACTCCCCAGAGGAACTAGCCCCCTACTCTGGCTAATGTTTGAAGATGTCACAATCTTGACATTTTGAGTACAATGTGGTCCTGACTAAACAACCACTTTAATAGAAACTACACAAAGTTAATGTCAGTCCCTTCTGGTAGAACAGTGTCAGGATTAAACCTCTCCCACATTTAATGAAAGATGTGTGTTAATGTTCTTCTTGCGAATGGAAAGTTGAAAAAAGTTTTGAAAAACGTTTTTTTATACAGAATGCCAAAACAAAAATGTTTCTAGTTCTGATCTCAATTGTCCATTTCTGCCTTGCCTATTACATCAATACGCAAAAAAAGATCAAAGCTGAAGATACTGAAAAATCCTCAAATACCACTAGTGTCTTATGCTACAGACCCAATACTTAAATTACTTTTGGACACACCTAGCAGCAGTCAGCAGAGATTATTATACCTTGAGTTATCTGGCATCCATTGTTTGTTTGCTGGCCAGTGCAATGTCCTAGGAGTTATGGAGAAAGGGGTTAAAACCTATAATATAGTGCAATTATCACAATCAGATGATAATAACCAATAATACTTAGAAATGAGTACTGAGTACTGAAAAAAAAAAGCTACTCCTCCAAGAAGTGTGTAATACATCTTTAAAAATCTTTGTCTAAATACCAGTCTATACCCACTAAGTGGTAATCATGCCAGACACCAAAAACACAGATTCAATTCCCAACTTTGGAATCTGGTCCTACCTCATACATGAACTCTTATTTTCACAAATTAAGTACAACCAACTATAACTGAAGAAAGCCTCACCCCAAACTTGCACTGATTCCAGGAAAACTTTCTCTTTGGGCTTACTTAGGAACAGCAATTAGCCAAAACCTCAGCTATCTGAAACTTATGTCCTATAACCAAAACCTCGGTTCCTGGAATTATTATTGATACATGATCTTGCCTTTCAGTGGCAGGAGCAAGCATATGACTGACTCTTTTCTGAGCCCCTACCTCAAGATTTAATACTCCTCACTGAAAAATAAAAGGTGTAGCACTAGATAAGATTAGAGGACAATGGGGAAAAGGGAAGAAATTAAAATATTTGAACCTTCCCCAAAAATAAAAATACTCAATGAACAGAACAGGAAATGCTGCAATCTCTACTAGATCTCTAAAACTTAAATCTGGCATATGAGTGTGGGTAGAAAAGTATTTGGAAGAGTTTACAAAGTAGATGTTCCCTTGTTGAAAATTCTTGGTTGATTTCAGGCACTCAAATGGTAGCAGTCATTAGCAACTTCATTGTTTCCAGATGACAAGAAAAAAGCATCTGTTAGCTGGCAAATGATTACCCAGTCTCAGTTACTGACATCACGTTAGTAGAACTGCAAGAACACATTTCCCAGGCACGGTATTTTGGCATTCAAATTCATACCAATCTGAAAACATGGTAGCTCAACTTCTTGGCAGCAATGGGGACTGTGATTGTGACAGCAATCCAAACTTCTCTTCCCACAGTCCTTTGAATGAAAATTCTCATGCTGTTAAAGGGTCTCGAGTTGTATCTTCAAAACACACTCTGACCTGGGCCAGATTTTCTAAAAGACCACATAAAACTTTAAGATGAAGACGTCTCCCATTACATTCCTTTAGCATTTTAAATTGCCCAGTAACAAAGACAGAACTTGTCTGTGTAGGATGCAGAGCCTTTTTGAGGGCTGATCCAAGACTAAAATTAATTTCTCCTGAAGCTAAAGAGAAAACTCAAAGTTCCCCCTCTTCTATCCCAGGTGTATGGTGCTTCTTTGATGCCTATTTTTCAAACATGAAATCAAGTGTATTTGTAAATGCAGACTAAAGCCTCCCAACAAGACCCTACCAAAACCAAGGCATTCCTGCCCTGGCAGGGCATTGGACTAGATGATTTCCAGAGGTCTCTTTCAACCCTAACAATACCGCGATTCTGGGATTCCACTGTACATTACTTCTCAATCGACAGAATGAAAGGACAACAATTTCAGTTAATGAATTAACTGATACTGACTGACTCTACATAAAAAGGAGCAGAATGCAGAATTTCCAAAGTGCTATAGCTTAGCCTGCCCCTGAAATGCTCACTAGTCAGAGCAAAGCACTCTTCATAATCTACATGCTAATAAATGTTGATGACCCTACTGTGCATATAATTATTTTTATACTACATGTTAAAGTAGCAGTCATTCTAAGAATCACTTTATGCACAATTTTCAAGCTGTTATCAATTGTGAGCTTGAATAGTTGTACAGCTTTGTGCCTTCTATTTAAAACAAATACTAAAAAACTGAAATAAAACTGCAAGAAGCAGCTGCTTTATTATGAGCACACTCTTTGGCAAGCTGCCTCCACATTTATTCAGACAAGTTACGATTTTATCTCCAACAGGAAGTGCACTCAAGTATTTTTGGGAAAAGAAATCAGAAAGGAAATTATCATGACCCATACTGAACTAGAGTAACAGGCACTCTGCTACCAGTAAAATTTTTGTTAAGGGTTACTGCTACTAGGAAGAAAGGTTAATGTTCTGGAGACAGACAGCATTTAGTGACAATAACTACTGCAAAGAAGAGCTGGAACGTTTTCTTGTATGCTGTAATTTGCAGCCCCGGAGAGCAGACAGACAGAATTCAGCAGGGGTGACGATGCACATGATATAGTAACATCACCAGCAAAACATTGCACTGCTGTCTCCAAAGCCAGCAAACACACGGAAACATGGTTACAGCACTTTCTAAGAAAAAGGATTCAGGGCAGCTAAGCAAGCCAGGGCAAGCATCAAACACCCTGTCTGGATACCCTTTTGCTTAAAATGTGAGTTCTGGGCCTTAGGATGCCTATGTCACCAGAGAAGGGCAGACACAAATACTGTAACTTTCAAGCTTAATAAGGTACCAGTTAGAGGTAACTAGCAGAAGTCTAGAGCTCAGCTATGAGCTCTTGCTTCTTTCTGGAACTTAGGCTTCCCTGACTGGACTGCATGTTGTATAGTTGAATCCCAAAAGGATGAAGAGCACGGCACTTTCTATGGGAATATGCCTTTGAAAATGCAGGTGAAAGAGATGGATCTCAGGTGGTGTTCTGATGAATCCCAACAGAACTTTGCAGAGAACTACATATTCTAGTCAAAAAGACTTCTTACCATGTAACATTTTTTCTAGTGTATCTCAGGTAAAAAAAAACAGGTATGGATTAATTTCTGATATTTGCAATTTGCAGTGCTACAAAAAGATTCTCCCAACTACCCTTGAACTTGAGCACATAAATTTTCTTAAGCCATTACATGAAACTTAAAGGATCTGAATGTAGTTCTGGAAGAACAGGAAAAGGAAATATCAAAACTTCTATCCTTTACAGACATACACACACCCACCAGAAAACACAATGATTAATCTAAAAGAAGACTTCCTGAAATCAAGGATTGTGTACATGCCTAGATATTAATAATTTTTTTTAAAGGTTGCTTTTAGTTTTGATGTAGGAAATACAACATTTATGTAAAAAAAAAAAAAAGTGGACACCAATACACACTCACCCTGCACAAATCAGAAATAGCATCAACAAATATATACATGAACTCCTCTACAGTGGAAAAGAATGCTTTCTTCTGTGCCAAACTTTCAGTTAAGCTGCTTTGACTTAAGAAAGATAAAAATCAAGACTCAAAGAGGTCCCTTTTATTGTAATAATGAAACTTAAATTATTTGTTTTTCCTGTAGAATTGTGTAACTCACATGCTTACATGTCAAAAACTGTGAAAGACTGAGACACATAAACTTGAACACAAAAGGCTTGCTCTGTATTCATTTTGCATATTCCAGTAACTTAATTCACTCTGAACATCTGATTTCAAATGCCAAAGCATTTGTATTTATAAGAAACCCCAGGAAAGCACAAAAATTTTCTCATATATTCTACTTCAGAACATGAGCTCAGAAACTTTACAAAGAGAACTCTCAGTACCCTTCTAACGAAAGTAAAAACATCAAAAAAACCTGTAGTTTCTTTAACGTAAATTCCTGCTTTTTATTAAAGGATAAACTACATTTAAGAAATCCAGACACCTTGCTTTCACAGTTTGCAGCCCAGCCGTATTTTTAAGAGAAGCAAAGTAGCCAAACCAATTTAAAAAACAATTATAGAAAGAAGTTAACTGATACAATGAGGTATCTTGGTAATTCTTCAAGAACAGCAGGCTTCAAACAAAAAAAAGCTGTGCCCCTGTGAGGAACAAAGATGTAGTATGTGATTATAAATAATTATTTCTAAGCTTGTATGACTTCACTGAGTCTAAATAAAATACAGACTTATAAAATCACTTTCATTTAAGCTGCATCTTTGGAAGGAAGCTAAGACTGTTTTGTGCAACATGACTTTCATCTATTCTATTAAGAATGCTTTTTATAAAATTGAACATTAGGGATATTTGAATCAGGATCACTGTTCTTCAGAACACAGGCATTCAGACTCTTAACAATTGCAAATTAGCTGCCAGGCAAAAATTCTTATTGGTGGCTATTAAGTGTAGTCCCTGACATATCCCGACTTCTTTGGGGTTTTTTGTGAGAAAAATTATTATCCTGTTGATAGCCACAAAAATATAGAAGACGAAGGTAACTATCTCTAATAAAAGAGATCCTGTCAAAACTTTCAAAGAAACTTGAAAAGATCTTGTTAGTGAAGATAAAAGTGAGATGAACCCCTCAGGTTAACTTGAAGAGATCAAGACAAGGAAAACCCCCTCCAATTTTCATTACATGCCAGACTATGAAACTTAATTCTTTACCTAAAGGGAGACTCTTAACCATGATTTATAGAAGACTCTGGATTTCTTAAAAATAATAACAATAATAATAATAATAGAAAGCCTTTGTACTCTCATCAACCATAAAGTAGCACCTGTATTTCACATTCCTTTTTTCTTTCTGTTAATTGTACTTCCTAGAATATTCTGGAGGAGGTCAAGGGGTAATTCGAAATATTAGTATCAACACTGCACACAACCTTTAGATTTGACTTAGTTTTCAAATCAACAGTTTCTTTGTTCTTCCACAATGTTGAATAAAGAAATAATTCTTGAAAGTTGAATTCTGCTTCACAGCAATCCTTTTCAAAAACTTTCAGGTTACCCTCCAAAAAGCTTAATCCGCCAGCTTTAGTGACTGGTGAGTTAAAGTGGACTTTCTACACCTGCATTAGTTGATTTAACAGAAGGCATGCCTTCCCTTTCTTATGAAGAGTTTGTTACAGAAAGTTCTCCTTCTCTCTGAGCACTTTGGTTGAAAGATTTCCTAGTTCTATTTTGCACTAATTTTCCACTTCAGCTTTCAAATTGAACAGAGTGACAGTCTTCTCCCATGTTCCACAAAGGGTCTGGGCTATTCTTCTACATGGCATTCCCACGAGAGAACAGTCTTTCATAAAACTAAACATAATTTAACAAAAAGCAGCCGTGAACAAGTTTCTTTACCAGTAACTTGCAAGTCTCAGTATTAGTTGCAGCTTTTAGGAACTTGAGAAACATCCAGTCACGTTTTTGTACCTTGGTATTGAACCTACCCCTCCAAAAAAGTCCAGAAGTGGTGCCTATCCTCCCCTGAAGCCAGCAACCTACAGTCCCAACAAGAATGGAGATGATTTATTACTAATTTCTGCTAAGTTGGCACCCTAAGATCCAAAACACCTACAGCTGTCATGGTGGTTTCTCTTTCCTACACATCAGGAAACTAACTTATTTTTGCATTCATCTGTCATCCTCAAGGCTGGTCTTATTTCCTTCTGTAGTCCCAAAGAAAGGGACCAGCACAGAGTCAGTACTCTGCGAGCACATCCCAGCTTCAAGTTGAATAAAATCTGGGACATTTTGACAAAAATCCTAACAGTGAATTACAGCCAGTGAAGTCAAGCCAGCCTGGCGAAAACCACAGGTTAAGGAAACAGGAGTCAATACCAAATACACAAAGCTCACTGCTGACGGTTCTCAAGAACAGTTCTGTACCTCTGTCAGAGGAGACTAAGCACAGCCAATCCTACCTTCAAGGCAAATGGCTGACCTCAAAAAGTCTCTCACAGCCTTTTGGGGGCAATTTTCTGTTGTGGTTTTTTCTGACCCGGAAGAAGTCAGCAGGACTACCACATCTTTGCAAGATCAGGGCCTTGAGAATTACAGCTGCACTTACTGAGAATTTAATGCGATTTAATTAATACTTGGGTACTTGTCTGCACTAAAACTCAACATTATTATTTTTATAATATACATATTAGACATCTTCTTACTTGTTAGACGCTGAAGCATGTTCTAGCATTCATTGGTTTATTACCCTTAGCCTGCCAAAATTCTTGAGGTTCTCCTAATTACTCTATCTTCTTTTAAGATACTACTACCATGAATTTCAGACTTTTGTCTCCTGTTTCTCTTAAAAGTACATTTATACTGACATGTATCTTCCCTGCCTCTTGAACTATAGCTGCAAAAACATTACACTGTCTTAAATGTAGGTTTAAAGCCAGAGAGGCTACTTAACATAGTCTGGGGGGGGGAAAAAAAAAAAAGTAAAATATAAAATATCCTGTTCCCATCAATGGGAGGCTTGCACTTTTGAAGTAGGATCAAGTTTCCAGGGAAAAGACTTGGTGAAAGCTGACAGAAACAAAATTGTTGTGGCCGGGTTTAGGCAGAACAACCGCAACTCTGTGGCTTGAGTCTGGAGCGCCTCCTGCTGTTCAAGTGTCAGAACAGCAGCAATGGTCGATAACAGCTGTGGAAGCAGTGACAATGAAACCAACCCGATGCGACAGCAAACGGCATCACATGTGGACATGCTGCACCCTTCACAACTACATATCTACCTCTTAAAACTAGTTATTAGAAATCTAATGAAGGATTTGTTGTTTCCTTAATCCTGTTACAGTAAAGACTAAATGTATATTTAGAAGATAAAAATATAAATACATTTAAAACATACAACGTGCTACAAATACAGGCACATTAAAAATATGTCATGAGTTTCAGTATCACTTGACATGTAGCTGGTCAAAATCTGGAGGACTAAAGAGGAACGGTTGTATAGGCCAAACTAAGAAACAATAAACATTTTCCAGCAGACATAGACACTGTCCCAGCTAATATTTCTTGCACCCCCTAGTGCTGCATGTGTAACACACCAGAAATTGCTGAGTTACTTAATCAAGAACTAAATCCCTGTAGTCTCTTTCTTTATACCTAGATTTGTAAAGATAATCTGCGTCTTATGTACCTGACCTAGGAAACTATGGGTCTGTACTTCAGCTGGAGCCACAGTGACAACAGTAGCCCAAAAGGAATACCCAAAAGCATACATTTGCTTCCCTTTCAACAAAAACATTTTACTAAGCAGAAGAAAAGAGAAATTCCTAATAAAAAATCCACCATGCCAACTACTACTGAGTCCCAAAACATGACAGACAATACATAAGCCATGCTCTGTGCACAGCACTATTACAAATACAACCATGGCATTTCTGTTAAAGACCTAAAGCTAAAAGTAAACTTCTTCCAAAAGAGAGAAATCCTTGAAGACCAAAAAAAAAATAATAGACTAAACAAAGAATGGGAGAAATGCATGACAGTTAAGTGCATCTTGTTTGAAAACATATTTTGTCATTCCATGATGAAAAAATGCAAAATATAATAGGGTAGAAGTAAAAAAGAAATTATTTTGTGAAATAAAAAAAAAAGAAACACAATACCATTTTTTTTAAAAAGCATTACATCATTTTCCCATGGGAAAAAACCAAACAAACAAAAAAAGAAAACAACTTTTCCTTAGATATGTCATTTAATACAAGATAATTGGCCCAGTTAGGAAGAGAGTAAAAACAAATAGCCAGAAGTCAAACTCCAGCCAGTATGAAGCTTTGTGTGACAGATACAGTTCTCATCTTCCAGTTACAAAAGTGCTGAACTGAACATACCATAGCATCCACAGGGCATTCAAGAAGGTATGCAGTCAAACAGAGGTAAGTACAAATACAAGATAAAGGATAGGAGATTCCCATTTGGATAACAAGGCATTTCGGGCACAGACATGACAAGGTATATTCCCATCCTCCAGTTGTTGTATGAATACTCTTGACTCTTGCCTAGTTTCAGTCATAAAGCACGGTCCTTGACACTATGCAGTGAAGCGAGTTTTACTTTTTAGAGGTGCTTACCCAGTATCCAGTACCCTGTTAAACACCCACAATATGGGCAGAATGAAAGTAAGGCCTTTTTCAGTCAGTTAGATCAAAAACTTTTTCCAAAGACAGACAACTATCCAGAAAACAGGACCATGAAAGATCTACAGTCTTGTTTAAAGCAAGGCAGCTCTGCACACAATGGAAAGGAGAACTACTTTTCCTCCCCTGTCTTGTACATGCTTGTATACCCACCAGAAACAAATATTCCTGCCCAAGCTGGAGGGAGAAAAACATTGGGCCCCAATCCTGCACTGCACTCAGGGAGACCCTACACAGATTCAGGAGACTTTTCACTATGATCCAACTTCCAGACTTGGTGCCTGAATACAAAAAACCAGCAAATATACACTGCCAATGTCTGGGTCTGTTTTACCTGCGGCTCTCCCTTCACAAAGCCACCATGCAATTCTTAAAGTAACTTAATTGGGTCTCTTAAAAAGCCCCCCAAGGAAAGGAAATACTTCTCTTTCTAATGCACAAAAGAGCAGAATAATCTACTTGTGATCATCAGCAACTCAATTATGAGATGCTTAGCTTCCTGAGGAGATCTGAGAAGGACAGTAAGAGTAAGAAGGACAATCAGCATCAGAAGACACTCCTCCAGAAGTAACAAACACAGTGCCTTCTACACCTAATGCTCCAAGCCTTATGGCACACACCAGTTCGGAAAACAACCAGGTCAGCTGACGGCAATCATTCCACGCCATGTCTATACTACCACAGCTTTCTGATCAGATACATTCAGTCTATGTTTGTTTAAAAACTAAAAAACTGTAAATCTGCAGTGAAGGAAGATTTTTTCCAAACCCTCTTGTGAGAGCAGCACATTTTTCGATTCTCTTTTCCAACAGAAGCCTAAAAGGTCAATGCTGCTGATCTAATAAAGGCAACATGCAGGGCTTACATCTTTCAGACCTGACATCTCATTATGTGCAAGGGTCTTGTGCACTATTTAAGTCTGTGTAAAGGATTTATTTTCCAGTCTTTGCAAGTGAGATAAGAATGAATTCTATCCATAAACAGTAAAGATTTACTGAAGAAGTTGCTATTTCAAGTCTGCAGAAGAGGACGAAGTTGCACATTTGGTAAGAAGCACAATGAAGCTAAAATATGAAGAGAAGTTGGATTGTATTCAGTGTTCAAAATTTATTTTTAAACAGTACTACAGCCCAGCTAAGAACCAAAAGCAAAAAAAGAATAAGGATTTTCTATCTGTTCTGAAACTGTTTCATCCTCTTTTATCTTCAAAGAGGGCCAATATTTCCCTGCAAAACAACAGAGGAACCAAAAACCTCTACAGGCATTCCAGCAGTAACTAAAAAATGTTACAAACAACTCTCCCACCAGATAATGTTTATTTTTTCATATCGAGGTACATCTTCAAGGAAATAAATCCTGTCTATTTGGAGGACTTTCTTTTCCTTATTGCAAGGACTCATTTACATTACAATCAGGAACGTAAGGAGCTTACCTCTCAGCACGAAGGACTCCACTGTAGTAGGGGTGATCCCATGGCATCAGCATCTGAAAGAGAATTCCAGCTTATAGTTACAATAATGGACAACAAGTGAACCCAAAGTAAAAGTTTTGTTTCCTTTGAGTATTTTTGTAGTTCCAGCAAGTCACAGAATTTTAAAACATAATGGGAAACAGGGCTCAAACCATCACCAAAACCAGCATCATATATCATAAACTGAAAACTTTTTTTTGATATTTCTTGAATATTGGTCTTCTTATTCAACTATATAACAGGACTTCATACCAGACTTCAAGAAATATACTCAATTCAAATAAAAAGATAAACCTAGATATGTACAGCATTAAGATACATACAATGTAATATACAAACTGGACTTGAATCTAACCTAAAGAATCTAACCTTTATTTTTGAAATGAGTCAATTAATTCGAAGCAAAGTGATACTTCCTTTACTGCTTTATGTTTTGGTTATCTCAGTATCACCTTGTATAATTAAACAGCTCTTTCATACTCAGTATTTGGTTTTAGTACAGCAGCTAAGTAGTCAGAAAGCATTTGAAGCCAGAAGAGAGAATGTTTGTAATTCTACTACATCTTGTACACTAAACTAGAGGTAATTGTAGAACATGATTACCTTATACTATATTTTTTAGAAGAAACAAAACAGACAATCACATATGGAAATGTAACTTACTGAGTTGTGGGGGTTGAGCTTCATTTTCATCTTTGTCATCATTTGAAAGTCTTTTTGAGTTCTGAAAAATATTTTTATGATGAAAATGTTAATGAAAGATTTTTGAGCAATGTAATACAGTACATGATAATACTCCATCCTAAGAAAATGTCCACCATCAGAGATTTATAGTACTATATATATAAAATTACTATATAAAATGGCAGGTCCACACACCACAGTAGAAAAACTTTTCCACTGTGCTTCTGCCATTCAGGTATTTTCAAATTCAGTCCCTCTTTCTGTGGTTGTACACCTCCAAAGCATTTTCATTCTTACAATACACCCCATTTATACCCAGTGATGAAATTGTTTCGTGCTGTGTGGAGCTCAGGGTGGCAAGAGGGACAAACAGGGAAATTTGTTTATAGATGCAAAATATCTGGAGTTGTGCATATGGCAAGAAGATGAGGAGAGGTGTTCTTCTACACTTCAACTTGGTCTTCTCGTTTGCTGTTAACTGCATTTCTTGCATTCAGTCCTGCGTGTTCTCTGATCACAGACACAGAATTTATTCTAAGCAAATAGCCTTCTCTCAAAATTCTGGGAAAGTCTTGGGTTTTGCTTCATCAGAGCATATAATACGCAGCACTGACTAACTTATTAGTGCACAAGTCCCTCTATTCTTGAAATAAAGAGTATGGTTAAAAAAATAGCTTAGTGAAAAAGACATACCTTTTAGACAACTGCTCAGAAAGCTTCTCCAGAAACTGTCTTACTGTTTCTAGAAGGAAGGAAAAAATATGAAAATTATTTTTCCTTAAAGGATCTGAAGTTTACATGAGAATATTCCAAACAAAAAAATTCCCCCAGATTTTTTAACAAACTACTCCAGTGACATTATTTCAAGAGAATTTAGTACTACATTTACTTTGTTATGTGCTGAGATAATGACACCTTCATCATCTAAGGAGTGAGCATCAATTCTGAACCAAAACACCAGATCCTCCTCAGTTATTTACAGAGAGCATGAGTATGGCATACAGCAAAATGTAACTGCAATAAAATACTTCACTGGAAGAATTATGTGTAAACCTAGCTAAAGAAACTAACAACCTTTGACCTCATACGTTACACATTTGATTTCTCAACACGTCCTTCCACACATGCCTTATACCTGGATTTTTGGCCATTGTTCCCTGAAGAGCCCTGTGGGCAAAGGTGTCATAGCCAACCAACTGTGCCAGGCTGTTTCGGCTCGCAAGCAATTCCTCCAATCGAGCCAACTGCGGAGCGTTTGAGTGAAGAAAAATCTTGTAAGCAGCTTCTCGCACCTAACACAAGGGAAAAAAATAGTCACATTACTACAGTGCAGTTTTTAACAGAAACAAGTGATGCAACTGAAGATCTGGCATAACAGCTGTATTTCACTGATATTGTTGGGAAAAGGCCTAAAGCCTTTTAACAATAGTAGTTATAACTGCCTGACAGTTACAGATCTCTTACCCATTAAAAGTGCAATGAGGAATGCAATAAGACAATCTAACAGACCAAGACTGCCAAAAAGGGTCCTGTTCTCTACTCCTGTCAACAGTCTCTCATCACCTCCCTCCTTCTGCCAACATCTGTGCTTTTTAGACCATGCTGGGGGCTGTCTTAATTCATTAAAACCTCTGAAACTAAACCCAAATTGTTCTCTGCAGATCAGCAA
Organism: Gymnorhina tibicen; assembly: GCA_013399875.1. Lineage (NCBI taxonomy): Eukaryota > Metazoa > Chordata > Aves > Passeriformes > Artamidae > Gymnorhina > Gymnorhina tibicen. The sequence continues at coordinate 1,219,125 of VXAZ01000608.1, forward strand.
AGCTTGCTTATGGAAGGATCTGACAAGAAAAAGAGATGGGTCAGGGGAGAGAAAAGAGAGGAAGAGAAAAGCCTTATTTCTTTTGTAGAAGAAAACTATTAGTCTGCCCATCTGCCCACACACTTTCTCCTTTTCTCGTATTTTTAGGTTGTTTGGGTTTTTTTGATAACTCTGGAAAAAGAATTACCTGGAGACTCAGAAAATTTGATAAAATGCTTTTATGTTTCACAAACCAATTGCAAATAATTTTATTTTGTACATATGGAATAAGCCCAGGAAATCCAGCAACAACTTATGCTTGCCTTCATCTGAAATAAGCTTCTCTCTTGGACAATACACTGAACAAGAATGCAGGTCCTGAGTTTAGAAAAAATTTGAATACAAAAATTCACATGTCATTTTGTACCTGTTCTGTTCCACCAGGCTTTCATCTTGAAAAAAGCAAATTAAGTAAGAGAGATGATTGCCCTTCCTTGAACATAGCAGTGTGTTTTTGCAGCAAAGGCCAGCAGCTGACTGAGCTCTACCAGAAAATGAACAGACATCTGGTCCACAGATGCGACTGCTTTCCTCTACTTGGTACTATCCAGACAACACTTGAACTACAATGTCCAAATTTGGGTTCTACTTGACAATAAAGACACTGACATACGAGAGTGGGTCCAGCACAGGGCCACCAAGTTGTTTGTGAGCTGGAGCACATGACACAGAATGGAGGCTGAGAGAGCTGGGTTTCTCCAGACTAAAGAAGAATAAGCTCAAGGGAGATCTTTATCTTTTACTTAGCAGGCAGGCATAGAGAATATACAGACAGACTGTTCTTGGAGGTGCAGAGCAAGAGCAGGAGATTGTAATGGACACAAACTAGAAGACAAAAAATTCCAATTTGATATCAGGAAGAAATAATAGTAGTGAGGGTGGTCAAACAGGCTGCCCAGAGAAGTTATGGAATCTCCATCCTTGGAAAGTGATCAAAACTCAACTGGACATATCACTGACAAACCTGATTACTTGATCCTGCTCTGAACAGGTTCAGACTCAAACTGACAAGCTCCGAAAATCCTTTCCAATCTGAATTACATGATTTTCATAGTCTTTCCAAAGTGCTGACTCAAGACAACTGCATTCTTTAACTGATATATTACTCATAGCTTCAGTAGCAATTCTGCAGATTGCACTATTTCATGACAAGAGTTCAGAGATGACATAAAATGAGCATTATTCATTTATTTACATCCTATCAGTGCCATAATTTAATTAATTTTTAATTTCTGTAAGAAATTAAACATTACAGCTTGGATTCTACCACAGCAAAGTTTTTTCTTTTTTTTTTTTTGTGACAAATAAGATTTCAAAGCCACCTTGATTATTTAAGTATGATCTCTTAACTACATAGTATAAGTGAAGACAGAACCCTGGAGTGCTTTAATATGCTCCAGATCCTAGAACCGTATCTAAAAGTCTAGGGAGCCACTGCCATATTTCAATGAGTCTAAATTCATTTTAAATTTATAACTCTAAATTAATTCTTTTTTAGAAAAACATTAACAATAACTAAATTAAGATTTTTTTTTCAGGATAATTCAGGTTGGATGTGACCTCATGAGATCTCTAATCCAACATCCTGCACAAAGAGGAGACAACTATGAGCTAACACCAAGTCACACAAAGCTTTTTCCAGTCTGGTCCTGAAACCCTGCACATATGGGAGAGACAGCATGACCTCACTGTTTCACTGCTTGGGTATCATCAGCAGGAAAAATTTCTCCAACCGGTATTTCTCATCTCAACTTGTGCCTTTTGACACTTGTTCTGTCATCCACCTCTCTGAAGAGCCTCGTTCCATTTTCTCCATGACATCCTTGTAGGTACTGGCAGGGTGCTGCCACAGTCCCCCCAGACCACCTTTGCTATTGGGTGAATAAGCCCAAACCCCTCTGCCCTTCCTCATAGTGCAAGCACTCCAGTTACTGCCCATCTTGGTGGCCTCTGTTTAAGACACTCCCTCAGCCTCTGCCCCTGTTCATCCAGTCCAAGATGCTGCTGGCCCCTTTGCTGCCGGGGTTACTGCTGGCTTACGCTCAGCTTGCTGCTCACCAACACTGTGGGCCTTTGCCACAGATCAGACCCAGCCAGGCAGTCCTAGCCTGTCCTACAACCAGGAATTCTCCCTTTTCAAGTGTAGGATTTTGCACTTGTCCTTTTTGAATTACATAAGGTTGCCACTGAACCATCACCTCAGCTTTTAGGCCACACTGAATGTAAGCCGTGACCTTCAAGCGTATTGATTGTTCCTCCTTATTTGCTATCACCTGAAAATCTGGTAGACAAGTCCTCTGTCACTTCCTCTATGTTACTGATCAAGGTTTTAAACAGGAGACCCATGACAGACCTCTGCAACAGTTCTTTCCATACCAGTCTTTCTGCAGGGTACATTTCAACCACTACTCTCTGAGTCTGATCATGAAATTAGTATTTTTACCTATCTGGTTGTCCACCAATCCAGACTGTAATCTCCTACCTTGGACTAAAGTCTCTGATGAACACTGAGGCAAAAGCAAGCGGTGAGCCTCTCAGCCTTATCTGTGTCTGCAGCCACTAAGCCACCCACCTTACTCAGCACTGAGTCCATGTTTTCCTTGCTCAGGCTTTTAGTACCAATGCAGCAGTAATTGCTCTTGTTGCTTTTAATTCCCTTTCAAGCCACAACTGCAGTCGAGCTTTGATCTTCCTGACATCATCCCTACACATACAGGCAAAATTTTTACAGTCCTCCCCTGGATCTTGTACCTGCTTCCATTCCATGTATGCTATCTTTTGGAGATGAAGCTTTTATATTAAGAGTTCCCTGTTTGTCAAGCCTGGTTCCTGATACATCTGCTTGGCTTTCTAAGGATCAGGATGAACTAATACTGAGTATCTTAATATTCACATGCTTGGAGGATACTGTCTTTAGAGAACTACCTGCTTTCTTAAGCTCCTTTACCCTTCAGAATTGCATTCCATGGGATCCCACCTCCCAGTTTACTGAATAAACTGAAGTGTGCTTGCCTAAAATCAAGAGTCCGTATTCTGCCTCTCTTCTTCCTCCAGACATTCAGGTTCTGCTGCGCAGCCACTATTTCATAGCTGCTACAGCCAAGTATGCAATTGATTATTACATTCTACAAAAGTTTTTTCTTGTTAGAAATAACAGCATAATCATAAACCACATGTATTTGCCTCACTAACAAGTAAAATAACTGATATGCACTTCTGGTATAGAGGATGCCAAAGTAAAGTCGAGGAATACAAACCAGATCATCAGGACAATCAGCATGTAGACCAGCAACTTGTAAGTAATTGCCTTCAGCTGTAAAATTATACCGAATATGCTCTGGCAAAACATGTTTGTCAATCTTGTTGGGAATGTGAGTTCCTATCAGAAATTCATTACATAAATCCAATATTCTGACGTTGAGGTCGACTGCCTTTTTACGCTGTAAGAAAAATAAAGCACAAAATAATACCTTCAGACACAGTACAAGAAGAACTCAAAATTTTTAAACCTTAGAGGACTCTTTCAAAAATGAAGCAGAAAATAAAAGACTTAAGATTAGATCTACAGCATCAACAAAGTCATAATGCAGGGCTGAAGTCAACAAGATCAGATGCTCATACAGATCTTTTCATAAAGCATTGAAATTTCAAAGAAAATGCCTATGTTTCTGCAGTAAGAAAATGTACAGTGGAGTTCAAGTAGAATTTACATAAGCTTTTCTAGCTTGTACCTGCTTGCTATGTAAAACACTGAATAAAAAAAAGAAGCATCTTTGAGAGAAATATCCTAAAATAGATAAAGAATTAAAGTTCTCTTTTTCCTGTTTGTATTGCATTGTTTTCTGGAGACTGTAAATTATTTATGGTAGTTCAGCCTTCTCTTAGGAGTTTGTGATTTAGAGTTTTATCACCTTCATTACAGTATTTCACGCATTTAACCATGCAAGATTTGCTTCAGTGAACGTGCTCACATTAGTAGAGTATGGTCTCTATTGTCTGTGGGTTCATAGCTCAAAAAAACAAAGACTGAAGGTACAGATACAGTATAACTTGTGAAGTCCAAAGAATGACATAACCTGATCACTGTCCTCCCATTCCACCCTTACTCTTGAAAATATATCTTTGAGTTTTATTTTAAAAAGCAGAAATTCTTTGTAGCAGAAGTAAATTTCAACTTACAACAGGGAAGGATTTCTAAAGTCTTAAACAAGAATTGAAAAGAAACACTGAGCAGCAAGGAAGAAAAGTGGAACAGGCAGGGGAGGAAGAGGAAAACATGCAAAAATAAGTGAAATTGTAACTGAAAGGAGATGAAGCACCATAGAATCAATAGTCAAATCAGACACAAACCCCAGAGCTGAAGTTTCAGGGTTGTTCTTTGGACAAAGTAATCATAAAAATATATTCGAGAAGCATTTTCTAGGTCACAAAATACCATCACAACCGTGATTTCCAGAATAACTCTACTGCATAAATCTGGTAGAAGAGCCTTTGTACAGATTTTTTTGGAGGGGATGACTCAAACAAGGAATTAAATTTATACAGTGAACTATGAACAGACAGAGCATCCATACCACGAAGCATGTTGTAAGCTGCTGGTTTTGGAAAATCCATCACTAACTACTGCAAAAGTATGTAAAAGTTCCAAGACAGGTAATCAGACCATGACTAGATATTCAATTTTGAACAAGATTTACAACTTCTGGTTACGTGAGCACCACAGGAGTGCCTGGACATACACCTGATCCCTTCTAAAACACTGTACTTGATTAACCTGTCATCAAGGTGCATGGAATGCTGCTTTTCCCTCTCTGTAAATATGTTGTTCTGACAGCTGAGTAGCTATTTTAAATATCTGATGCAGACACCAAACAAAAGAAAATACAATTCCAGGACTTGCTTATGCCTCCTCAGAACAGAAAGGAATGATGAGGACCAAACTGGGAAGAACAACCAACTATCTAAAAACTACCTTTAGAAGTGATTTAAAATAGACAAAATTAATCACTTCTAAGACAACAAAATTCCACAAAGGACAAACTGACCCAGAATCACATGATTTCATGTCCCACATGTTTCATTATCTGGTCTTTGGTAGACAGACAATTTTCTGTTCATATATTGTAGCCAGAAATTACCTTTTCTTCATCCAAATGAATGCCACTGATCTCAAAATCAAACATAAAAAGTTCTGCCACTCGCCTAAAAATACAGTAAATCCCTGTTAAAACAGCCTCATTTGATAGTAAGCATAATTTCTTAACAGATTTTGCCTTTAGTAGTTATTTATGTTTCATGTCTTTCATAGAGAATAATGCCACAGTCACATGAATGTTTTTATTAGGGACAAGGATTTCCTATGTTTTAGGTCCTTAACAATTTACTCAGTGAGAAACAATTTTTCCTTTGTTCTTAGTTTAGTCATCTTTGAAAATAGCCTCCAAAATAATTCCAGTACCTTAATCTAGATGTCCAACCAATTTGTGCAAATTAGCATTTTAATTTCCTTTCACACTTCATTTATTCTAACATCAGAAAAACACCTCTTCAAATCTAACATCCTTGATCATAGGGAAAGAAGGAAGAGGGAAGTAACTTATACATTAAGCTTGTCCAACCATGTCAGTGAATAAATAATTCAAAACTATAACTGCATAAACAGCTAATAAAGCTTATTACAGCAATCATGAAGTAAGCTTTCAATAAATACACTGCTAATCTGATTTAGAAAAATATAAATAAGCTTCTATAAAGTGAAATCAAGTTATATACTCTGTTCCCTAACTTTATTCCTAAAAACACTAATATGTACACCACAGTAGAGTATATAATTTTAATCAAAAGAATGTTATTGAAGAAAATCTTAAGTTTTCATTTTTTCTGCTCTTGCAGATCTCAGTTATTCAGCATAAATATATCTTGTGCTCTATAGTCACAGAGACATTCTCCAAGATTACACAACTACAAACTTCCTAACTCCTGTGCAGGTAATTTAGTAGTGACTAATAAATTAATAACGGAGATGTGGTTTGTTTTCCAAAAGTTGCATTTATTAATTTAAAAAAACCACAAAATATATGTACAATAAGGAACAATATATACTGTCTAAGAATCTAAATCTATAAGGTTCTATTTATAATCTATAAAGATCTATAAGCATTAATAAGTACCTGGTTTCTGGATCTAAGGAACTCATTACAGTTTCATCAGCTAGCAGGCGTCTCAAACTCTGACACAGTTCAACATTTGTATTTAATCTGAAAAGATACAGAGTAAAAGAATCATGCATTGGTAACAGATTAATATTTCAGCTTCTTGGTATTACTCATTCAAAGGCAGTATTTAGTAAAACAACTTTAAAAGCCAAGGACTGTATTTTCAAAATTTTCTGGTTCACAATCACACTTAAAAAATAGAAAATTTCTATACAAAGCATGTGTGGACAAACCAGCATGGAAACAGGCCTTGTGCATCTGATAGAAAAATACTTTTGGATGGTATTTTGTGGCAATATGAGCAAGTCTAACACTGACTGCTTAGTTTTTTATGAACAAAGATAATCATGGTGAGAGCATAAAGGTGGGAGAATGGTTTTCTAATCCTTACTTTGAAAGGAATCCATTAAAGGAAAACCTCTGCTCTAGTTTGCCATCAGATAAATGTGCTGCTGACTGCCACTGGAATAGACTAAGAGCTTACTATCCCTAGAAAATTTCCACACACCAAGCCCTGTCCCCATGCAGGTAATACTGTGTCCATCAGATTTGCTGGCATGTTATGCTGCATTCCCGGGTGGGATACAATGGGGAATGAAACACATGCACACAACAGTTTATGAGCCTCTCAGGATAATTTGTGAATACTTTTTCTTTCTACAAATTTTATATCTGAAGTGGTATTCAGATATTAAAGTCACATTGTTATACATGGTGTGCTTAATCCAAGTCCTGAGAAATCCACTTTCAAGCATTTTGTACATAAACTTTACAACCACTAGTGAATTGTCACAAGTCCTAGAAAAATGTTGCTTTGAGCCTTTGATGGGCTTCAGTGACATGGAGTCATAAACTGAAACTAAAATATCTCACCTTTCATGAGATACTGTAACAAAACTAAACCCTTAAATATCTGTAACAGAAGACTGACACTTTGTTTCCATGTGAAAATATTTTTTGTTGATTGCTGTTTTCATAGATGATCATACAGTAATTTTTAAAGATGCGTATGGAAATAGCAAATTACAAAAAACAAAACAAAA
>VXAZ01000608.1:1231617-1398518 GCA_013399875.1 Gymnorhina tibicen
CCGCTCGGCCGCGACCTCCGCGCGTCCGCGCCGAGGGGAGGAGCGGCACCAGGAGGCGGAGCGAGGCGGAGCTCCCGGCTCCCACCGCCTCTCAGCCCGCCGGGCACCTCTGCTCGGGGCTCTCAGCGCTCACCCGGCCTGACCCGCTTCCCGGCTCACCAGCGCCCGACCCGGCCGCACCGGGGCCTCTGCCGGCTGATACCTGTCCTACACGTTCTCCAGTTAAACCTAAGGCCATTTAAAAACGGGTTTTTGTCTAGGTGTTTCTGTGATACACACTTGCAGCCTGTGGCTTACGGGAAAAAACTTGGTCTTTCTGAAAAATTCACGTAGCCCTTTCCTCCGCCTCAGTGCCCTTGGATCTCCCTCGCTGTCATTTGAGACGTGCAGCTGTTCCTCCTGAATAAACCCACCGCGCCCTTTTCGTTTGGGCTCGGTGTGATCCACACTCGGGGTTCAACTAATGTGGGAACATGCCCACATTCCCCCGTCCCCCCGGCTCCCTGCTGATGGGAGCCAGGCCTTGGGCTCCCAACACTGCATTTGCACTGACTTTCGTGATGCTGACCCATCTCCATTGGCATCTCTACTTTATTCTCTTCTTCTAAGAGAAGTGAATGAGACTTCCCAACTTTTTTTTTTTTAATATTTTTGAGTTTTAGGAGAAAAGGGGGGAAAAAAGAAAACGAAAATTCTGGGGGGAAAAAAATCACAGAATTAATGTTGTATGGCACAGGAAATATCTCTTGATCAGTTCTCTGGCATGGCTGCTTCAGTGTTGATTAAATTTTATCTTTCATCTGGGAGAATTTGTTTTGCACCAGGTAATTCTAAAGTACAGCAGCTTTATGCTGTATTTTTGCACTGGCCTATATCTGCCCACATCAGGGAATCTACATGGCACCTCCTCCTATCACTCCATTTTGCTCAGTTTCAGACCTGTAACTATATACAGAGCAAAAAACAATATTTAAAAGCTGTAAAATCCACCCAGCTACAATAAAACTTGCTTGCACCACACAGCAAGCAGTCCCTGTAGAGGTATCAAACTACACTAATTTCAAGTCTAAAAATTATTTTAAAGTGGTTGGATACAAATTAACCAAGTTTCAAGTCCATCTACACATGCCACCTTGGAAGATATAAACTGGCTTGGAAGTAACTGTTGCATCTTTTTTATACAAGATGTCAGGGACCCACATGACATAATTCTGGAACTTTTGTCTTTTATTTCACCCCACTTTGTTTTAAAACATTTGTTCTTCAGAACTGGGGTACCCACCCACAGTAAGTCACCAAACCACAAATGTGTTAAGCCCAGCACTGTAGATTCTGAAGAGCTGTCCTCTCTTGTGCAGAAGCTGTTCCTGAAAGCAACTGTTTTCTGTTGAATCCAATAGGAACTGTCCAGCAGATAACAACTTTCTTAGGGAGGGCTGAAGGGCACAGACATGCAGCAGTCAGGGGTAACGTGGAGTTATGGGCTGGGTCACAGCAGTGGCTCCAGTGGGTCAGCGGTGCTGAACAGGAGGAACCCAGAGAAGGTGGTATCATCATCACCGTCTGCAAACAGCCCATTGAAAGTCTCTCCTTGGTGGGCCTGCAGCCACACTTCGTCTCCTCCCTGCAGCTCGAGGATGGCGGCTCCCGAGGCCTGGTCCTCTCCGCTCTGGTACCTGTCCATCGTGTGCAGCATCTTGATGCCATTCTTAACAAGAGCTACTCGCACGTTCCTTGAGTAGACAGTGATGTGGTAGGTGAAATAGTAAACACCGGGGTGTCTGCAGGTGAATTTGCCAGTAGCTGAGTTGAAGTCATTCAGACTGTTATACAGCACCTTGTCAAACTTGATTGGGCGATTCGGAGGGGGAAACTTGGTGGTGGCTGTAAGGCCAACACTGAAAGCACTCCTTGGCAGGACTCCTGGGGCACCTACGTTCCCCTTGTCTCCTCTATCTCCTTTCAAGCCTCTTTCCCCCTGAACTCCTGGATTACCCTGTGGCCCTATACCTCCAGTATTACCTTTAGGACCTGGGTTACCAATCGGGCCAATCGGCCCTGGGAAACCAACTCGTCCAGGATGGCCAATTTCACCCTTTGTCCCTTTTGGACCTATGGGTCCAATGTCTCCTTTTAGCCCCTTTTGTCCTTGCAGTCCCAGCTCTCCCTTCTGACCTTTGTGACCCACTGATCCTATAAATCCTTTTGGTCCCAGTTTCCCAGGTGGTCCTCTTTCTCCTTTATCTCCTTTGTTCCCCTTCTCTTCAACAGTCCCATTGGTTCCTAAAAGGAAAAAAAAAACAAAACAAAAAAACCCAAATAATAATAAAAACAAAACAAAACAACCCCACAACTTTCTTGTGATCTTCCATTGGAAGGCACAAATTGAGTTTCAGCATGAGGAAATATATGTGCAGGTGTGCGTCTCCACTGTACATACTGTGCTCACTGCACACACAGTTTCTCATACATTTAAGTGCAGGATAAGCATAATATCTGAAGAGCCTGTTATTTTGTTAGAAAACAGGTGCTCTGGCTGACAGCAGCAAGAATAAGTTCAAAGAAAGGAAGGTTATCTATGGCCTGATGATAACACTGACAGCTCACATCACCTCGTACAAAAGCAGCATCTGTCCAGACACTTTTTTACAGCCTTTGGTGTACAAAATGATTGAGATGGTTCACAATTTAATCAGAGGAAGGGGTTTTTTTGACAACACCCTGAACTCGTTTGCCATGTGTTTATATAATTTCTATGTGATAGAGCTTTTCTTGGGTTACCTAGATTGCTACTGCAGCACAACTAAAGGCTTTTTGTCCTGGTTACTTGCCACCCCATGCTTTATTTATCCTTCATCCACCCTTGGTCTGAAGATCAAAGCCTTCAAAACTCCTCTGGTTGCTGCACAAGGTTTTGAAGGTGAAGATCTCATGATGTGAAAGGCACTTTAGCAGTTGATAGACAAAAGACACCACAGAGAACATATGCCCAATCCAGTAGGAAAAGAACCTGATCAGTTATGCACAAGGGTCTTTGGCTTCTCATGTTAGGAATATTGCTGTTTGTACAGTTTGCTGTTCTCAATTTAAATGAGAGAATTTAACAGTAGCAATGAACTGAAAATAGATGAGGTTGTATGATGAGTTCACAAACACAAGGGCAGCAGTTCACAGACAAATATTAAATTGAAACACTTCTTCTCTGACCTCGTTCGCCTTTCTCTCCATTGACACCATCTTTTCCTGGACTGCCAGGAACTCCTGGTTCACCTAGTACAGAAATAAAAAAGATTTTCATTAAACAAATTACCAGAAAATTTGGAAAGAGTCCTTCTTTAATCCTTCCTCTTCAATCCTGGGCAAACAGTAATGTAAAACATACTCTTATTCCTGACTTTTAGTGGCTGCCACTGCTGATACTTCTATCTTACAGAGAGATTGACAAAGAGCACAGAAACTGTGCTTGAGGATGGTGCTTTTTGGGTGCAGAAGGAATCCTTGACATAAAGAAGTGAGCTACTGAGATATGTAGAGTTGCTATATCCTGGTGAGGACCACCAGTGTGAAAACTTCTTCTCTTGTTGCCTCCATCAGTGGAAATGGAGTGAGGAAGCCACATTCAGCTATTGCAGGGGCAGGAAGCCTAGCAGTGAAACAAGGACATGGTTTAGTGGTGGGCCTGACAGTGCTGGGTTAATGGTTGGATTCGATCATCTTAGAGGTCTTTTCCAGCTGTAAGTATTCTATGATGCTATGAATGGTAAATTCTTGCCTCAAGAAGAGACATGTGCAGGAGTTTGACTGATGGTAATGGATCATTACAGTGGAATAATATTGCCTGTAGAGTTAAGGAAGGCATTCACACTCTTGATCCTGTACCTAGCATGACATGGACTTTCCACTGCTCTAAAGAGAGCAATTATAGAAGTTACTTTTGTGGTACAGATGTAGTACAGATGACCAAGAGGTCTGTGATCAAATAACTGCAATGGATTTGCACTCAGAGTGCAGCAATGGAAGAAAAACAGAGTTGGCAGTTTGGTTGTAACCATATTTCAAGAGTAGCTCTCCAGCCATATGGACCAGAGAACAGTTCTTTAGCAGTTTTCTGCACAATGGGCACATCCCAGGAACTGCTGAAATTTTGTTGACTTGGTAAGGAACAAAATTAATTTTCATGTATGAAACCACAAAGATGTATGTACGTAGATATAAAAAATGGTACAGTCACCCCACTTTGTTCAAACAAAGAACAGTCAGTATAGTCATCATGATAGACTAATTTAGGAAAAACAGTTGGGCAGTTTATCAGAATCCAATGGTATCCTGTGATAACTCACTGGAGTGAAGGAAGGCCCGTTATAAGTTAAATGAAAATAACTAAGCTTAAGATTTTCTATTTTTCAGACCTTTCTGGAACCCTGCATACAGAAAAAGAGAGCATTTAAGTGTATGTGCTTATTAAGATGCTAATGGAAATCTTTGTTTCTTTCTATATCTTAAAAGGTGATGAAGTGTGGTATGTCCACATGCCTGCAGATTTATCACCTTGTGCAACCCCGGCCTTGTTATTCCAGCATGGATACAAGGGCCATCATTAACCTAAGGCTTAAGGTATTATGGGGGTGATTAGCTTTAGAATGCTGAGATTATCTCTGGCTTTGATATCTCACACAAATCTCTATTATAGCCTGCTGGAGCAGACATGAATCCTACATTGTTTTTCAAGAGTCTCCATTTCTGAACTTATTCTAGTGACTCTTGAGTTACAGCAAGTAGGCACACTTAGAATCAAGACCTAAAAATGTATAATTTAGATAAGAGAAATCTTCTTACCACTGCATACTTCCTACTACACCAAACAAGGTATCAGCTGTTGCTTTTTTTGTTTACTGGGCTTGAAGCTCTTTGCAGAAATATAGTTTCTATCTTAGAGGAGAAGAAGTAGGTTTGCAGGCTTTAAATTTTTCAAATAGACTTGAAAATATTCTCACAATAGAAGGTAAAGCCTTTTTTTTCTTTTGTTTTTATCCCATGAACCTGACATCTCCATAATACTAGCTGTCTTGCTTTCATTATTAAGCCTTTCTTTATATTTCCTTCTTCAAACGGGTAAGTGACCAATGTTTGAAATGTTTTCTGAAGGCTAGGCAGAATAATCTCATTCATGCAGAGTAACTACAGACAAATTTGGGAGTGAATGGCCTTGCATTTGATACATTAAATAATTCATTCTGAACATAGTACCTGTATCTCCCTTGTCTCCTTTTGACCCGTCACGTCCATCACGACCAGGTACGCCATTGTGCCCAGGATTGCCAGGGATGCCAGGATACCCTTGGGTGCAGACATCCTGGTTTTGTGTTTCTGCTGTGCTGACTACAATAGCCAGCAGTACAATCCAGCTTTTCATTCTTTAGATAGGTTATATGACTTTGGCTGAAATGTTTAAGAAAGAAAAAGTACATCTGCCTGTGTCTACCTTAGAAGAGAGTGCAGGGTGGTGGAGGGAGGAAAATAAGGAAATGGGTTTTCACCATGTCTATTCTTCAGTTCTGTTTTATTTCTAAAGTTCTGTTTTATTTCTAAATCTCTATACAGCATTAATTACAGTCCTAGAGACTACTGAGTGCTATTTTAAATAATTGTTTAATGGAGATATCAGTCATAGCATGATTATACATTTAAAACATTAGCTTTACACAATTCTCCATCCGCATTTCACCCTGCACCTACTTATGACTGCAAGGTTGTACCTCTCATCTCCCAGGAGATGGTGCCATGGGAGGTGAGCTAAGGCACTTTAACCCCCTCATTCACCACAAAGCAATCACTTTTTTAAAAAAATTATTATTACTGGAGTTAGTCCCTTACTGGGTTAATAAGTTGAATTACCTCAGAGGAGGGGTCACAGTGGGAGCAGAGCGAAATGAGGGCAAAGGTGAGAGGAATCAAGTAAGACAGTTTTTTGGCAAAAACAAGTCTTTAGCTGGGTTCTCCCAATTCATGTAACTTTGCTACTAAAAGTCCAGCTTGTATTTATCTTTTCACTAGAGAGTCCCTCCTATAAAATGTATTTTAATATAGGCCCATTGAAATACATTAAGACTTAATCCTGGACACAGCTGGTTTAATTGAGTGTAAGAGCAATTGTTGGGAAGAGATTAGACTGAGGAATAAAAAGCAAATAGCAACAAAATTAATACCTGTTTTATTTGGAATTAATATCCATAAATGTCTAATGCACAGAAGCTTTGGCTATATAGGTTAAATACTTAAACAGGTGAAAGTGATTGTTAGAATGAGTAAATTTTACACAATTGGTTTTGGAATTGGTTATTTTATTAATGAGGAGTAAGATCAGTATTCCTTTTGAAATATTAACTAGCATTGACTAAAAAATTATGTCTTCTCTTTAATCTCTTCACCACCACTTCTCACTTTCATGAAACAATGCATACAAGTACCACGTAGAGAGACACCAGCATGTCCTCAATAATAATTACACCCTTAACCTAATTTATAGAGTAAGATTTTAATTTTGCGGATGTGTTCCTTAATAGTTTTATTCTGTGTTCCAAAAAGTTCCCCATTTTGCAACCATTATTAGAAATTATTTATGGTGTCTTTGCCAATGGCTTTACTCAGAGATGTTTGATCACCCATCAGAAAAATCCCACTTAGTTTGCTACTGCTGGTTGGCACTAAAGAAAGGTGAAAATAGATAAAACATTCTTCTTCTGAGGTATATAAACATTTGCTGCCTTAGTCAAAGAACTCCAGAAGAGTACAAAAGGAAGAAGTGCTCTGCGTGATGCTGTTAGGATATGGTGCATCCCACAGAGAAGCCTGACAGTCCTTGTCCACTTACAGAAAACCCCATTCCCAGTTGTCTAAGGAAGTGTTCCTTGCTTAAAGAATAGACAGTGTGATCCCCATACATGCGCTCCACTCCACAAGCTGACATCAATATCATCGTCACATATATAGGACCTTTGTTCTTACCTCGGTCACTTGGTACTTGCAGTGTTCTTGGGCATCTTTAAACTGAGTGTAAAAGCTTCATGTAAAGGAACGCACACTCGGATTCGTGCTTTGAGGACAAGCACTTGTTTGTCACTAAATTCTCAAAGGTCACTGATTTAATTTTGAGAGCTGTTCAATAATTAAAACAGAGGTTTAAAGTGGAATCTTTCTACTTATTCCAATATTAAGCTTAAGTGCTCTGTACTTTGGCTGTTACCACTGTTAAATGAAAGAAAATTGTTAAAATGGATTAATAAGGCTTTGATTTCCCTGTTCCTTTGTACAAATACATCACACAAATGTTAGCCTCTGACAGCTTGGTTGATTTGTGGGAAGGAAGGCGTGTCTCACACTATTACTGGGCTGCTAAATTATGTAATGAAGTTAATTTCTGAATCAGGTAATTTACAATGGATTTAGGTACAAAGACTATAGAAATTAAAACTAAAAATGCTGAGAATGTGGCATTACAATTAGTAGGTGGTTATGGAAAAGAGGTAACAAGGTTGAATTAAGGTAAATAAATAGAATTACAAAGTTTTTCATGTGTAATTGACAGCCTCCCTGTCTAGCTATTCAAGCAACAGTCAAAGCTACTGGGCTACTAAATTATATGTTATTGGTAACTAATTTGAAAAAAGCCATAACTCAACTCTTAATTTTGTCTTCTTGAAACTACTGAAACTGCTGCTGTCAAAAGGACTAGTGGAAGTCAACTTAGCTTATCATCAACTCCCTAAATGCTGATCATCAACAGTGAAGGATAAAACCAAAAGTAACAGGAGTTAATGTGTTAGAGGAAGTGGCCTTAATTCACCCTTGTTGGTTCAAGCGACTGCAAACCTCAGACTACAAAAAAGTGTCTGAGGGTGTCACCACACTGCAAAGATGTGACCCGTGTGCTCTACACAAATCAAAGAACGTTCCCTCAGCACCACTGAGAAACGAAGTTTTCTCTGAGATCTTCACCACCACCCTGTGGCGACACCAAAATATTGCATGAGTTGAGGTGCCCTGGCTTGAACCTGGGACATCGTTTCCACCGAGCTCTGAAGAAAAAGAAGGACCGTGTGCAGCAATTCGCTGCACTACTTGAATGAACTTCTGTAGCCAAATTAACCTCGCTGCTGAGCTAACCAAGAAGAAGAAACGAGAGCCACAACGAACAATCCTTTTCTCTTTACCCGTTAAGCACCATCTGAAATTTTCTAAGGCTGCTTAGCCTCAGCCTCCTCTCTCATTTAAAAGTTTGAGTCACTAAAAACCAGCCCACTCTGCCAGTTAGGAATAACGTCATTCATTAGTTAGCTCTACCTTGATGGACTCTGCAGTTAGTCTGGTTTGATGCATTTTTAGCAGACAACCAACTGCTGTAGAAACAGCCTTAAAGACAAATGTTTCCTTCAGCTGCTTTTTAGTGCCTTGTCTCATCACAGAATTATGACTTGAAAATAATTACACAGGAGCAAGAGTTCATCATTTGCTCTTGAAAAACATTGCGTCTGAAAGGCAGGAGATGCAGGAGTTTTTAGATTGATTGCTGTGCTAATCACCTTTGTTAGATGAACATGACAGCAATGACCATGAAATGGATGGTTAATGAGATACACCTGACCTTATTAGCAGAGCAGCTTCTAGACACTTTTTCAGTCAGTCAGTATCTCTAAAGTCTGGGGTGTGCTTACAGGAAGGGGCCATGGTGTACCTGGGGCTCCCTCCTTTCCCCTTAAGCAGTTTCAGCTTTTCTGAAAAAAATCTCTGGGAGAAACAGTTGATAATCCTACATCACTTTGTGTTTGGAGAGAAATTCAGCCCTTGAAGAGTAATGGTACTTCTTCCTCTGCTGACCTCTGCCCTCTCAGACCTGCCCTTCTGAACTTCACTGATGTGACTCCAGTGATGTGGATGGACACCCTCCAACCTCTGCTTGTCTGCAGAGTAGTTTGGCTTCCATTGCAGGTGTCCCACTCTGAATGCTTAAAACATTAAAATGACTCAGGTAAAATGTTGTCCAGGTGTCATTCAATCACACACACACACAAACCCCCCCCAAGATGCACAACAGGAATGTAGGATGTAATGTAAACAGAGGGAAGGTGTGACAGGTGTGGGTCACTTGTCTGGTGTAACCTGCTGTAGGTGCCAGCAGAGACATTTGGGGATGCCACATGGAGCCTATGAAGGAGGTGTCAGTGTAAACACATTTATACAAACACACACACACGTCTGTTTTTAAAACAGAGCCTACATACCTAATAGTGGCAGTAGGTGAGTTCTCATCCCCAGGCACTGGACAAGTTCTGATTGCAGTGAACTGAATGGAGACTTAAGATTAACAAAAAACGTGTTGTGCTGACAGTTTATACAGTTTTGTCATAGTCTCACAATTATATATCCTCTAGATAGTTAGAGTAACTGGACTTTGTAAAGCATGTAGAAACACATTTATTTGTGTAAGGAGTATTTGTGTGCTTTCTTTACAAGCTACATGGCGTGCTGGTTTTCATTACTGAGTTTTTCATTTCTCCTTTGATTCTGGAACATATAAAAGCCTGAGCCCTTGTCTCTGTTACCAGCACAGATCATTATGCAACCTTGGAAAAAACCTGAACGAACAACAACAACAAAATCGAAGGCAAGCAGTGCTATTTCTGTGCAAGCTAGAAGCTCCATCTGATAGATCAGCTCACAAGGAACTTAAAAGCTGATAGTATAGAACAATCTACAGGATTTAGCCTGACTGCCCAAGCATGAAAGAAAATGCACAAATGAGCTCACCCTGGCCAGATGAACCACAGGGTCCTTAGAAAGCCTATTGATTGCAACATCCTACTCCAGTGTTTGCTTAGGGTATGTTTTTCTGTCATCCAATCTGTCTCACTAAGTGCTCAAATTGTGCCTTTCACTTTAATGTTGGAGCACTCAGCACATATCCCACCACAGCAGCAGCCACCTTGGGAGGTCTGAGGAACTCTCATCTTTGAGGTGAACCAAGAAATATAAGAGCCTGGATATTGGGAAGAGGGGTAAAGAATTAGCAAACCAAATACTGCCGCCAGCATTTGAACTCGCCAAAACATTTCTGATGAAAAGATTTCAGCGAACTATATTCTTTTGTTAAAGCTGATGAGTCTCAGCAAAATGCAATTTTTGACACAGCCTGGAGCAGGAAGGACACAGGCACACCTTTCAGACGTGGCCCTCTGCCCTGTCAGAATAATGGGATACAAAATCTTCCCCGAATCAGAGAAGTTGAGACTCCAACTGTGTTGCCCACTGCTCTATCAAGCAGGCAGGTAAGCCTGTTCACACACATTTGCAGAATGTGCCTTCTGGGTGAAACCCTTTGAATGGTTCTGCTTTCATTCCAAAGCAAATAAAATTTAATCCTCCTTACCTGCACTGCAGTACTTAAGTCACCATCCTCTGTTAGCAGGAGCTTTATTAACACAGAAGCTGCATTTGGATGTACTCCAAGGGGTACTGTGTGGACCCTCTGCCAGGACAAGGTAAAGCACAGGAATCCCAGGCTGAGACAGCAAGGATGGGCTTTGCCTGAACAATGAAGACTGCAATACCAGACCCAGGCTTAGTCGTTCTTAAAATGAACTTGTGTGGAGAAGTACTGAAGCTGTTACTGGGAAACCAAAAGAGGAGGGTGTGACTTTTTTCTTTAAAATATGAAAAGAAATATGACCATTGATACATTTTTGCATCACAAAGGAAATTTTGTACACAATAAAAAACCCACAACAATTTTAAAATTGCACAATAAAGTTTTATAAGACACAGATGAGGAACTTCAGCTTTGTATATTATTTAATTCAAACATGTACAATAAGAGAAAAATAATAGGAATGTAAGTTTGTACTTATTTCCAGAAAATAGATTCATTTGACAAACAACGTTCAAAGAGTAAATAAACCTTGCAATGCAGTTACTCCAGAACAAATGCACATCAAGCTACTGCAGTCCTATCCATTGTACTTCAGCTGTCAACAGCCAATCCCTCTGCTCTGCAGCCAGGACACTTCATTTACAACATGTGTAACAGCACACACGTGGGGGTGAGATGCACAAAGCAATGTACGGAGGGTACAATGTTACAAAACACTTACCAAAATAAAATATATATGCAAGTTATCCCTAGTATTTACAACAAAGAGTTTTAAATTAGAGATCGTTCAGAAGGCATCTCCTACATATAAATGCCACACATATAGAAAAAAAAGCAGAAAGGCAGTCAGAGAAAGGTACTGTGTTAGTTATGGCTAAAGACCTTTGGCTCCAGAATTGTAACATAATTATTTTCAAAAGACAACTAAAATGTGGAACATTTGAGAAGTCTGTCTTTGAACTCAGTTCTTACACTGACCACTAAAATTCAATGTGATTCAATGTGAAATTTAGCATGGCAAGAGCCACTTGTAAAACAATCTTATTATTTTATACATCAAATGCTCTGAGTTGGATGCAATTATGGTTTGGCATTTTCCTAACTCAAGTGGGAACACATTTGAGGACAATTATATTTTACTGCATCTCATGCAGAAAGTCTGAGGTTATCTGCTCAGCAGGCCATCAGGAAGGCTCTGGCTGGGCTTTATCTAAATGAGGCACAAATGTTCTTAGTAGTTGCCCTAGAATTTTTTATAGTAACTTAAAGCATGCAAGTGGAAAAGAACAGATGTTGCCATCACAACTTTGTGATATAAGTTTTGTGACCAGAAGGAGAATTGGGGCAAGAGTTGCTAGAATTCAAACTTTTACATTTTAGTTGCAACTCCTTCCCACAGACTCTGAAGTGAGGCTGACTCCCAAGTAAATGTTCATCTTAACTGTTGAATAATGTAATTGTGTGTTTTCATTTCACTAAAATTTTTTTAAAAGATTATGGCATAGTATAAATTTGGCCTGTCTTACTATATTTGATCTTAAATCTGTTGCAAGGTCATATTGCAAAGACAGAGAGAGCATTACAAAACAACCATGTCTATATGAAGGGTACTTACTATATGTAAAACTGTCCTGAGTAATCTGCACCATGAAATATTTTCTTTTTATCTCTTTGAAATTCACTTCTTGAGAAAAAACCTGCTGCAGCCAAAACCATATGCAAACATTTCTGTTCATTTTTAGGGCTAAGGCACCAGCACTAATACGTGGGAAGAGCCTTCATGGGCACTGACATGTCAGAAGAGAGATCCCCAAACCTTTTTTTACCTGCACCCCACAGAACAGAGCACTGGAAAGAAGTAGGTTTCAGCAAAGACACGTATCTAAGTGTGGATCTCATGTCTTCAGGTCCAGCTGGCAAAGTTTCTGGGTGAGCACTGCAATGCAACTTCAACCTTTTTTTTGCACCTAGAACAAGTCTTTCAAAATGCAATTATGAACAACATCATCTTCACTCACACCATACATGCTTCTCAGTGGTTTGCAGGCCTGAACGTGGCAAGTACCCACAAAAATGGGTATGTAAGAAATGCAAAAGCTTACTCATTTGAGGGGAAGGGCATGCATCCATTCCTGCATTTGGAAGTCTTCTCCTTGTGTTTAAATTGAGCATTTAGAATTATCTTTAAAAAAAAATCTGAACAGCAATGGCTGGCTTAAACATCAAGAGAAATATACAGGCAGCTTTTTTCACTGACTTCCCCGTGCATTTTCTTTCAGCTGGATCATTACATACGTCAGTGCGCATTTCCAGTTCTTAACTAGTTTAGGTCATCTCCCATTGCTATGGGAAAGCACAAGCAATGAAGTTCACTATGCAGGGCACAATTTGGCTGAGCATACCAGACTTTGCCTTATTGCTGAACTATATACACAAGGCATTTGAAATGTACAGTTGTCAAAAGATGTAATTTAAAATCAAAACCACAAACCTGGGCTTTGCAGAAGTGGCCACAAAGTTACGAAATCACAAACTCTAGTTACTAGTGGGCTTCACAACACTGGTGATAAATAAAAATATGGAGGTAACAATAGTAGTATGAACAAATACATCTTTAAAATAAGGCTTTTTTACACTGTTGTTAAGATGCCTGGCCTCTAGCCCCTTGTTTGTTATTCATATATTACAGATCCATGACAAAGTTGATTGTGCCCATTGTCAAAGAACACCCTTGGATCTATCCTAATCATCAGGTAATGCCCCTAATCAGCAGCATAAGATAAAGTATTGTGAAGACATTCATAGCAAATCAGTTCTGAAACATATTGAGTCTTTTATTTCCTTCCATATTCCCAGCAGTCTTATCATCCTTGATGAGAGCAAGCAAGCAGAAATTATCAGTGCTACAAATATCAGGATCCTCTTTCTTCTTGGTGGCTTTTTAAAAGTTATTCTCCCAGATCAACTTCATGCCATAGACAAATTGAAGCAATGCAAATCACAGATTGCATATGCTGGCCAGAGCTGACCTTAATCAAGTCAAGTTCTTCCCCTTCCAATGAGGACTGATGACACCGAGACAAAAATCCATCTCTGGTCCACACGATTTCTTTGTCCCTTCCAGTAAGGACTTCTCTTTTTGATGAAGTTATTGGTCAAAACCCATTGTCAATTGACTGTGTACAAGAAGCATGGATCCAGATCGTTTCAATATATTTACATTACTATTTATTCATTTTCTAAGTCCAACTATATGAATAAAAAGCATGAGACCTATGTAACATAGCCAGCAGTCACCATGTACTGTCTCAACTCTGACTTTGTACATTCACATTATCTCTGTGAGAAAATAAAAAAGTATTTTTTACACAGAGAAATAAGCATATTGGAAATACAAAGAAGAGTCTCCCAGGTGAAGAAATGCGTGAAAAGCGATATAAAAGCTCTACACTGAAGAGCATACATGCATGCAGGATATTGCTCTGACTGAAATTAATCAATCTGAGATGTCCTGGGCTCCTCTTGTTTCCACCTGTGTGCAATAAAAGCACTTATCTTTACAGTCCATTTCACACTCTGTTCATGTTTCTATAGGACAGAATAAAATTTCCCTGTTCCAATCTGGAATATGGTAAGGCCTTGCGGGACGTTCTCCTGCCATTTGGCAATGTAATAGAAAAAAGGAAGGAAGGAAGGATTAGGGTCCACTAAATTCTGCAATAGCTGGTTAATCACATGGGATATCTCCACCTGATTTTAATGGGTGATCTGTGCTCAGTGCTGCAGAAGGAAGGAGAAAACTCTCCTAAGACTCCTTGCTGACACACCCCTAAGGAAAAATTCCTCCCTATCCAAAATTTGGCCATCAATATAAGGTTAAGAAAAATGAAATGTTACAATGACCTGCATGATTCCATCACTACTTCAACATAATTAAGAAACAGAGATCAAATACTGCTGCTTCTGAGTAACAGCAAGTTGTCTTTGTCAGAAGAGAGACTGCTCTTCATCAGCAACGCTGACACTTGGCAACATGGACTTCAGAGCAGCCTTGACAAACTTCATTCTTATCCAAGACAAAGGCTGCATTCCTGGCTCAAGGGAACCCAAGGTTCTGCCTCTGAAATGGGAGATTCGCTGAGCTCAAGTAAGCTTCATTGTCTCCAAGGTCCTCCTCTGGAGTAAGTCTCCCTCTCTGCTGATATCCTTCCAGGTCCTTGGCCCCTCACTTTTTAAACGGAGTGAGTTTGTTGAAGGTATTCCAGAAGAGGGATGGCTTCCGCTTGGGTTCTGCCAGGGCAAAGACCTGCTGCTGCGGGACGCTGGTAGGCACAGTGATGTGTCGCTGGTGAAGGGGATGCAGGGTTTGGTGCGGAGGAGGCACGGGACACCCGTTATAGCTCACACCTGCAGAAGGAACAGTTGGAGAAAGCACCTGAGTCAGCCAGGGAAATTTAAGCACAGAGCCAGCGGACACGACGAATCTTGCCGTGATCTTGAATGGCAGAACTACTAAAGGTCACCTTTTCTGATGTTTGATTTTTTAATTGCTGCATTGAGTTGGCTTAAGAAGACAACAGCACCAGTAAAAATAACATTACAGAATTACCAAAAACAAGCAGCAGTTTCACATAGCTGGACTATATTGTTTGCACAAGTAAATCCTGGTATTTCAAAGGAATGACTTCAAAGAGCAGATACTAGTACTTCAATCCACTCTCAGAGTAAGGTTGGGTAGAATACTGCTACCAACAAAAATGTTGTTTCATTTGGAATACATTTTTATGGGTTAATGTTCTTAAGACTTTGAGCTTTGTTCATTCTGAACAGAATCTCCTAATCACAAACTTTAGCCACTCCCCTGAAAATCCAGACAGGTTCTATGGGTATCTAGTGATTGATAAAGAGAAAATGCTTTAAGAATATTAATCCCAGGGAACAGAAGACAACCTAACATCAACTCCTTCACTCCTAAACTCAGATTTAAATCTTGTTCCACTTTTCTCTCAGCACACTAAAGATTTGCCCGAGTTTGACTTTAAGATGGAAAAGGACAAAATCTGTTGTGATTTGCTTCTGTTGTGATTATTTTCTGAGAGAAGAAATGAATGAAAAAGCCATTTCCTGATGAACAAGCTTCTAGCCCATCCTTCCTTCTAGAGGGATGCCAGAAGAAGCCATTTTGACCGTTATGGTAAAAAATGTAACAATGTGTCTTGCAAAAAGAACTTTAGGACATTTTAAAGAAGGCACAGAAATGGTAATGAAGAACAAGATCTTTCCGTAAAAGCAAAGGAAGGAATCAGTAACACTCATTTCTAATTTAACCTCTGCATGCAATTCCTCACAACCCTAAAATAAACAGCTCGCCTTACCTCTTGAGCATCTTCTCTAATACCCAGAATACTGACTCATCTGTTCAAAGAAGCTCAGGGAGTTGATTTAGTAGACAGTTTACAGAGACATTGGAATTTAGTATCAAAATACAGATTAATAGCAATTACTTGGCTCCATGTAAACCACAAAAAAATGTTTTCAGAAGACTGAAGAACTCAGCCACATCCAGACCGGGCTATTTCCTAACAAAAAGATCACTGGAACACAGTAAGAAGGTAACGCAATTCTGAACACCCACCTTTCATTTTTCCTTGCCTTGACTTACGGGCGTTCTGCATGGCTTGTTTCTTCTGGTTTTCTGAGATTTCCATACCTACATCAAAGTGTAAATTAGGGCACTACTACAAAATTACTGTATCTAATACTTGATTATATTAAATTAAAACAAATAAGCAAATTATATCTTAAGCAATTTTTAGTAAATCTTAGTAGTAATACACCTGAAATTTTTAGAAGTATGTTTTATATTGTCATATGAACTTAAAGAGGGTTTTCCACTGGGATAATTATAGGTAAGTCCAGATAACAAGAGATTTTAAAAAAAAAAGTGCAAATTAACATTTCTGAAATCTACAAATCACCAAGTAATAGATCACAAATGCAGAATCCTTTTGTTTTTCACTCACTCTGAGCTAACCTGGGTAACAAATTGGAGTCACTGGTATTGCAGTAGTACAAATCTGGGTATTTCCCTCCACTCAGAAGAGAGTATCACAAAATCTGCCAGACGCCGAAGCAGGCTGTAATGTGGTTTTGGCTGCCATCATTCTGGGGCTGGATCCCTCACTCGGGTTTCTCATGCACCTGTTCACATACTTGCGTAACTTACATGAAGCACGTGGGCAACCCTATGCTATTTACTGTCGTGTGATAGGTGTGTGACTGAGCTGGGGTGAGTACAGAGATGGCAGACAACTGCGAGAAGCTGGCACCAGAGACTGGTGTTGTCTAGAGCTCAGGTACAGGCACTCCGGTTTCCTCTCCCTGTGCACAACACAGTGAGATACATGAAAATGTCACATTTGCACAAGGTGACAACAGGGTGCACATGCTGTTTCATTTCATGCTGTGCATAAGGCTGCACTCATTTCACTCAGATGCACAGAAGGAGCACAGAAGTTGTGGTTCAAAGTCAGAATGAAGTGTCTGCTTTGGTTCCATTTTGCATCTTCCCTCACTTCTCTACACTTTTAGAACTCCCTTTTCTTTTTTATCCTTAATTTATGAAGAAGTTATTACAAATCAGCCTATTAACTTAAAACATCCATAATTTTGGGGTAGCAGAAGTTTTTTATTCTGCAGGATTTTTTTTTTCCTTTATAGAAACAAGGAAACAGATTTTTAAAAATGAAAGCAATTACATCAAGAGAGATCAGACCACTTTCTTAGGGTTACTATTAGTGGTTTGGAGAAGGATTTTTTGGCTGTGGCCTTTTCTCTCATATATTCATAAAAGCTAAGAAAAGCTAGATATGGTTTGGGAGACAATGACTCACACCAAAGCGTCTTTGAAAATAGAAGTAAAATGCCATTTGCAGTTCTGAATTGAAAGAGTATTATTTGTTCTCTGAGTGGTCAGATTACAGGCTTTATGTATAGTCCAGCAAGATAGCTTACAAAATCAACAAGATAAATTTAAACGTGAGGTTGAGAATACTGGCACTTTTCCATTGGTTTTGGCTAAAGAAAATGTTCAATTATGCAAAAAAAAAGAAGAAATTTTAGAAAAGAAACAGTCTTCTGGTTAATGCAGAAGCATCCAAGTCACTGTGACTCAAAAGACCAGATGGACATGAGCTACTGCAACTCAGTCTTTCCTGTGTTTCATCATACCTGTCCCAAAACAGGTACGTCAGAATAGTGAGTTGCAGCATTTGAAAAGCTCGTTCACAGAAGGCTGGATGTTACATGGGCAGAAAACACTGCATGTGCCTATGTGCCATTATCAAACATACAGTTTCTCTTTTTACTGATTTTTTTTTATAGTGCACTATATTGCACTGTGCCTGAAGAGCATCAAGCACAATGGACCCTCCTGTGCAATTCCTGCACTCAGTACCATGAGACTTTGTGACCCTAAATAAGGATTACTGCTATTATGACAAATCTCACTGCCAGTGCCACCACTGTTGAATGGTTACTGTTTTGAATATCATATGTTGATTTTCATGAGGTCCCAGGAGAACAAATAGTTTAGGGATGTAGCTGCTACACCCTTGCAGTTCCCTCATACTTGGGGATTTCTGCAGCAGTGTCACTTAGGAGGAACGGCAGCACCAAGACAGACCTGCTGCTGCCCAGGGCAGAGCCTCGGGAGCTTCCTGACAGACAGCATTCAACTTGCTCAAGAGACTCTCCCAGTGCCCCATAAAGTAACCACCCAGGAAGAGGTGCAGAGCTCAAGAGTGCTTCTTCTTGTAAACGGATGGAAATGGAAGTGTTCACTTGTTCACTTTTTATCTTCTTTAGCTCAGTCCTGCTCACAAAATTGCAGGAGCTGTGTTTTACTAAGTAGCATCCTTCCATGTCACTGTATTACGGTTCTCATTGTATACTGGAGTGGAGTCGCTCTGTAACTTTGTTGTAAGAGGGATTGTGTGGACAATTACAATCACATCCTCAACATTTCTCTATTACCCTCTGATCACCTTCACCCTTTTGCCATATCCACTATTTTAGAGCTCTGTTTACATGAACTAGGGAAGGCAGCTACCTTCCATGCCCGCGAGCACAAGGTGACAGAGCAAGCCCCACACAGAGCAAGGCGTGAAAGCTGTCAGCATTGTGCCCAACAACACCAATTGAAATGTCATGCTGTGATGTTCAGCACTGGAGAAGAGTCAGGTTTGGAAGGTCTGAGGGAAATTTAGCTGTGGCTCCTTCATTGCTTACTCTAGACTCAAGATGACTGGGATTAATTGCAACAGCTGGTGCAATGTGGAAGGGTTAAAACTGATTTTAAATCGAGAATGTATTGGCAAACCTGTACATATTTTCTTCCGCTTATGGACTATCTAAAATACATACGGAAGAGGCCCTATTTTTGTCATACTTACAACAGTATCAAATGAGAGAAAGCCACTAAGATCAAAAGGTTTACATTTGTAATGTAAGGGTTATTCCTGTCTTCCTATTATTCTGACCAGGTGTTTTACATGAACATGGAATATAAGATTTGGCATCTTGTTTAAATTTTAATAATTTCTGAGTTGTACCATCCACTTCACTGCACTTCCAGTGTTAACCTGATGTCAATCCAAAGCCTTAGCCTCAAGAGTGTTATTGAAAAGGAGTTCTCATGCAGCCAACACACACACATGCACTAACATGACTTTTTAGAAATACTAAAAAGAGTTGGGTTTTTTTTTATTAGTGTTGCTGCTTTCTTTGTGTATGTTTTGCCAACGAAATTTTTGCTGGAGCTTTTGTCACTGATCTTAAAAGAAGCATGAAACAATGCAAAACCAAAAAAGCAATCCTAACTATACACTGACACAGAAGACACACTGTCCTTAAGAGTGTCCCACAGGCTGCAGGTCTAAAACTGGTCCTAGGATTTCCTACCTTTTTTCCTGCTCACTCAAGGTTTGGCTTCATTTCTCTGTGCACTGCCCAGTGGTGCTACTGCTGGGTCTGTAGTTAATGACACCATACAACTGCTCAGGCCTCCTGGACACAGAAGGTGCTACTATACGACACAGACAGCAAATCTACAATTATTGCTGCTTGGCTTTGTAAAAAAGTGTCCTTTAGCAACAGGTATTTTTGGCCAAATGTTCATACAAAGTGCTAGGATTTTAGATGGATTTTTATTATTGATTGGTCTTTGTGAAATGCATCTTGTCATCTCTCATCTCTCATTCTGCTCCATAATGCACCAGAATCATATGGGTGACGCTACCTGCCCTGGACCTTTGGCCCACAGTGACAGGGCATACACACCTGAATAGGCTTCATATACACAGCTAAACATCATGTCAAATAAGAAAGGGACTCCAGCTCCAGAAGGCAGAGTGCACATCTGTACAAAACTTAAAGAACTGCGCAAGCAAGTTTGTTTTAACCACTGTTTGGAGAGGAAAGTGTTCCACTCACCCATTTCCTTGTCTTCTCGAACTCTTCTCCTTTCATTTTCACACGCCTCCATCCATCTCTTTTTATCCTCCTGTTTTTTTGCACAGAACAAATGAATCTCTTCTGTTGTTCTGTTTATTATCTTAAAAGCATTCTTGACATTAATGTTAAAGTCTTTGTCTCTGCCATCTTCGGTGTCCACAATTTCCATCTCGTCCATGTCAATACGATCCTTGTAATACAAGATGTCCCTTCTCAGCAAGTCCTTCTTACACAAGACAAGCTGATGGTCAAAAAGGAAGAAAGTCCTCTGCTGGCTTTTGCCTTGTTTTGATATTTTGGTCAGTTCTCCTGAGTGGATCAGTTCTGAGCTTCTGGCTAATACATCTGGTCCCTAGGAAGACAGATACAGAGATACAGAGATATAGAGATATGTAGTAAGTAAATAATATTTTAAGATCTTACTGTGTGTCTAACCAGTCTCACTATATAATCAAGTCTTAAGTTCACTCACTTTTCTTGTATTTTTATTATTAGATTTGAAAATGTAACACAATGTAAATAATGTCAAAGAAGTAAATTCAATCAGTGTGGTTCTGCTCTACTTTATTTCTGCATAAACAGAGGGAAACATTTACGTCAGTGAAACAAGTTCCCATTCTGACAGAACGACCAAGATTCCAAATGACATTCAACAGGTCTAGCATTTTTAAAAGATCCACTTTGTCATCTCATCTCAAAGGCAAGCATCCATGTTAATACATGCTGCTCTTCCTGAACTATAAACAACGTTAATCAGTAACAGAAACACTGCAAATGGAGCAACTGGACTTTTAACTGAGCAATGACCACTTGAAAAGTAGACACCATAAACAACCACCTACGCAGAAAGGCATATCCTGCAGGGGACATCAAGTATTGTACACAGTACCTTTGACCAGGAAAAGCGCAGGCTGACACTCACCTCCCAGTCTACGATGGAGACTTGCCAACGTGCAATCTTGTCTATGCTTTCTAGTCTCCGTTTTCGCTCATTGATCAGGCATGCCACGTTCTTCATGGCCTCATATGCAGCTTTTATGTTGCTATAATCACTGTGAAATGCAGGCACGTTTCAAAGATCACTTATACAATGGACGTGATGCAATCGCAAACCATGGACATGATGCAACCACAGTGCTTGCAGTACTAGCCCACATTATCCACTTACCCCTCTACTCAGGTACTTAAATAAGAGAAACCTGATTCCTGCTATCCCAAACCCCACACAGTAGCCTGTACAATTCAGTGCTGCTGTACTGCTGGGCTTGTCCAGGAGCAAATTATTAGACTGGTGGAAGGAGGCAGAGGATGTAGATTAATGAACTGCAACACTGTCTCTTCTGAAAACAATGGCAGAACTCCCACTGACTTCAGTGATAGCTGTATTTCACCAAAGTACTGTGTTTTTAAGCAAGATTTTAGTGGGATTTTTTCGGGAAGGGCATTCATTTAATCATGTTTAGCAACTGCATTTTCTCCTTCTTGTTCTCAATGGCTGGGTCAATTAACATAAACGGGGAGTGCTAGGTGGACAGGAAAAAAAACCAAAAGCAACCCCAAACAGGGTGAGAGAGGAACACAAGAAGAGGGGCACCAGAGAGAGGAATTAAAGGAGACAATATGAAGAAAGCATCCTGTCTCCACGGGACAAATGTGTGAGAGCCATGATGGCCACCTTCCTCTTCCTGCTTTGGGACTAATGCAATCAACTCAGGCCAATCTTCCTGTCCTTCTTCCAATGCTCTGCTCCCCTCCTTCTTTCCTCAGCTCCCAACACGCCTATGAATCTCCTCAAGCTGCAAGCAGGCTTTTTTTTCCTCCTCTGAATAGCATCCATCACTCCTTCACCTTCCTCAAATGGAGTCTCTCAGGAGAGAGAAGTGAAGAGACGTATTTCTTGCCTTAGCAGTCCCAGCAGAGCAGCCGCTTTTCCTCTTTTATCAGAATGCCTCTCGCAGAAAAGGGAGCCAGAGGCAGAAAACAGCATGAACCAGAAATAAATCCTGCCAAGGGGTTAGCCTTGCTGTCCTTTTTATCTGCTTCTGTCTCAGTTCCAATTTTCAACGGCTGGTGCTGATGGATGCGCTTCCCTTCTGAATGTGTGCATTCTCTCCTCTCTTTTTTTTGTATCTGTGGAAACTCTATTCTGCCACACCGAATACAAAAAGTGAGATTAACAATAACAGGATCCTACTAACATCAGGGAGATGCCCCACAGGGTGACCACATGATATCCATACTGCTACACTTGTCCTTCCTTATCTCAGTTCCTTTTTTCTCTCTTGGTGAGTATTTATTCCACACTTGCTACATAACTTTTGGCCTTCACAGCAGGCTGTGCACATTGGAACTTCAACTTTTTTACGAAAACAAAATGCTACCAAAACCCCCAGCTGGCTGGAGCTTTCCAGCTTGTGGCAGGAGCCACAAGGCTCTGTGTGGGTGTAGGTCTGTCTGATTTTGAGCATCTCTGTACAGTGGGTGCCTCTCTGTGCTTGAAGGCATCTCTCTCTGGATGCTGTGTCACACAAGAGGAAAACAGGTACTAGGGTGGAAGGTGGCAAGACCTCTCTTTAATAGCTCACAGAATAACCTTTCTAAAATTAGTAGCAGTGAAAGAGAGACTCGTTAGTAATTGTTATTGCAGCACTTCCCAGGTAGTCACAGAACTCAATAGAGGCATTTCACATCTAAATGTCAGTACTTCACACACCTTGTATTTTGCCCTGCACTGAAAAAAATCCAGTGGTGTCCAAAGGGACTTTTCTCAAGGTTTAAGTACTGACTCTGGCCAAGGAAGCATTGCCTCAGGCTTCACTTGGACTTTGAGCACAGGGGTCACAATGGAATATTTTTCTTGCAATTATACAAGGTAAAAAGACAGACACTTACAGATAAAATCTTAATTTAGTCAAAGATTTAGTCAGCGCAGGGGTATACCAGGAAGGCTAATAATCTGCAACTTCAATTTTTATTTATGCCAACTGAAAGTCTAGTATATGGACTTTACTGCAAACTAAGGCAATGTTTATTACCACTAAGTTTCTAAAAAAAATTACCTCCAAACTTGCTCAGGTTGTGTTCTTTTTCTACAGCACTCCTTACTTTTTCTTACATCCAGAACCTTTATGAGTCTTCCCCTCTTCTTCTTTGGATTTCCTTCTCCTTGATTTCTTTGACACATTGGCCTTCTTTTTGCACTCTGAATTACACATCCCTCCCTGCATCCTATTTCAGCACTGTCTTCTTTTCCTTCTCCTTCTTTGACCTATTCCTCATACTAACTTGCATCCTGTCTGTCCCCTGTGCTGCATTTTCAGATACTGTTTTTGTTACTGTGATGGCTCCAAGACGCCCTGTCTATCGTGGTCTATGGCAATTTTGTTCCTGACCTCAAAAGCTTCAGTGTTGTGTCACCCAGAAAACTTGAGTAATTAGGTGTTACTACTATGGTAGAATTTGTTGTTTTAGTTCTCTCACCTGTGCTCCTGAGTGGTGTATTTGAGCAATTCTGCAAGCTGCAGAGGATATTTGCAGATTTTCTGAACAGGCGTGAGAAGAAAACCATCGATGGCAATGTCAATCATCTGCTGAAGCAAGCGACAGGCCTCAAAGAAGTGGCGGTATTTGCCCTGCTTCATTAGTTTGGAGAGCTCAATGCAGGCACTGGGATGATTGTTACAATACTCTGAATAAATAGCAAAGCCTTCTTGCTATAAAAAAAAAAAGTTACAGCTTTACTAAAGTATTTGTCTATAAAGGAGAAGAGCTATTTTTGTAACATCTATTATACATAATTAGATTAAGTAATCCATTTTCTATATTGCTTCCATGCTGATCAGCCTTCAAAGTATGCAGAAATCTACTTTGTAGCTGTCAAAACTACATACCTTCCTTTGTCAGAACACAGAAATAAAGGTCTCTTCTTGAGTCGGGATAACCAAACCCATTTTAAGAAGCATTTTTCTTTGGGGAAGACAGCTATAGGCTTAGCAAGTGTCTATCAAGAACTCACAGCCTATTTCCCCACTACCTACCTTCCTTAATGTCTTTATGAAGTTTTTGCATGCTGAATATGAGATCACTGCAAATAATCCAGCTCATCTGTGAACTTTACAGTTTTGACAAGGAAACTTAAAACTGTTTACAAAATTACATGATTGCTAAAGATGAGGAGAAATCTAAACCAAATATTTAATTAATTGCAAGTTACTTTACATTCTGCCAGTTTAGTATTAAAGAAGCACTTGTTACTAAAATCCCTTCCTAATATGGTAATTTGGCTTTTTATTATCATAGTTTGTTAATTTCATAAATAAAATCAACTTTTTCAACCTACATGTTGAAGAAAACATGACCCTATTTCACTTAGATGAGGTTCCTCTTTGTTGTACTGTTTCTCAAGATCCTTCAGAAACTTCCTTTGGAACTTGTAAATATCTTCAATATTTCCAAAAATGGTGCTTAACTGAGCCGTGGTGAACATTCCTGTATGTTTGCGACACTGCCGAATGTAACCCTGAAATGAAATAAAAAACACTCCTCAGTCTGAGGATGTGAGACAGGTCCTACCTTGAACAAAATCATTTGAGCTGGCAAGACCCCTGCGGTCTACAGGCAAAGGTTAGTTTCCCAGCCACACACACACAGAGGCACAAGTTCAGATTTGCATCTGAGATGTTCACACACGGACTCCTGGGGTCCAGCTCCCGTCTCCGGGTACCCCAAATGAACCAGGGAACCTCCCCAGTGTAAAGCCCACTCGCATCTCACTGTTACGAGCACAAGGCAGGGACTGAACCTCCAGGAATAGCTGCTGCGCTCACAGTCTCAGACCAGTTATGGCACCAGGGTCCAGGGAGCGCAAAGGTTAACCTACGTGATAAGGGCTATCTGCCAGGCTCCTCAATTTGGCTGCTGTCAGGCAGGCCTCCCCCAAACAGCTTTGGGAGCAGACAGCTGAAATAGCCTTGTAGTTGCTCTGGTGAGGTTTACCAGGAAGCAACACTGACTATTGCTGGCACTGTTATGAATATTCCTGTCTCCTCCACAGCCATCTGCTCTGAGAGCTGTGCAGTGGCTGCACAGCAAGCCAGCTACCGCATTTCCTACTGTACCAACAAGGAAAGCTAATTCCTGTGCGGCTCCTGTAATGTGGACTGCAGACACTTCTTGAATGTAAAACATGTTTTATGGGTATACTCCAGCTTCATGATCCTGGCTACAACCAGCCTTTGTGATTCATTCTAGGGCTGAGCTTGCAAATTTGGATTACTATCTGTGTAGCTTTTCTGGCTTAGTCTTACTTGAGTGTATTTTCAGCCTTAAGACCCACTTGCACCACCCTACAGATTCACTCTGAGGACAGCAGACCATCTCTACCCCACAGGTTGCGCATGGCACATTGCTTTCTTCTTGGAAAGTGTGTGCTTGCTCTCTTGTACTAAACTCAGAGGCTTGCCAGATTTTAAAAAAGAGGTATAGAATATATGTGTTAGAGAAAATTGATGAATAGTATCTAAGTCTTAACAGGTCAGTAAAATATGAGAGTCATGTCCTAGAACTCAGCTAACCACGGCAGCAACATAGCTGAGCGTACAAATTCTTCCCTGATCTTTCATGCACACAATCAGTCTTACTAGTTTAAGTAAATAATGAATATAAATGACAAAATTTACATTTAATGTTTTAAAATAAGCCAATTAGTAACCAATTTTTTGACCTAAAAATGAAAGGAAAAAAAAAATCAAAACCCACTGTTGCCTGTCTACTTTGCTGTGCATGAAATAATCTAATGGTAAGTGGTGGACTAAAGGATGACAGCATGATAAATAGAAGGACAGACTAAGGGTACAAAAAATATTTTTGTAGCTTGCTTAGCACCATTCCAGATGCAAACCACAAAGACAAGTCAAATACAGGTCAAATACATCACAACCCATGTCAAAAGAGGCAAACTTCAGTGAAAAGTATTAAGAAGCTTCTTGACCAAGTGTGCACCTCCTACAAATATTGAGAAGAAAAGCAGAAAACCACCCCCATTTTATGGCTCAAACAAGCAAGGTAGATATAAAACACCTTTAGATTTCTTCATAGCTTCTAAGCATCCAGTTAAAATCTCCTCGCTCCAGAAAACGGGAAAAAAAAACACTCAGCAAACACCCTTTCCAAGTTACTTTCAAGAAGTTTTATCACTGAACTGTAAATTATTTTATGACAGTTACTCAAAGTTTTCTATATAAAGTAGTGAAAAGCTCTAAATAAACTGGACTTCCTTCTCTCATTTATAATGGAAATAGCAGTCAGAGAGGCACCTTTTCGCTGTCAAAAATGGAAGTTTTTTTAAAAGAAAGGAAGCAATGGCTCATGGCAGTCATCAGAGAGGAAAGCCGTAAGAGGAAACAAGAAGGATCTAACTGACAGCCTCAGAAGCGCAATTGGGAGTATTTTGATATGAGAAACCACTGTGGTTCTCAACTTATATGGAATGATTTGTCCTCATTAGGTCAGCAGAACGTCCTCAGGTTAAAGCATGTACCTCACAGATGTCCTTGAGATGCTTGATATAGACTCGTTCTGTTTTCATAATTTCCTGTATAACGTTGGTTCTCATCTGATCCCTGTTTTCAGCTATTTTCTGGCGATGCTTCCTAATATCTGAATCTTGTTCTTCGTCCTGGATATTACTACAATTTTCTGGCACTTCTTCCTGATTAACTCGCAGCTGCAGCCAGAACAAACAAAACAATTAGAGTGAAGCAGAAAGTTTTACAATATGTGGTAAAACTCTTACAAAGTTCTTATACTTAAGAGAAGAGTGGATACAGAAACGTTCCCATTCTTACCTTATAGAGGGGGTTTCAGAACAGGATTTATCTCATTGTACTCACTGCATATTCAAATGAAGTGTTGAGATTGCTGTCTGGTTAAATACATGGCTTTCTACTCACAGTGTTTGAGAGAGACCATGTTGTGCTGTCCATGTACTTTTTGGAGTTAAGCTTATTTCTGACCCTTAGTAACAGTTAATGTGTTTGGCCAAGTTAGCATGGGGTAAAAATTATAAAAGTAAACACTCAATCACTTTTAAATAGCTTCCCTGTGCCCCATCTGTATGAAGTAGATAGCAGCACCCCCTTTTTTGACTTTTGTCTGATTGCCCATGTTGTCTAGAGATCTAGGAAGGGGAAAGGGAGTAACCACCTGCTGCACTTTGTGTATGTGGTACTTCATGCAGTGCGGCCCAAGCTTCACTACAGGTTCTCAAAAGGTAGTTCCAATTACTTTCCAAAACATACTTCAATTTTATACCCATCTGAGAGTTATACTGTTATTAATCTGGGTGAGTTCTGACTGTGGAGTTCAGGCTATGAACCAGATTTCTATGCAATGTCATTGATAATAAATTAAGCCCTATTTTACCAAGAAATTCCTGCAGCATAGCTCTCCCCAACCCCTTACGAGAACTGTTGTGTCCTCTCTGTATACACTGATGACTTCTGGTTGAGCTTTCTGCTCTTGTAATCTCTGCTTGAGAAATTCCTTTGGTTACAAAGGGAACAAATGAAGAAGACAGAGTAAAAGTTGTCAGAGGAGCTAAGGGATCTTAGGGTGTGATTCTCTACTGCTTTTTTCCTTGTGAGCTCATTAGGGGTTATAGCACTGATGTTCAGCTATAAACATGCTGAGGATCAGGTATGAAATGTAATGCCATGACAACTGTTGCACTCTGCTAGGAATCTTGCTAGGAATGGTGCAAAAGCAGGAAGCAGAAGAGTTACTCACCCTGACAAAGCTAGCTGGAAACCAGGCTTCTTTGTCCTCATTTCTCCCCCACCACCAGTCTTTGTTGGAAGCTTCTAGAACTCTTATGACATCTCCAGCTTTGAAGCCCAGCTCTTGATCATCCATAGTGACATGGTCCCAGAGAGCCTCTGCATAGACGACGGTGCCATCACTTATCAGCTAAGATAGGAAGAAAATGAGATTGTGAAGGACAGAAGATAAACTGTGAGGTGTTTATAAACTAAAAAGAGATCAAAATAGCTCACTAGAGTGCCTGCTATTACTCCTGTTACAGGATAAAACTAAAATTTCAGATTTTCAGAAATCTATGCATATAATCATTAGTGAAAAGAATCAGAATCCTGCTCCAGAGCAGTTACAGTCAGTTACAGTTACAGCCTGTGATGGTTTAAAATCCAGAGGGAAAACTGAATCCACTCAAGCTGTCCCCTTTCCCCCACTCCCTTCCTACAGTGGAGGAAACACTAGGAGAGGTTATAAGATGGAAACAGAATTGACTAAAAAATTGCAATAACCACAACAACGTTAATAAAAGAGTGTACAAAGGGAAGTTTTACCCACAAAAAGGTATTTAACACCGAACAAACAAAAATGCTTCCCAAAGAAACTAGCTACTGCCATTGAATTTTTTATGACTATGAAATCTCAGACCTGTGGAAAACATCCCTCCGCGTCCCCCACCCCTGTCCCTGCCCTCCCCATCCCATCATTCCAGCAGCGCAAAGCCCCGGACATTACCTCATTAATTGCTAGCTGTTCCCCTCCGGGCTGCAGGTACCTGGGAGCAGCTTGGCAGAGCTCCTCATAGCTGTAATCTTCCTCACTGCCATTGTCATCCACTAAGGCTGAAGATTCAGTCCCACCATCTGCAGCAACTAAAACAAAAGTGCAACAGCTGTTTGCTTCATCATTTTTATGATTCAAAGAAAAACAACAATGCAAGAGGAATTGCTGAGAAATTGCCTTTGTTGTCACGAATAAAACAATAACAGCAGAAGTGGAGGGCAGCAGAGCTCTCAGGAAAACCACCTTTCCGTCATTAAATACGTTTTACTCTTCTTCAGAACTTTCTCATTTAGCAGCTGATAAAACTGAGAAACTTTTGTATGCAAAAAACCAGAACTACAACAATGCCTCACTTATTTTTTCACCAGAGGAAACCTCAAATGACCTGTATCAGAAGGGGGGCCCTGATGCCATTTCCCAGGTGGCAGGTGAGAGAACTCCAGCAGCCCCCAGCAGTCAGTGGGGACACTGTCACCCCCAGGCTGGGTGCCCTCACACTGTCACATCCCCTGCAGGGACATAAGGACCCAAAGGTTCCGTGCCCACCCACCCACAAGAGGGGTGGGCAGCCCGCGTGCAGCCCCGGCTCTGCGCTGCCTGCTGCCACCTCTCCCATGCACTGGGGAGGCTCTGGCAGCAGCAAGGCTCAAGGGGACAGGGAGTCCAGACTGGGCACAGCAGAATGGCTTTATAAAAAACCTGTTCTAATTGTCCCAAATCACAAAAATTTCTTGGTTTGACAACTGTACATTTTCTGACCCAAGAGGCAGCTTTGTATCAAAAGAGAGGCCAGGACTAAGATGGGCTTCATCTTACTACACAGCCACATAAGCCAGCAGAAACACTGTTACTGTTTAAAACTGTAAAACCCATTTGGGGTACACCACTGGGTGACAGATCCCTTTGGCCATCACCTCTGCACTGGCAGAGGAAGAGAACTGGGGGCTGAGCTCAGGAACAAGTCTGACTGACTGACTGACACCCACACTGCTCAGCGCTGGACCCTGTCCAAGTGGGTTTGCCTGTAATGTTCAAACCACCCGGGATCAAAAAGCATTCATGACCAGTGGCCCTGTGCCTGAGTGCACTCTCTGGTCCTTGGTAATTTATTCCTAAAGATTTATTCCTATGGCAAGCCCAAGCTGTGAACTAGAGAGTCTGAAGATCATAAAATATTCAAAAAGGCATTAAAAAGTAGTAAAGAAAAAAGTAGTAAGAAGTAAAATTCAGAATAGGCTGCTAGCACTGAACTCCTCTGCTTAAGGTTAGTGTGATCCAGCTAAGGTGCCACACAGTCAACAGAGCAGCTCTTACTCTTGAGCGCCTGGGAAGGGACCTTTAAGCAGAATCATTGTACCTGCCAATTCCAACAAGCAGCAAGGCCGAGCAGCAGGACCCTGACACTGCCTCTTCTCTAGTCTGCTTCAAACCTGGGTCTTGCCTGTCTGCTGAGCTCTGGGGTCCGGATGGGTGAGAATTGCAAAGAGATGACTCCTGGCTTTACTCTGTGCACCCACTACCACCAGGCACTCTGCTGCCATCTGCTATTTTACCTTATAGGGAGAAATACTGCAACCCCCTCCTCAGGGCATGCATACCATTACTAGCATCTTCGCTCATCTGAGCATTAATTTGCCAGAGAGATGAAAGCAGATCACCACACAGATTCACTAAAAAACTTGCAAGATCTTTCTTTCCACTAAAAATGGAAAAAGATGGCATAGTCTTGATACAACAGAACATGGCTATTTGACCATTCTGTTCTACTCCCTAGCATTTTAAATATACATTCACATTAACAGTATAATCTGCCTAAGCAGGGAGGATACAGAACCCCTATTTAAAAGATCAAGATTTTTTTTCCCCACAAACTCATTAATCTGAGCACTGATAAACTTTTAAAATACATCTCGCAAAACTTACTGAAAATGCTTTATTAAAAAAATCTGCAAATAAATATTTCATTAAATCAATTTTTATCTTATAAAGCAACATCCAAAAAATTCATCCCAGTGATCCTTTATACATTTCCACTGTATTATCTGTACTGCGTGTGGGGTTGTTCCAGTAATAATGGCACATCAAAATTACCTAATTCATTTGGCTCCAGACAAAAAATAACTACAATTTTGGGACAGAAGGCTGTTTGTTACTCTGTACCAAATCAACAAGCTTACACTGACTTTGTAAGGTGGAATCAAGTGAAATCGGTCGCTTGCATTCTGCATCTTTTCCTCTATTGTATACAGACAGAAATACCAGAGGGAGGGGTGTGCTTTCCCGGTTGCACCAAGGGGATGCAAAAAACTTAAAACACAGCCTGGGACTGATGCAGACCTCCTAGCAGCTTTTCACCAGTACTGCAGGTCCCCACGGATGACACAGAGTAAGCGTCATCAGAGTCAGGCTTCTACCATTTACCAGTTCAATCAAAAAGCACCGTGAAAAAAGCAAGAGCGAGCATGTTCTACTCACACGTACCCATCTGAAGGCTCTCCAGACTCCAAAAACGTGCCATTGCCCCCCTGGCTACCATGCTGCCGTCAGACCTCTAACAGGTGATGATGCTCAGTCCTAGAGGGCTGCTGGAGGATCACAAGAGGCTCTGAGCTCCGCACAGCTCGGAGGAACAGCCTGTTCGCTGCCTTCAGCTCCCGGCGGTGCCTCCGAGGCCGAGCCTGGCTGGGAACTGCCAGCAGCGCACTCAGCCGCTCAGCCTGGCTGCTGCGAGCTCCCAGCTCTCTGACATCATGGGGTGCCCTTAGGGAGGAAGTTCCAGAAAAGAAACAAAAACCTGGCTGCCTGGCCCTGGCCACGCTGCGCCTGCAGCCGCCCAGACCGCTCCCACAGAGCCTGAACATCGCAAACAGAGCGAGCCAGGGAGTGCATTTGTTTCTCATTAAAGCAGCTAAATGCGATTTCAATCTATATTCAAATGACTGCAGTCCAGAGGGAGAGACGATTTGGACGGGAGTTGGGAGTTCCTTGTATTACAACACTGTTCAGAGTATCGGTCTTTGTCACACTATACCTGTTAAAATTCCAGTAGAAGTAAACAATTGAGGTATTTTTTGCACAATTTCTCTTGCTTCACAGGCAAATGCTGTATCGTTATTTAGGGCACAAGCAGCACAAGTGTTAAGGCTGCAGCAGACTGCTCCCAGGAAAACAGGGGAGGAGGGAGACATTTCCTCACTGAAACTACAAACTTAATCCAGCTGTTCCATGAAATAGGGAATGAAGCAGCAAAGCACCCACACCATCCATCTTTCTCGGAGTCTGAACCAGCCAGAGCACAACCTCATTCATTCACCATGGAACAGTGTTCACGACCCTTGCATCTGTGTCCTCCCACAGTGAAGCTGGATCAGTCCCTGCACTGGAAGCAAAGGCAGGAGCTGTTCCCATCAGGAGAGTGCAAAGCCTGCTGTAACCTATGTCTGTACACAGCATTATGCTCACCGTCTGGAAAGCCCCATAAACTTTATGGCTTCTTCTTTACCTGCAAACTGTTGCTCATCTGAGCCTGTCCTGTGACTGGGGACTGCCTTCTCCAGGGATGCGTTCACAAAACCCTGGAGGCATTTCTGCACACAGCAACTTCTCAACACCCACTGAAATCACATGGTTTTTTTCCCAAGCGCTGCCTCCGACAGGGAAGGAAAGGCCAAACATCGCCCTGCAATATTAATGCCATCCTCCTGCAAAATCCTGTTCGTGCTGTGCTGCATGGGAGACTAACAGAAATTATCTTCTGAATCTCTTAAACTTCCCTATTATTTCTTGCTGCAAGGACTCCAGTTGGATAGCACAATTAAAAAAAGCTACTACATAAGATCTTCATACACAGCATTTTTCTTGGCACAAACCATAAAAAAAAGCAAGCCGACAAACAAAAGTGACACTGATGAAACTGAAGTGCTGATAATCCTGGCACCTGCAAGTGAAAACTTCACACTTTTAATCAGCCAGAGCACAAGCTCTTTGCCATGTCAAACCCCTGCCCACCAGGGAAAAAAAGTTCAACTGCCAAAGGAAAACCAGATCAAACCCCATACCACTCTTTTACAAGAGACTTTAAAAACAACCTCAGAAAAACAACCCAAAATTCTTTTGGTCTGATTTTTGCAGAATAAAACAGACTCTGTGCTTTTGCCCAATGACTAACCTAATGCCACTGTGGGATACTGCTGGGATGGAGGGGGGTCTACTCTCCCTCCTTTGCATGGGCACATCTGGCAATGGTGCAGCCACAAACTGAACCACCACAAAAGTACTCATTTGGCGTGAGGTGGTGGTGGGTTCATTTCCTTGTAGATCAGCCAGGGACAGGAGGCGGCGCAGGCTGTCCTTTGTAGGGGCAAGTCCGCAGTGACCTTGCCCAAACGCATGCTGAGCTGGCTTAGCCACTGCGTAGGGCACTCTGAAGAGGCTGTGGGTAGCACTTACTAAAATACTAAAAGCTAGTTTATCCGCCTCAAGAAAATTCAGTTCTAGATACACTCCGATATCATAGAACCCTCCATCCTGGGGCAAACCACAGGTCACCCCCAACCACTTCTCTGACAGCAGCCAGTAGCAGATGCGTAGGGAGGAACACAAAAATAGATGAGGCATGTGATGGCATTTTTCTGATGTACTTTTCTAAATTCCAGTTATCTGCAGATCAGTCAGATCCCTCCTGGGGCAGAAACTATATCTTTGTGTTTAATGAACTGGATTTTTCAAACCACTTTCTGAATTTTTTTAACTGTTGGGATGTGAAATATAATGTGTAGCAATTAGTTTTATAGTTTATTATAGAGCGTGAAAACTATCTTTTATCTTAAGCTTGCTCTCTGGTGATTTCATTTGGTGGCCTTTAGTTCTTAAATTATTGGAAACAATAACTATTATCTGTTTTTTCTATGCCGAACAGATTTTTAGTCTCCTATTGTCCTTTTTTCCATGTGGCAGAGCCCAAGCCACAGTAATCACTCCTCCCAGAGACACACACTGGGTCAATTTTCTTGTCCTTCTGCTTTTCTCTGTATCATCCCCTGTAAAAAATGCCTTTTGGTATGGAAAGGAACAGGGAGATGGCCCCCACACACGCCAGTGCACAATTGGGCCTTCTGTTTTGTTCTCTGTTCATGTTCTACAAACTCCTGCCCTTTTATTTACTGTTTTGACTGTTACTATGCACTGCACTGACTCTTTAAATGTCTGTCAAGATTGCAAGATCTCTTCCTGAGTGACAATATCCAGTTTGAAGTCCATTCTTCTGCAAGCACATCAGGTTCTTTTCCTCCTCCACGTGCGTTACCTTGCCTTTACCAACACCTGGCACCAGTGCAGTGCCTTGTGTCTCATTTTTACTACCGTGAATAATTAAGCACACCAGCAAGAATTACCATTTCATTTTATACCTCCCTTCCCACATCATTCCCGCAGACACTAAACATTTGATTCCACTCATGAGCTCTCTCCTTAAGAAAACCAACCACTCTCCTGAGTCATTCCCAAGCTGTGCTCCACACAGGCTGAAACACACTCAGTTATCCAACTTGATGAACTGGGAAAAGCTTGACTAGTTTAGCACTAGTAGGCAAACATCCACAACACGATACTACTTGAAGTAAAGACATTTAAATTTATTCATCTAAATGCTGGCGTCCACATTTGAATAAACCATCTAAATCAGCAAGTACTGCTTAAAAGAGCTGAGAGCACTCCACCTCATCCAAAGGCAGTTCTATCTAACCCTGACTGACTGCCATGACAAGGGCCTCAGATCAGTTGTTTAAATATAGCTTCTTAGCACCATTTTAAGTATTCTGGATACCCTGATGGCCTCCAGCTGCCACTGAAGGAATAAAATAGGTCTCCCATAGGCCCCTGTCGTATCTGCCAGCTGCAGGCAGACACTCAGGTACCCCACACAGCACTGGACCCTGAGACGGGTAACTGAATCAACCACTAGTCCTCCACTGCCTGTAACAGGTGTACTGAAGTTTAACTCTTATGTAGGTACCTACATTTAGACTAAATTTAGGTGACGTAAACTTGAGCTGAACCCCACCCTACCTACTCAGAGCTGAATGCATCTAAAGGAGTTCACCAATGAATTTAGCCAAATTCTAGTCCCACAGAAAAACATGCAAAAAAGATGGGTTAGTTTTTAAGACACTTACAAAAATTGCTCTGCAGTGACAAATAAGTAACCTGTTTAATATAATTTAAAACGTTTAACCTTGTAAGTGCAATAGTAGCAATGTAAATCTCAAGATAATTTTCCCTTCTGTTGTCTGATTCTTACTCTGTTTCCTACAGATAACGATTCACTGTCTTCTAACATCTGTTTTTCTAAAAATTTACATCTCCACTTTTATCTGCCATTGCTATAAGAAGAAGGCATGCAATGTATTAGGCTTTA
This sequence comes from Gymnorhina tibicen, assembly GCA_013399875.1. Classification (NCBI taxonomy): domain Eukaryota; kingdom Metazoa; phylum Chordata; class Aves; order Passeriformes; family Artamidae; genus Gymnorhina; species Gymnorhina tibicen. The sequence goes on from VXAZ01000608.1 coordinate 1,266,561, forward strand.
GCAAGTAACTAAAATAAGATACCACCGGTGTTCAGTGCTTGGGTTTAGAATTACTTTCTATAATAAAGGGCTTTTGTGCTATCAAATTTCACTGTGCATGAGCAAACAAAAAACTCTCACATGTTCAAAGACAAGGAAATGCCTTGTGATTTAAGAGAAAAAAGGAAAGAGATCAGAATGTGTGACACTAGTCATTTTAAAATTTTCTTCTGGAGCTACTTAACAGCTCTTGGCAACTGCCTTCAAACTGTGAAGTCCATGATTTTCCCCACTAGCCTTCAGAGTTTTGATTTCAGAAGCTTTTCCTGCTCCACCTCTATGTTTATTGTAAGGTCTCATAAAAGTCACATCTAACATAATCAAGGTTGCTTTGGCTTCATTGTCCTGAAAAGTGGCAGAAATCTCGGTTTGTGTATTTGTCATCCAGATGCTTATGTTTAGGAAACCAGTTATTCAGAAGCTAAATACCTGGAAAGATATTGCTCTCAGGCAGTCGTCTAGGTAACTAATACTATTTCATGTGGTTTCCAAACATGAATTGGAAAGGATAACTAAAAATAGAAAAAATAATTCCTACTCTGTGATAATATAAGAGCCTCTTCTTTTCCCAAACTACGTTATGGCAGACCCGTTATTCTGTGAGTGGCCCTTCTGGAAGCAGGGACTGAGACACCTCATAATCTCAGCAAGAGTCAGAGCATTAGATGTCTAATTTACCTCAGTGCCTGATCTGGATCATTAACTGTACTAAGATGCATACAGCAGAATACACCCCAGACATGGGTTTTAAAGTAGTTCCCAATATTTTACTAAAATTAAAAGGAAAATACAAAGGGAGTATATATAATCGCCCTGGTTAGAGAGAAGAGGGGGTGGAGCTTTTAGCGCTGTTTATTCCATACCACCCACATCATCGCTGGGGGCGTGGTTTTGGCAGGAAAAGCCGGGCACTGGAAACCGAAGTTTGCCATCTTGCTGGATCTCTCCAGGGAGAAGATACTGGGATCAGCCAAGTGCACCCAGCCCCTCTCAGTCCCTTTCCCATTCCTTCAAGTCGCGGCTTTAAGACACAGTGCTGAAGGACAGCGACGATGAGTCTTGAGACGCCGCTCCCAGGGAACAGAAAGCAACAGAGAGAGGCAGTGGCACGGAGCTGAGCCCAGCCGAGCCACACGGGGCCCAAGCCCCAGGAGAGCCCAGGTGCAGTAGCACTGGTGCGGAGGCAGCTGTGTGGGACTGAGCCAAGCTGGGCGGAGCAGCATCAGTGCCAGAGGCAGCTGTGCAGAATCGAACCAGCAAAGCAGAGCGGTCTGAGGTGGCGGCGTGGCAAAACGCAATGATCGAGCTTCCGAGGGGTTTGCTTATCCTAGTCCTTCGTTGTTTTCAGACTGGGGTGGGGGAGAACACTAAGCAGCGGAAGCTCTCCTCGATGTATTGCCTTTGTGTCCCAAATACCTCATGGCCCAGATGCAGGAACAGCAATTATATTGCCTTTGTCTGGAGACCACACAAGGCACTGTCTTCAGGAAGTGTTGGGGTTTTTTTCACGGTGATAAATGCCCTTTTTTGTGGGTAGGGCATCTTCTTTTTGCATACTTTTTGCTATTAATACTGCTGTTGTCATTGTGATTTTAGTAAATTGTTATCTCGTAATTTCTCCCTATTGTCCCTCCATTACTGAAAGGGGCAGGGGGAAAGGGAGTGGCTTATTTGGAGTTTAGTTCCCTAAACCAGCTGTCTAAACCAGCACAATAGTGTATCTCAGAATCACAGAATATTCTGGGTTGGAAGGGACCGACAAGGGTCATCAAGTCCAACCCTTAAGTGAATGGCCCACATGGGGATCAGACCCACAGCCTTGGCCATATTAACACCATTATCCATCCAGCTGAGCTCATCTCAGTGGATTAGTCCTTCTCATTGCCATGGTTAGAAATTCTCAAGTCTGCTTCCTGGAGAGCACCTCCTGAAGAAAACTGTTACGTTCTCTTCAAGACAGGAGAATTCAGTTTTAACATGTTCTTACATAAATTGATTTGTAGTTAAAGCATTTTTGGCAGAATTTGGACATCACTGCAGCTAAAACTTAGCTAAGAACCATAGAAGCCAAGTACTGATTTGGAAACATATATGTAACTTTAATAAACATTGAAAATGCTATTTGTTAAGTTTCCTACTTCAATCATGGGAAGCCTTGATCCAGAAGGTTCAGGGTGAAGATTCCCAAGAGTGCTTTGTTCACTATTAACAGTGAAAGATACAAAGTGAAAATTTTGCTTTTATTTCCAACTCTTGTCAGTGTCTGAAGGAACACAAATGGTGTTAACCCAGGTTCTTCTGGTCCCACCTGTGAAGAAATGTTCCACTACTACTAGACCAGTTAATAGACTACTTCTATTAACTCCAGATAGCATTGCATGCTAAGAGTAAACAATTACAGCAAAATTACACAGGACACATAAGTGAGCCTGTTAAAGGGCAATGCTTCCAAAAAGGCAATTTTTTCCAAGAACCTGTCCCTCATGTACCAGAGCCTTTGTTGGGCTACACTCACCAACAAGCCGCTTAATTACTTAAGGCTTGCCTATCTAAGTAAAGCTGAATGTGTAGCAAACAGAAAATTAAAAATACATGTGTGGTGTGGCTAGGGTTCAGGTATGAACTCAAGCATATTTGAACTTACTTGCTTCATAATCTATTGTCTTCAGGCAAGTATATGAATAGAGAGTGGAAAATACAGGAGTGTAAGTGGTACAGAACAATAAACCATAGCAATGTCAAACAGTAGAAGTGAAAAAGAAGTTTTACATGAGGACAGCAGCTACTAATAAGAAACTCAGAAAACAAAGCAACTTAGCTGGGTGTTACTTTGTCATGGAGTTGGTTTGCACCCTTTTGTGTTCCATACTATATTATAATTCTTGCTCAGTCTGGGTTGTGACTTTCTGATCTAAAAATACTTGCTCATCTTACCGTTAGATGTTCTCATCTGCCGCCTCCGTCCCACCCGGTCCAGGCCGATGGGGGTACTTTGTGAGAAGGTGAGTGGCCGGAACCTGGCTGAAACAGCCTTGTACGGGGGCACCTGGTGTGCTGGAACAGGTGGCCGTGTCAGAGGCTACCGAGAAAACAGGAAAATCCAGAATTAGTAAAGCTATCAGCAAGTTCAACTGAGCAAAGCTCACGTATGAAGTAAGGTTTCTCCAGATAGTCCAGGTAATTACACAAGCAGTAAAATCCCCTCCATTGAAGTCACATTGCTTAAACAGTGCATACCATGTCCACCAGCATCACAGAACAAGTTTTATTACATTACAGTTCTTTGTTACATTAAAAACTCCTTAGCCTTCTGCTGTGGTCAGACATGCTCTATAATTTTCAGCTTGTAATACTCTTTTTTGAAGACAATCAGAAGATGGGAGCACCTCTCTTATGAAGATTGGGCTGAGAGAGCTGGGGTTGTTCAGCCTGGAGAAGAGAAGGCTCCAGGGAGACCTCACTGTGGCCTTTCAGTACCCAAGGGGGCCTACAGGAGAGCTGGAGAGGGACTTTTTACAATGGCCTGTAGTGATAGGACAAGGGGAAATAGCTTTCAACTGAAAGAGGGTCAATTTAGATTAATGAAAAGGCTTTCTAGGATGAGGATGGTAAAATACTGGAACAGGTTTCCCACAGAGGTGGTGGATTTTGCTTTTATCAGTTAAATGTATTGCTTGTCAGTAAAATAAACAAGGTAATAATAATTGTCTAAATGACGCTCTGTTTTGAGTTCCCAGGAGTCTCATAAAAAAGAGGTAATACTAAGTTTACTGCAACTTTATCTCAAAGTCATTTTCTTCGGATAAATCATTCATTTGTTAAATTATGACTGGAGAACCTACCCCCGTTTTATTTACAAATCGAGTCTGAATTTATGTTGTCCCTGAGCAATGCCACATTAGCCAGGCTGAATGATCTTGCATAAGCATTCAACATTAAACAGCCAGGCCTCAGCACACCAACTTCAGAGGAACTTGTCTTTAGATCTTAATTGTTTGGTTGTTACTGTTCTTCTACCAAATAATCTGAAACATCAGGGATGGTTTTTTAATGAACTATCTCTTGACACTCTGTTACGAAACCCGTGACAGTATTGTTTGAAAATGTTTTCTCACACCTAAGCTGTCAGACCAAAACAAAATACAGCAAAGAATGAATTAGCTTTATACTTTTCAAATATTCCCATGGGTTTTCAAAGCTTTAAAGAAAAAAATCACCAGTGTGAAGAGCAGTCTTTGACAGCCCCACATAAAATACTTCTAGCGCATATATTCCTGCTTCCTAAGTCCTTTTTTACATTCCAGCTAAAAGTTTGCTTTTTATTATGACTGCCACAAACTTCAATGTGTACTGAATATGATTTATCTACAACCTCATCTTTAAACCCCATTTCCTAAGTGCCTTATCAGTGTACCAGGATCCTTCACCACAAAAAGTCTGATTTGTTGTATCAAATAGCTAATAGAAGTGATGGTAATTGCTGTATGCAAATAACAGGCTGAGTAAGCAAAAAAGGCTATTTATTTCTGGGCAACTAAAATTTTCTTATAAGGCTTCAGCTCAAATCCTTTCCCCAGACAGACATGGATGTGCTTTTACTCAGTGACAGTCCTGGGAAGGCCATAATTTGGCTTAATAATGTGCCCTTGTTGGGAATGCTCCGTGGTTTTGGTCTTGACCACAGTGATCCAGCAATGCGCTCATTTAACCCCAGCCAAGCCCTCATGGCAGCACTGGAGCATGGAAAGAGTCAACTCAAATAGCTGCCTTGATGCGTGTTCCTTCACTATTAAACTGATGCGAACAAGGTTTGAAAAGAGATCAATCTGGTTTCAGCACTAAATGAAGGGCCTGGAGAGTGTTTAATCACTCCCACACTACAGCAAGTTGCCAGTACTTACTATGCCCTGAAATCCATCTTGAATATTATTCTTGAATAAGATGGCCTAGAATTTATAAGGATTATTTTCCTTTTTTTTTTCCTCCAAGTTAAGAGATAACATCAATTTTAAAATATCTTAATTACATAGGATTTGAAACTAAAGCCTTTGCCTGGGCAAAAGGTACATTTGCTTCAGCTGGGGTTTTGCATCAAGATGCATTTTTTCATCAGGGAATTATAAAGAAAAAATGTGCAAAATACAGTAACAATGTCCATGTTACAACATGTTTTTCACAGGAAACTTAAACACCTGCCATTCTTTCAACACTTTAGTACCCCTAAACTTCCCAGCAGGAAATAAGGTGGCATGAGAAAGACTATCAGGACTCAAATTCAATTAATAACCACCAGAATCAAATTTTTTGAGGATGCAAATACTATTTCTTTTTTCTGTTGCTTTATCAGCATGACAACTGCTTTAGGCAGAGGTCCTCCAGGTTTCATGGAAAGTGGAAAATGCCTGACCAGTCCAGTCTTACAAAAGCCTGCGAGCCTGAAGCTCTGCAACCAAGTGCAAACCACCAACACAATACTAAGTTCCTCTACACATTGTGCTGGCTCAGCACTACGTCCAGGGAGAAAGGAGCAATTCCTACCTTTCAGAAGTTTTCAATTCCTCACTCTTTTACTTAAGCCAACAGAGATGGCAAATATAAGTACTACTCAAGTGCACACAGCTTGTTTATAGGTTTCCAACCTTTGTTTCATCTGATCAATTTAGTAGTACATGAGCAGACATTGTATTGATATTGTCAGTTTTCTTAAATTCTTAATTTCATTAATTTCTCGATTTATTACCAATTTTCTCAAGCAACGTCTTCATTAGTTTTAAGTATCTGCTGTGCCAAAACCAAGATTTTGAATGCCACTGTTAATGCCACAGTTTTTGAACAGGCCTGCTTTTGGATAATTTGAAATGATCAATAATTAATGTGTTATTATTGCATTTTATTGTACTCCTCTGTTCCTCAGGCCCAATACCCTGTTAGGAGACTAAACACACAACTGTCTCACACACAAATGAGCCCTTATAGACCAACATGAGACGTAAGGACCATGACAAGAAAGAAATCAGGTTAATTTACAATACAGAAAGGATTATCCCAAAGTCAGTATCAGGTTTGTTCCATGCTGTATTGTTTTTTAGCAAGAAGACAAAGTAATTAGTGACCAGGAAAGCAGTATTCTAAGTACACGATGTCAGCTTGACAAAAGGGAAGGAAACGAAGGAAGCATCCATTCTATTTTCTAGGCTGAAGACACAGACAAGGAAGTGAAAGGATCTTTTGCAGTTTGCAGAGCACATCTGTTTATCTTACTTGTGTCAGCAGATTTTCTCTCTCTTCTACTTGATCGTCTCCATAGAAATTGACCCCACCTATTACGGAGATGGGTCTTCTTTTCCCCCCTCTGTGGTAGCCTACAGTATTGCTTTGGATCACAGACCCAACGGATGCCAGTCCTGGCTGATTTTCTCCATCCACGCAGTCTGTCTTCTGAGACTCCACTGCAACTGCATCTTCTGGTATAGAGAAACTTCGGATCGACATTTGGCCATAGTCTGAGAGAGGTCTGGGCCGGGATCTTTTTCCAGAGCCCCATTTCCTGGTTGTGACCTTTTGTGAGTCTGCCTTTTCTTCATCCTGGGATGTAGACCTCTTCCAGTGGTCATCAGAAACAACCTTTTTAAATGTGAACAAGTCAATTAAGCCACAGAATTTTCTGACAGTTAATCATTTGTGAGTTTGTCATATGGCAGATCAACTTAACATTTCTAAAACAGAGTTACCATAAATACAATAAACGCAATTGACAATTTAGGAAGAGAGAACTTTGCAAAGCAGAGACATCATGATGCTTGTGGTGAGTAAGGTAAACACCCAATCATCAGCACCTCTCTGGCAAACAAGACTAATAACACTAAAAACTCACCTATTACCTCAGCAGTACAGACAGGTCCTATCACAAACACTGAATTCATGGAATAGTATCTTGGAAAGATAGCTCTGTGCTGACAGGACTTGTTTCTGTCCACAAGTAGGATGCTACAGGTAACACCAGTAAAAATAACTCAACTGTGGTTTTGGACTTTTTACCAAGGCTTGTAGCAACAGAACAAGGGGCAACAATTTTAAACTGAAATAAGGTGGGTTTAGATTAGATATTATGAAGAAATTCTTGACCATGAGGGTGGTGAGGCACCAGAAGAGGTTGCCCAGAGAAGCTAAGGGTGCTCCAACCCTGGTATTGTCCATGGCCAGGTTGGACGGGGCTCTGGGCAACCTGGTCTAGCCAAAGGTGTCCCTGTCCATGTCTGGTGGGTTGGAACTGAATGATCTTTAAGGTCCCTTCCAAGCCAACCCATTCTATGATATTTCTCTGGTTTACCTCTGTTCAGTGATGAACAGCAAGGCTGCAGTTTGACCGCCTGCAGACCCATGTAACTGTAAGCTGACACCAGACTGGGCAGTCACACTCCCTCCTACCTCTCACTCCCACAGTCCCACCTGGTCAGATCTACGGATTCTGCTGCCAGGATTGCATTAGGTGAGCGAGCTCATCCAGTTTGCAAGGGAGAAGCTCACTTCCCATGTGCTCAGGGAGGCTAAAGTCATACAGATTATGATTGAAGATATATTATATAGCACAAAGAGGAAAAAAACGATGGGTTTAGATAGGAAGCTTGGAAAATGAGCATGTTGTTCCTATTTAACAGCACATCTGGCTCACAGAGGTAATGCCTGCAAGTATCATTAACTGCACTGGTATTACAAGTTTGGAAATGAAAGAACCTCGGCTGAAATACTTGTTAGAGGGAACATTTTTAAGCATTTCACTGCATTTGAAGTAATACTGCTGTAATTTTTTCTAGCAAAACCCTTGCAATTTTTCAGAAAAAAAATCTGCACACAAAAATTTATGTTCACTTTTCCCTGAAATTTCTGATGTCTTGCTGTTCCTTGGCTTTTCCCAGCTCCTTAATAAAAATAGAAAAGAAACAGAGAAAGCTAATAAGCATTCCAAAAAAGAAAAGCATCGCTTTGTCTCTCTCTAACTGTATTTTGTTCATCTGTTCCAGACCAGATGAAGGCATTCTAGATATTGCATAATCAAAGCAAACATGCAGCCCAGACACAGCCTTTTACAATGATGTCTGTGACAGACGACTTATCTTCTCTCACCTTCTTCTCCACCTGCCATTTTCAGCCAGGCCACTACAAATCCAGTCAGTCTCTTTTAGGCCACATGATACAGTGGGCAGATGTCGCTTTTTGTTTGAAAGACATCTTAAGATTAATTTCATGGTATGAAAGCACTTCAGCCAGTAAGCAGAGTTACTCAACAGTCAATATTTTAACATGATTACTGCAATTATGAAAAAATTATCAACATCACACATTGCTCTACATTCAATTATTTCACTTAGAGCATGAAATTTATTCTAAATAGAGTACTTTAAAAAATTTTGGTTTCTATGGCATGACACCTGTCACTCAAGCAAGAACTTCAAGTTCCCTACAGATTTTTACTCAGGACCAGTTTTAACAGTGCATTTAATTAAGCAGAGAGTCACTCCCCGGCTGGTGCATTGACAAAGCTTCAGCAAGGCTGTCCCTTAAGCACAGCCCCTCCAAATTTGAGCAGCAAAGTCATAGGTTAAATAAGGCTCTTACCTCAGAATCAGACACAGGTAAAGGATCTCCACATATGCAGTGACTGAGAAAGGAGCTTATGAGAGTCATTTTATGCTTTTGTTTCACAAAGTCTTGTCCGTAAGAGCTACAAATGCGAGCACACTCTCTGCATAACCAGTCAGGCAAAGTTCATACCATGATCCTGTACTTTTAGACTGAGGGAAGGACACGTCACACGTCATCTCATAATCTGCTGCTTACACCCTTATCTTGAGCAATAACATTTGCAGAGGACTGCTTTAGTTCTGCAGGACTCCACCTACAGTAGTGATCCAAATGACAGCCAGATTAATCTCTGCTGTACAACAAACAATGCTGAAGGATGTGTGTTTTTAGTCTTAGATCTATAAACTGCACTGAAAATACTAAGAAAAAAACCCCCACAATCCTGTCATTGCAAAAACCAGAGGAAACCAGACTGATAATCTCACATTCCTCTAAGTGACCTGCTCAAGCAGGACCTGATCAAGTGACCACTTACTAGCAGGAATAAAAATATCCAGTACACAATTCACAGGCTCCAGTACTGCAGTCACTTAAGCATAAGTGTGATTCTTGACATCAATGAAAAAATACTAAGGAAACAATTGAATTCCACCTGTGACTGGCTTTATACTGGTGCACCACTGCTGACCTCAAATTACCTTCTCCTAATGAATCCTTTAGAAGTGAAAGCAGGTTGACGTTGTACAATTATTACTGGGAACATCTACAGATGTGTAGAGATACATATGGCACTTCATATAGGATGAAAATCAAAATCTCATGCACTGGCTCATGCCTTATAAGTGCTGAAAAATTTCAAGGCATTTTAAGATTTCTGAGAAGTTACAGTCTAAGATTAGTTCATACGGGATTTTTCTGAAATTCACACCTGCTAGTCTAGCAACAGCACAGGATCACCAACGCTAGCAATCAAGATTATTAATCTTGTCTTTTAGGCTGTATCCTCAGTTAGGCTTCTGCTGAGACTGCAAAGCAAACGGCTCTGCTGGTTTGTGCTGATGCAAATGAATTCATTTTATCTGGATAACTAAATTCCTACAACAGCAAATTAGTTAAATCATTGTATTTCAACTGCTTTCCTTATTCCTGACAGCAGTGTATCTACAAATACAACCATTTAAAAATGAACATTTACTTCAATCCAGGCTACACTTTTATTTGCTATTCTTCCCTTCCAATATGTCACTCTTAGCTGCAGATCCCCACATTTAAATTTCGGTTCTGCAATGGAGCTGTCTGTACATTTAACTAGATAATAAAGCTGTCATCATAGCCAGTAGAAATCTAGGATGAAATTTTGTTGCCTGAACATAAGCACTCAGGGCCATTTCAAATATCCAGAGGAATCTAAGATACCTGCATGTGCCATGCATCGTGCAAGCGTCACACAGGACCTATGGGAGGCCTGGGCCATCCAGAAGCAGCCCCTGTGGACAAAGGGATGCCTGTCAGGACATCTCCAGCAGTGCTGGGTCTTTTATGTTGAAGGAATCAAGTTGAGCCCCCAAACAAGAGCATCAGCCAAGCCTACTGAGCGACCAGCCAGGCAGCACTAGAGGCAGGAATCAGGTGCCAAGCTGGATTGCAGGTAGGTTTAGATGGAGCTACAACCATGTTCCCCCAGTGCTGTGGACAACCCAGCTTGGTCCCCACCTCCTGCTCCAGCAATGTGCAGCTTCACCACGAGGTGTTTTCCAGCTGTGTGCAGCTATCTTTGATACCTGCCCCTCACTTCACTTGACAGCTGTTTTTAGTTGGGCTCAGCTCCAGGTGCCACGTTCAGGTGTGCTGCTAATGCTGTGCTCCCCAGGACCCCCTGCCCACACCCAAAAGGCTCAGTGGGAGCTCTCCCAGGCTGCTCCCAGGTAATCAGCTACACCACAGACTCTGTGCCCAGCCAGACCAAACCCCTCCCACGCCTGGGCCCAGACTGATTTCCTAATCCAAGTACAGCAACTTCAAGGACTTGATCATCATCTCACTCAGCTCAACTTGGCACTGGTACAACCCTGTTCCATGTAATGGCACATGACTGCTATTGGCGTTCTCTGTACTCATTAATAACCAAGGTAAGCAACATCAGCATCAGGTGTTTAATCACTGAAATCTTAGTTTAGTCTTTAGAGCCAGGTTCTTTAGAGCCAGGTTCTCCAACTATTACTCAGACCACTGCGTAACTTTGATAAATTCAGCACTCAGAACTGATTTCACAGGAAGTGCTGCCCAAGGAGCACAAGATCTGATTTGTACAGTACTCATAAAGTGTTGCTTATGTGGATGCAACTTTTATCAGTGATATGGCAAAGAAATTGCCTGTACCTGAAACTGCATGGCAGGACTTTTGCTGGTGCAGTTACACCAACCATGAATAACCCTTCATCCTCTATACCTGACCCCATTCTCTGCTGCAGAGAAAGCCCAAACTAGAAGTCTGACCCAACAGCTTCCTGCTGTTGGCACACTTGTGAGGTCTGACACCACGACAGCAAAGGAAAAACAAGCCCTGAGTGATTTTTTTTTTGTCAACGTACTTAGCCAGTAAACTCCCTAATTAAAATCCCCACTTGATGACTGAATACATTGCTGAGGCTCCCTGACCACTAATCTGCATTTCAACCCCTACTATTACCTATTGGGATTTTTAAAATTTTATCTTTATGCTCGGAATACAATTAGTGTTTCACAACATACACACACAGACAAGTACAAAGGTATAAGGAGACGCATCTCTCTTGAATGTTTTTTCCCTACCTGGTAATCTGCTGGGAAGTCATAAGTAGGTGCCTCTTGGACAAAGACCCCCAGCCTTCCTCTCCTCCAAGGAAAAGAGCATCCTGGCCCTGCTTCTGCCTCTTTTATTTTTGTTTTGTTTTGTTTTGTTTCCCTTAGCTACACAGTAGGTTGCAACACTTCTTGTTCTGTTATCTCTGTATGTTTGAGCTGCCTGGCTGAAATGTAATTTTGCTAACTACTGCTGCCTTTTTCTAACCCAGAGAAAACAGACAATCAAAATCTAATAATGTCTTTACAAAAACGCGTGTCAATTTCCAAATGCAATTTATTAAAAGGTGTGATAAATTAAACATATGGTGATTCTGACTGAGAATAAGTTACAAGGAAAACCTGAGTAGGCTGAGAAGTTTCAGAACACAATTACTACATATTCTCAGTGAAAAGTTGTGATAGGTAATCAGTCGTGTTCTTCCGTAAATGACAAGGCTTGAAAGTATCACAATACTTGTGCTATGTCATGTAGGTATCTCTGTATTTTGATCAAGAAGATACATTTTTGCATATATTTAGGAGTCTATACAAAAATGTACAATTTTCTTACACTAGCAATGACACCTATATAACATATTATAACTGGTGACTATTAAATAGCTGTTGTTTCTGTATAAGACAGTAACTGCCAAATCTTAGGAACTCAGCAGTAATATTAGAATTGACTTTTCATTCAGACAAGCCACCAAACATAAAAAGGGCTAAGGGATCATGACCTAGTAGCTATAAATTATTTTACCACCTTGACCTAACAGAGTAAAAGTCTGGACAACATGTCTCCACCCAGGTACATGATAAAAGGTAACCTCTGCACTTTTTCTCGTTGCTAAATAGCAGTGGGAGACCATTAGTTGAAGTTCATTTATCATCACTACTAAATGAGGTCAAAAGCTTGGTTTATGTTTCATGGACATGTCTTTTTTTGCAAACTGTTGCAACAGACGCAGAGATTATGAAACTCTGGACAAATAAAGCATCCCAGAAAAAGTGTATTTATTGCTTTCTTTCTAGATTTTATAAAAAGGTTCTGAAGTGTTACGAGAGCCCAGTGATCCCCTATTGATCCAACAGGCTGACAATTTCCAACAGTAATACCATCACAGCAATAGCTACCATGGAAATGACTGCTTTTACTGTTGAAGAAAGCACACTTTCAGTAACTGCATCTTCAACAACAAATAAACCAGTCCAATTCAAGAAAATTTCCATCTATTCCTTTTAAATTAAATGCAAATTCCACTATATTCTTTTACTTTATATCCCTCCACCTCCTCTCCCACTAACATCTTTTCTTTTTAATTAGCCTTTGAGAAGACCCCACATAAATGCGCTGATTATCTATCCCTAGAATACCATGGGCTATTCATCCAGTGGTCTGCAAGACAGAAAAATACAATCCATGAAACAACTGCAAAAAGCCCTGCTTAAAAACTAATGCTATTACACCTATATAAACAAGCAAAGCAGAAGCAATCAAAGTAATACAACCATAGTCAACATTTAAAATACGTTTTAGCTGCTTGGAGGATAACCTGCCTTTTCTTTTCCCCCTCCCCCACAAAAAAAAAAAAAAAGTGTTGAGCCATAGTTTAAAAATTTGCAAAGCACTGCTTCTGAGGAGGACTCCCTAAAGGAATACTACTGAGCTACACCAGAATGAGCTCACAGAATGGATGCAAGAAATACTATGCATTTCAGTAAAGAAAAATTATATTACTGTGCCCTGTGGCATAGCAAAATCAACCCCCAGTAACAACACAAACTGCTGTGGTAAAACATTCATTTTAGAAGTTTAAAAAATTGGGAAAAAATGTGTATAATTCTCCTCTTGAGATTCGTGGACACCAAAGCAATTGTGGTGTTCTAACTAACAAATACACCTATAAAACCACATTAAGAGATCGGGCTATAGAGATACAAAGAAAATTTAGCCATCTATTTTCTAAGGCCTTTTAACGCAGGTTTGCTCCATTTAACCTGATCCTTGAAAGCCTGCTTATCGCAATCAACGATAAAGCATAAGGCTTTCCCTCTCAGCAATATGCCTCACCAAGATTAGTGAGTTCACCTTGGTAATATCCATGTTTCACAGATAAGGAACAGATACAAAGCAGTTAAGTCATGTAGAAGCATAGGGCTGGGCTGGAAATGACAAGCGGATTTCAAGATTCTCAAATCTGTTCCTCAGCCTCAAGGACTTCCTTCGTCCTCTCCTCTAATTCATTTCCAAAACCAAATCAGCCAACATATTCCCGAATGGCAGAGGGGAGGAGTTTGCAGGGAAATGTATTTCCTTTGCAGAAATAATCTTATCACTCATATAAAAATGCAAATGTGCTAAAACCAGAAAACTGTTTCCTCTAGTTTTCTGGTGACTTGATACTTGGGGATGGCTGGGTGATGCTCTTATACTATTCCTTCTTTACTTCAGTATCTGAACTGGAACAGCAAGCATGTACTTACTGTATAGTACAGGGGTATTCATATTCTCTGCTTCTTTTAGATGTATAGGTATCAATAAATGCTAAACAAATCCCTAAGTATTTTCTGAATTGACTCAGAACACCTCAGATCAAGTAACAGGTCTAAAAAAAAAAAATTCAAACAACTTTCCCTTTATTTGGCAAAACAAGAAACTTTTTCCTTCTTTCAGGCTCTTTGTAATACTCACTAGCAAACCTCAAAAGCCAGACAAAAACCACAGGTCGGAAGTGGAACTTTATGCTAACAAAGCAGAACATAAAAAGCCATAAGCCTCTGCCTCTCTTCAGAGTCTCTCCAAAATGAGGTCCTCTGGTTCCTCACTCTCTCCACCCATCCAGAGCAAAGCCTCATCATCCCTGCTCAAACCCAAGCCCTGCCTTCAGCAAGTCCCAGCAGCAGTCACAAACCCCAGCCTGCGAGGGGTGGAGTTGCTTTGGGCAACTCTACCTCTGCCAACTATTACTTCCTAGAGCATGGTGGGGGGGGGGAACCTGCTGTGCTTGGTTCCCCCCAGCACCTGGCCGGTCTCCCAGCCTGTCACAGCATCCCAGTACCACAAGCAACACAGCAGCCTCCAGATGCCAGAAAGGGAAAATGCAGGTGGCTCAGAGGAAACTCTGCAGCTGCCTCTGCTCACTTTGGATATCTCAACCACCTAGCATTGAGATGGATTCTCAGTGTTGACAACTCAACACTGCACTTGATGTAAGAAACCAAATCACGTAGCCAGAGGTGCTGTTCCACTTTCTGGAGTACTGTTTATTACTCCTGATCCCAGGGTGTGCAACACCTGGGTATTACTGAGGTGCCACTGGACAGCTACAGCAGAGTCAAATATGAGACGCTCTGGAAAGGCAGAGGTGCACAAATGCAATAAAGAAAGGGAGCAGCTTGCCCCTAACTGCAGTGAAGTCCATCTGAGCTCTCCCTGTCACCATTCCGAACATTTCTGCAGGGATGACATTAACTCCTGTATCATATTACAGTTTTCCAGAATGGCCAATTTTAAGAACTGCAGAGTTACTTGGTCACAAACTCAACACGATCCAGAATTCAGATTACTGTCATGATTGCCTTGTTTTTCTTCTTCCTAGTAGCAGATACAGCAACAAATGATTATGGGCTGCACTGAACGGGTGACAGCTCTGCTGCTGAGAGTTGGAAGAGTTTTTGCTGCAATAGGAAGATATTCCTGTCCTTTGAGGGCTCCCTGCTGCATTATTGCAGCAATGGATTCTGCAGTTTGGGTTTGTAGCAATGCACCGTGGTTTCTAGTCTAGCTCTGGGCAAGTGCTTCTGGAAGTCACTCATTGGGTGACTGTGGGGACATTGTGTGAATGCAGCCTGACTCATGCAGAGCAGCTCAGAGTTTAGTGCAAATCCAATGTTGCTTGGTCTCACTGAAACCTCAGTTTTCTGTAAGATGCTGTTGAGAGCCTGTGAGGGGGTTCTGCTGCTCTGTCCCCAGGCCCTGTAGCCAGCAAGACCAGAGTGTCACTGGAGTGGTGAGCCCTCACTCCAAATTACAAGCCCCTTAGGAGTAAACCCAGTTTAAGAAACTCCCCCCACTACTTTACCTAATTATCCTTCACGGTTTATCACATTTACAGTTATACACATTAGGTTGATTAAGCCACGTGCTAAATTGCATGTGGATGAACCAGAGGTGAATAAATCCAAAAGGAAGAGTTCAGAGAGCTGAAAGCAGCTAGCTCCCAGCAGCTGTGCTCATGCCCAGCCCCACAGCACTCAGGAACTTGAGGCAGGTACTACAAATGGTCACCCTCAGCTCCTGGCTGCTGCTTGCTCCTCGTGGGTATTGAACATGACCACATCTGGCTACCGCCCTTTGGTCCTGTGAGGACACTTTTTGAAGCTAGAAATAGTGAGGATAAACAGTGAGGACATATATGAGTCCTCTGTATTCCCACCTGTACAGCTCTTCTTCCTCTTCATAAGCTATCCTCCAAGTTAAGCCCTCTGTGCCCAATGTTCAGAGCCCAGAGTCCTGTACAGGACAAACCAGCTCAACTCTGCCAGCAGCTGAGCACTGGAGACTTTATGATGTGGACTAGTTAGGACCAGCGACTTTTGTGTGGCGTGAACATATATGAGTTGACAGACAGGTCTTAGAACATTTAAAATACTATCTGCAAATAAACTGTGACTCAACCTTAATTACAGCAGTTACCTCTTCACTGTAATTTATCATTCACTTATGGTCATGTAGATAAGGTACTCAAGTAATAAAAAGTCTGGTGTACTGTGAAGCCAGATGCCAGCAAGGCAACCTAAATACAAGATGCTCTAAGAGTTTGTGAAAGACTAGGTGAAATGTCAAATAACTTGATTTTTACTTTCCTGTAACAAATTCAGAATAGTGTTTTGTTCAGGCAGCCTTAGTGGCTGACACATGCCAGTCCGAAGCAGACTAAGTTTTCATTGTCTCTGTGACATGGGGCTCTTTCTTCAGGAAAGCAAAGACTATGTGAAACACTTCAAACAAGTACAAACTTGTACTTAATCATCTCTCCATGCTATTTAAAAGCAACATATTGAATATAAATGACAGTGGCATGAAGCAGACAGTGGCAAAGCATGGGATGTCACAGGTGAGCTTGGTGACTCACAGCTCTGTAGCTTCAGAAGTGCTGAGGTATGGATCCAGGCTGCACTTAATTAGCTCTTCCCTGGGAAGCAAGCCCTGTCAGGACCAAAATCCAAGAACTCACCCCTGCTCCAGTCCAAATCTTGCATTTTGGTGAAACCAACAAAGTAACAGAAGTGGCAGGATCTCAAGACTCAATCATGTAAGGAAAAAACCTCCCAAAACATCGATTCTGATGAATGAATAGATGTCCTTGCATGAATACTGCAAAATCAGCTTTACTGCAAAATCAGTGGTGGAGAAACACCAGGTAGAAATATTTAGCTTCCATATTTGGGAAAATACAGAGATGGTCCAAATTCTACGGATTTCATTTGCTGACTAATCTACTAGATGAGTGGATAAGGGAATAAACTACATCTGCTTCCAGCTACGGCAGCCAGTCCTGAAAAGACAACCTATTTGAGCCTGACTGGTAGTACCCTCTAAGCTTTGTACTGAAATACATCTCCAAGCTTTAGTGGCTGCACTGGAATACATACTGGCTTATACATGAAATCTGTACAGAAAAGCAGATCCATAAAACATGGAAACAGTGCAGAGTTGTCCATCAACACAGTGTATTTAAGGTTCAGACAAAATCTTGAAAATGTGTGATGTCCATGGCTCCACACTACATCTCAAGTGATTGTTGAGAGTGAACCAAGCATTCAGCCATCACAGGAACAACTTGCTGGGCAGGTACAGTTCTGTAATGCGGAGGTGCAAGGTAAAAATGAATTGTAGTCAAAAGTTCAAACCCCAGTGACCTCATTGTGTGAGTACGTGGCATTCATAAAAGTGCCTACAGGCTGAATAAACTCCAATTAAAAAATAACCTGGCACAAGTATCTTTGGTGCCAAGCTACCTCCATCCTGAGAAAAGCATGCTGTAAAGGAGGAAATGAAATCCTCCACAGAAATGGTAGGAAGAAACCGTACCACTCTACCTGTTTTGCAGTCACTCTGAGTGCCACAGCTTTAGGGTTGCGTATGAGATGAGAAGCAGGCATGGAAAAAACAAACTAAAGACTTTATATCCCTTGCATAGTAAGATAAAAGCAAACCCTGTCCTGCACAGCTCCTGCTTCCAACCCACAGCTACCGCCTCCAAAAACTTTGTTTTTCCGATCAGAAGAGAGGTCTGTCTGGATGCAGCTACGCCATGTGAGTGGCCACAGCTGTTTTTACCAAGCACAGGGGCTCCAGGCAGTGCTCATAGCAGAGTGAGGGCTTACAGCCAAGGAGCCTCTGTTCCCTGGCCACCACTTCCTCCGTCTTTTGCAGGGATCCATCCCATACTGCCTGCCTGCCCACTACACAAACCCAGGGCTGCCACCACTGCACACTCTGTATTTTAGACAACTGAAGCAAGCACTAAAGGACACTCACAATTACCCTAAAATATGTTATATTATAAAGAGAAAGCTTAAATTGCATGTTAGATAATAACAGAACGTGGTGTTAAAACTAAAAACTGCAGTAACTTTTATCCACCCAAGGTACACACATTCATGTAAAAACTGCACTGGTTTGTCAGAAGCCAAAGGCAAGGACCAGATGAATTTCTTCTGGGTCATGATGGCAGATCACCACTAGATGGTAGATGAGTAGCATTAATTCTACCTCCTATTTTATTCCTGAGAAATATAACTGGCATCCATCCACACTAGGCTCTCGCCTCTTCTGTCAGTGTGAAAGCATCTCCTTTCATGTGAGAGTTTTGGAAAATAAGGATGGTTGGAGCAGTTCTAGGGCTCCAGAAGAGGAATAACCTCCAAGCTCAGACATTTATACACACTGAGTTTATTTTTTCAATCTTACCACTGCTGCAAACACAACAGTAAACAAACTTGCTTTTCTCCAGCAGAAGGACAATACTGATAAGCTCTGTAACCATTTACAGTTAGTTTGCAAAAACTGTGACAAGCTTTTAAAAGTAGGACAGCTTCATGGACACTTTAAAACTTTACAGCACGAAAGGTTGAAGCTTGTGCAGTTGCAGCATTGCCTATCTCATACCTAACGTCTAAGATACTTTAGTCAAACTGAGGTGGCTTAAAAGATATGTCAGCTTTATTTTGTAAAAGACTTGCATATTTATACAAATCCAGATGGATTTTTGCCCCAGTGTATTTTTTTCCAATGAGCAGCAAACCTTTCACAGCTACCTTACCCCAAGTATCTCAAAACCCCATTACTGCACATCCCTGGGGCTCAGCTAAGCCTCACTGCTTCAGACAGGGGCATGGTATGTCTGACAGCTCTTCACCAACACTGCCAAATCATTGCAACTTCTCTGGTGCCGACTCACACCATATTTTAGGTGGGGCACAGCGTTATCACGTGAATTTACCTCAGAGATGCTGCAAATACATCTTTCTACCCATTCACTGCGAGTATGAAATCACACATTAGGTGCAGTGAAAACAACAGTGTCTTCACCAAAACAGCAGCAGCAACACGCTCAGCCCAGCGCCTGAAGTACTGCTGTCTGCAGGTGGCAAGCAAAAGAATAAGCAAGCAGTGTACCCTCGCTATGGTCATCACTGCACAGGGAAAACACTGGATACAACTGAATGCTTAAACCTCTGTGCTGTGTCTTTCATGCCACACTGCTCCACAAATATTACCACATTCTGCAAGGTTTCCACAGGCAAAGTGTTTTACAGTAAGTCAACACTACTTCAGAATACACGGACTCTTTAAAAAAAAAGACCTTTCAGTTGTGAAGGAAACACAGCCAGACCCTGCTCAGGCTGGTAAAATCTGACAAGGCCACATGACAAGGCGGTGTATCTGCAGGGTGCAATGAGATGCCCTTGAAAACGTACATGAATAGCTTTCCTGCCAAAACTTTCTTTGATATTAATGTGCAAAGAAAAAATAATTTGACATTAGCATCCAAAGAGAATATATTAAAGGAAATAATTGCTGTCAGCATATATTTTAGCAATAACAAGCTGCAGCAGCCATTACTTTGCATTGTTTGCATTGTTTTGCATTAATAAAGAAAAAACCTGATAGGATATATACATAGCTTCTGAAGGATTTTGCTTTCTTTCTTACCTCTTCCTTTTTCTCTTCAGTACCAGAGGCTAAATTGAGGCTCAGCTGAGAGTGACTGCTTATGCCACTGTCTTCATTTCCATCATCATAGTACACAGTTTGCACTGAGTCCTGGAAGCAAACAGGATTCCTGCCCAGTTTCAGCCCCGGCACCTCAACTCTCTCCTCGCTCTCTGACGAGCTCAGCGACAACGTGCTGTGATGGTTTGGACACTGGAAATTCATACTGCACTTGACCTTCCCTGCAGTTGGACTTTGAGGCTTTAGAGTAGTTGGCCTGACCGGAACGTGAAGGTTTTCGGCTTCACCTGTACACTGCTGGGTAGCTTTTGGTTCATCTGAATCTGAATAAAAGACTTCATTGGGAAAGGGACTAATGTCATTCAGCGTGGCTGAAAAGCTATCGGAGTCTGGGATACCTGATGATGTCCTGAGGCTTTTATCTTCAGCAACAGCTACATTCATTTTAGCCTGTTTATCCTGAGCAGTCACAGGGCTTTGCAGGCAAGGTGTTCCCGGCAAGGAAGAGTCTGGACTGGATACTGAGGAGGTGCATCTCTTCCTGTCATGGTCAGTGCAGCTGGAAACCCTGCGGGAGTAGTCATCGTGCAGCCTGCTGTTTGACCTTGTTCTCTGGGACAGCTCACTGGGAGAAGGCGCTGTGCTCTTGGGGCCATCCTTCTTCCATGCAACATCCGTAACATTGCTTACAAGTTTCAAAACTCGGTCAAAATCCTTTGCTCTGATAGGACTCTTCCATCGCTTGGATCTCCTCTCAGGGTTTCCACCGCTTTTGTCTGAGTCAGCAGAAGCAACACTCACAGTCCTTGCTGGTATCTGTTTTTCATTTGCAACCTTCAGATCAGCAAGGTTTGAGGTGGACTTCCGTTTGAATGAGCTTTTCTTCAGAAAGTTCAAATTATCTGAACTTTTGCTTCTCCGATAAATGATCCTGTTGTTTTCAGAGTCTTTCACCAAAATTTCACAGATATTTGGCTCTGCAATGACAGGTGATGTTGGTCTAACACAGTTGTGGCGACTCTGAACTTTATCTGTGTCTAGCAAGTTTATGCGGCCAGCACCGTAAGCCCGCCTGATGCTGCGTGAGCGATGAGTGTTCCTCAGGAAAGACTCGTCGCTCTCCTCCACATCAGAGCAGTCAGAAGCTAAACCATCCACTGCATTCTGGAAATCATGTAGAGGCCCCGAATAGGAATACCTGTTATTCTGAACTCGCACCACTGCCCCATTTGAACCATGTTTGCCTATGCTGTTCTCATTTAAGATGTCTGAGGATTCCCTTGTTTGAATTCCTTGTTGAACTGAAGATTTCAACTTCTTGAAAGATCCCATCTTTCTGATAGAAGAGAAGGCATTCCACGTGGATGAGCTGCCCATCAAAACCAGAGAACGAGGCCTGTCAGAGCTGGAATTAGCCCGTTTCCGAGGGGTGGTGAAAAAGCGCATGATTTTGGAAGGGCTGAGTTTATCCTCTTGAAATTCCTCCTCATGACTGTCGCTGGTGCTGTGTCGCCCATTATGACTGGCACAGGTAGACTGGTTTTGGGGCTCTTTATTATCCATAACTATGCAAGTAACGGCGGTGCCATTTCCACAGCCATTCGGAAATGTTGTCATGCTCTCGATGCTGTAGGCATGGAGGCGGAGGCTGGGATAGCTCAAAGCAACACTGCTGTCTCCAGCAGCTGACCTCGCTGCCTCCCCTTCATCTGCTGCACCTTGGTTTGCCTTGCCCTCACATCGACTGGGTGAGCTGAGCTCCTCAGGCGGCGCTGCCTGCATCAGGAAAACAAAAGCCACCGTTAAGAAATTTTCTGACAAAGTCCCCAGCTAAAAGAAGTTTGAGCTACATTACAGGAAATAAAGACACACAAAATGAAGGAGTTCTTCTACGGCGAACAAAGGTGTGTTGCAGGGGTACAGGGAAGGCATCCGTCAGAGTATTATTGCATTCATTAGCAATTTAAGAGACCGGAATAATTTCAATATGTATTTGTTTCCCTACTGTTAATCAGCTAATAAATTCAGTATGACTAGCACACCTACCTTACAATGGTAAATACAGTCCTCATACACACTTAAGAGAACAAAATTCCCAATAACAGCAATGCAGTCTTCCTCCTCAGGTGCTCAGCACTGAGCCCCAAGACAAGCAGGAGGTTTTCATCTAAAACACATTTATCAAGTGACACCTAATTCTCAAACAGGAGGCAAAGAAGAGGAAAACAAGCATAGTTTTTCCTACACTTGCTTCTGTTGGAAGGTCGTGTGACACTTGATTGACTTCTCTGTCCCTTGGCACATAAAATCCTAAAAAATTACATCACGTGCACAGCAAAGTCTTTTTCCCTATGAAAGAAAACAAGAATTAAAAGCAGTATACCCAGAAGCCACGCTATGCTGTGGTGACAGCAAGATGAAAACTTAAATCTGAAAGTGACTGGAGTGTTTGAGACATGCTGTAAGGGATCTCCTCCTCAGCTGAGCCTGGGAGATCCAGCAGGCCAAACCACACCCCAGTGTCTGGGAAAGCTGTCCGGGGTCCGTCCCCTGCCCTGGCCAGGGGTCTTTGCCAGGCAAGCAGGCTTTTGCCCCACCAGGGTAAACAATGCCCCGAAAACCACTAGGATGCCCAGTCTGAAGCTGGATCCACCTTAAAAACAAAGCTCATGGTACGGTTCTTTCAGCAAAGGGCAGTGGGATCTTCAAAAACTTGCCACTGTCGGCGGAGTCGTGGGGGCGGCGGGGGGGGTTCCCCCTCGCCCCGAAACAAGGAGAGAAAGCGTAAAGCTGTGCTTTGGGGAAGGCGGCAGCCCCGGACCCTTCTTTGTCTCCTTCCCATCGCGAGGGCCGCGGGGGCTCGGAGGGCAGTGGGGACCGGGGGTGTGGGCGAGGCGGAGGCGCAGCGGCGAGAGGTGCAGGAGCCCGCCGGGGGTTCCATCGCGGGGACACCGCCGGGACGCCCGGCGGGTCCCGCACAGCCAGTCCCCACCTCCACGTGAAACGCGGCAGCTGCTGAGCCCGTGCCCGCTGGCTTTAAGGCTGCTCCCTCCCGAGCGCAGTTTGAAAGTTTTGCGAGCCTCTGTCCCTCCGCGTATGAAAGGATTTGCTCGCGCTTCAGCGAGACGCCTGAAACATCCCCCGGCGAAGATTTTAATCCCCGTTATTGACGGGGTCGCGGCGGAGCCTGCCGGGCAGCAGGGCAGGGCAGAGCCGGGCCGAGCCCCGCCGCCGCTGCACCCCGGCCGGACAAAAGCCCGCCGGGCCCCCTCGACCGGCCCTTGCGCCCTGGTACCGCTCGCAACTTTCCACGATGGAAAGAAAACATCGAACGATAAACGAGCACAAGCCGCCGCTCTCGGCAGGGAAGTTCGCACAGAAAGCGGCTCTGGGAGAAACTGCACCTGACCGGGCAGAAGGGGCGCGGGGGAGAGGCGGGAGAACAAACACAGCGAGATGAGATTAAAAACGCAGCTCGCAGCGTGGAGCCTGCAACAGCTTCCCCGGGAGGCGGCCCCGGAGCAGCGCCCTTACCTGGGGAGAGCCGGGGCTCCCCGCCACCGCCGCGCGTCCCGGCCGCAGCCCGCTCCGGCATCGCTATGGCAGCGNGGGCGCGAACCCCCGGCTGCTCCGGCCGCCCCGGTGACGCCCGCCAGGGTCCGCTCCGCCCGCCCCGGTGACGCCTGCCGGGGCTCCGGCGCTGCCCCTCGCTGGAGGGAGCCTGCCTGCCTTCCCTCCGCCCTAGGAACGAACGGCCACGCAGGGATGGTCACGTTTAGTACCTTAAAAATTTCCTCGATGGTGCCACGCCCCGCCTCGCCGTCTCTAGGTCCGTGTGCCCTGCTCACGAGTGCAGTTTGCACGGCCCATTGACCAAACTCATGGTTGGTTCCCAGGCTACCTTTTTGCCCAAAACCTGACCAACTTTTTGGCTTGCTGCTATTCTTCAGACTTAACAGCAGGAGCAACATTTTATCCACAATCTGAACAGAGTTCATATACTACAAGGAAAATTTTGTGAGACGGTGTTCTAAAGCCCTGTGTCATGACTCCTGACAAAGACCTGTACTAACTGGTAGTCCTTGCTCAAAAAGTTTACTGTCCAAAAATATTTCTACACTTGGACTGGAACTGTAGATACAATTTAAACAGTTTTATTGTAGCTCAGGTAAGATACAAAATTAAATTGGGACGAGACAGACTGCGTGGCAGAGATGATGCCTTAAAGAACTAGCGAAGGCCATCAGCCCCACTGCCTCTCATCCGAGATTGGTGTGACTGCACATGCTGTGTAATTACTTCTCTGGAGAGCAGTACAGACACACTCTCAAAGGCAAGGTGTAGTTAGGGGATGAGGCAAACAAATGGGCTTAAGGGATGTGGGTCAAATGAGGTAGCAAATAACTCTGGGAGTAACCACAGGACTCTCCACTCCAGCAGTCAGCAGCAGCTAGCACAGCCTGCCATCAGCCCTGCTCTTTCTGGCCACAGCTTTCTGGTACACCCCATGGAAGGAGTGAATTTGCAATAATGACTCAAATGGAGGGGCAGAGTCGTTGCTTTACAGTGCTGGGTATGGGAAGCAAAGGAGAAATAAATGCAGGTTAAGACTGGAAATGCTGACATTGTATGGAGAGGGTCCATGTGGACCGTGGCTGGTGATCCCTGTTTGCTTGGGGAAGTTCTCGTGTCAGTGCAGACAATAAGTATCTGCTTCAGACCTTGGGAAAGGGAAGTCTGTGAAGGGCAACTCAGTGAAGGTGATTAAACAGGCAAGAGAATGACCTTAGTGGCAACATTATGAGAAAAATTTCATTTATATGAAACAAGAAGTGTGTCAGAAGTTAACTTAAAAGCCACTTTCGACAGGTCTTATAAACTTGTCTCACAGCCTGCCTGGTATCTATAAGGGTTTGTGCTAGTCACTTGAAAACTTCTAACAGCATTATTCAACCCTGAATTTCAATGGATTTGTGTTCCTATGTTCCTTTAAGTTCCTTTCCCTGTATATCCCAGGTATATGCATCACACTCCTTTTGAGTATACTTTTTAATCCACAAGCTCTGCCTGCTCAGAGAAGGGAACCTCCAGTTCCTCAGGTGTCCTCTATCGACCAGCTGGACAAAAAGACAAAGCAGAGAAAACTATTGAGCTGAATTGAGCCACTAATTTGGGTCTTTCCTTTATCCAACCAACAGTGTTTCTGAAATTTAAGAAATCCTGATAACTGAGATTTGAAACCATCTTTTAAATGTATTTGAAGCTCATCAGCAGATTAAACAGGCCTGAAGAGCTAGAAATTATCAAAGAAGATATTGACAGATTAACAAAGTGCTCACAAAACCTTAATTTCCTTAGAAAGCCACACTAAAACTCACTTTAGAGAATATGGTAAGAATTTATATTGCAAGTTGTATTTTTTAAATGTCACTACATTTAATGAAGAAAATACCTAGAAAACTGCAATTACAGATGTAACAGTATCTAGTCAATTCGACGTTTGTCAAGTTTCTAAAAGGAAATAGTTTTAATCTTCCAGACTTGTTCATCACAGCTTTTCTGCTGGTAGTGTGGTAAAACCCTCCTCTAAATCTTGTAGCTTCATTGATTCAGTCAGCCCTTCCACATGTGCACATTATTCAGAGAAGCTTGGATGCGATACACGAAAGAGTGTGTCTGAGAACAGGATTAACTTCCTGCACTGGAGACCAGTAATTAACAAAACCTTTTCTTGAACTGAATTCTTGTTTTTGGAGGCTGATAAATGTATATAGTATTCAGGTGCCATCACACCAGGGTCTAGTAAGATGACACAAAGCAGAATTTATTAACAGAACTGCTGTGAGAAAAAAGGCAAATCCTTCTTCTGACTATGAACGTGAACGCTATATAGTTTCTTACAAGCCACAGTGTTCTCTCAAAGTTACAAACCAAAGTTTCAAGAGATTAGTCCTTCCTATATTAAGGTTTTTCTACAATCCTAAAAATGCAAAATGAGAGTACTAATACCATTTGCCACTGAAAACACTGAGAATACTTGCCAATACAAACAAATTCATAGTACTTACAAGGGTATTTCTGGAAGACTGAGCTATATACTCTGTTATTTACGGGCTAATGTTATGCGTCCAGATGAATAACAAAAGCTGCAGGGAACAGAGGGGCAGTGCCAGCAGTACATGTCATGGTTGACCAAGTACAGCAAGTTATGAAGGAAAGAACTTCCAGAATAAATTCCGGATTGGTATATGCGTGAGATTTCTAATAGTGATTTGACATCACACTTAGGGCAACAAAAATGAAATGCTTGTTTTAGAAGCTCTAAGTCTGTACTTTAAAAGAGGTTTAATGCACATGTGACAAGGAGTGAGAAGGATTATTCCAAGTGTAATACAGGTGGGAAAGGATTACAAAAAATGTGACATGGGAGAATGAATATAGAGTTTTAAAGATGAAGGAACAACCTTCCCTCAGCTTTTAACTGGTAGCGATACATCTCTTAGATTTTTCAGAATAGCAAAGGGCACATTTACATAGTGAAGTCACACACATAAATCTGAAAAATCTAAATAAAAATGATTCCATCTACTTAGTTTAGAAATCCTGTCTTCCACTCCCACAACAGTTATTTCTTTCATGTTTCTTTTATAAATACTTTCTAAAAGTCTACTACTTCAAAGTAGTGATTTTTTAAAAAAAAGTACTCTTGAAAGAGAGTACAAACAAAAAAAATAGCTAAAAGGAATAATTTCAGGAAAACATAAAAGCATTTGTCCTACTTCCACAGCTACTGGGCAAGGTGGCGAAGAAGTGACTCTCTAAGACATACTCTAAATTAATGAATGACCAAATTTTAATTATTAAGACGCAGGATTACTGAAAAAAGAGATCCCTTTGCTTTAAATGACAGTGTCTTTTCCAAGCTGCAGTACATAGCTAAGGCTCCAGTTGTGCAAGTTGCACCTTCCTTTTAGATGCCAGGCAAAGTCTCTTCTGCAAGCAATTAACCTCCAAGGAATCTTTACATACTGACAGGTCCCACAGGAGGAATTAAGCTGAGTCATATATCTACTGAAGTTAAAGGCAACTCTCCCACCAACTTCACTGGAAGTAGGATCAAGACCTCAATTTTTTCAGTTTAAAAATAAGCGAAGAGCAGTATGTTTGTGTATGCAAGCTCAAACTAACATAAACTGCTAATTATTTTCATCTGGGTTTTTTTAATGTAACCCATGTGAAATTAGTGTAGGATTTTTCCATTTTTGTATATCTGCAACCAATTTAGTAATAATAAATTGAAACAGGTTTTCCAGAACCAAGATCTTTGTCGTCTTGGCACTGAAAAAGTCCAAGATGACAAAATGAATCACATTGCTGAGAAAAATACTCAGGACAGCCCGAGTTAAATTGCTGTGTTAACTTTCTAATTTGTCCAGTGAAAGTCCCCACTGCCCACATGCAGGAGGCTGGTGTGCAGCCTCCTTAAGGCCCTTCCACTTGCATTTACTTTGCTGCTGATAAAAGCAATTACTGACCCAAGTGAGAAAAGTTTATCACAGTTTGGTATAAATCACAATACACAACAAACTGTTTTCCCCTCTAATCTTCTTTGAAATGTGCCTTGCTGAGGCTGAGCTTGCTCAGCTCTCTTAAACACAGGGACCTAATCTAGGGACAACACAATAGCCCAGCAGAGTGACGCCATCAATGAAAAATGACCCTTGTGTACCAGGTTACCATTATCCCATCTCCGAGTTGCTCTTACTCACCCACCTACACCACTACAGCTGCATGCAACTTAATGATGGCTTCAGCCTTTCAGGCTGCTAGAATGCTATTTATAACCCCACGGGGTCTGACTGTGATGCTATTCTTCCTCCCCATCCTCAAGAGGCATTATTCAGACAGCATGACATGGAGAGATGGCTGGTACTACAGAAGAGCAGTTTCCAATAAATAGATCATTGTGTTTTAACATAAAGAAGCCTTCCAGTTACCAATTAGGAAGGCTGAATTCCACCTTTATTTTGTGTCTCACAAAGTATAAGAAGTAGGAAGAGAAAGGACTGTGGAGAGGAAAAGTTGACAGAAATGGGAAGGATAAGAGATTAGTCAAGAATTTCTTTCTTTTCTTTTTCTTTTTTTCCTACACTATATATTTTTCATTTTCTTCTTATCTTGAAAAATGTTAGGTTTTCTGTTAGATGGCTGTACATTAAAGTAATATGGACTAGTTGGGAAGAAAGGGCGAGATTTCAGAGGTGGAGTTGTCCCACTCTGCAGCCTTTTGCTTTCTCTTCCTGCTCTGCTCTAGCTGCCATCCTTTCCTATGTCACATGGCAGAGTCTGATGGCCCTACAGCCATTCTGTATTTATTTTCCTTGCTCAAAATAATAGCATGTAAAAGTGACTATTAGGAGCTCTTTATCAACCTTCTTCTCCACCCGCTTAATTACCTTGCCATCCCCTCCTCTCTATTCAAAACTGTTCTTCCAAAATTACCTGAGGATATGAAGGCACCTTGTTATGCAACAAGGAGGCACAAAAAAAAAAAAAAAATGAAAAAAAAAAAAAAAGGAAAAATAAACACATAGAGAAAGGGTCTTGAGGAGTTTGAGGGCTGAGGACCACCTGCAGTGGGCGATTGAATGACTTAGACCAGGGGCTGGAGTGAGAGCAAGGAGCATTTTTGTCTGTGAGACATAGCAAGGGGCCGTGCATGGGTTTATTTGATTTTGGAGCGATGGTGCTTCCCCCAGACTCAGGGAGGAATCACAAGCAGCACTCAGTGCTCGCTTAAATCATTCAGCTGTGCTGAAGGGAGGAGGGATACAGCAACTCTGCAGAGGCACGGCGTCCATCAGATGCTAGAAAAGTGAAGCAGGTCGTGCACTGCGTTAGGAATGATGCCACATCAGTAGAAATTATGCGAAGTTACATTAAGATCATCCTGCTTCTGATGCTTATTATAACAAAATAACAGGTCAGCAGAATAATTGTCCAGCCTGACACAACAGAAATACCTGGTTACAGTGTGGCTGCGGACCTTGGGTAACTCTGCACTGGCCAGAGCAAAAAACCCTGAACCATTTACTGCTTTTGATACATTCATGAGGGCAGAACAGTGAATATCTCAGTAATATTAAGAAAAAGAGAAGGAAGTTGCACTTGGTGGGAAGGATTGGGGCATCCTGTTGTTAGGAGGCTCCGAGGTGGTGTTGATTCATGGCCTTCCAGAACCACACAGTTGCTCAGGGTGTATTTCTCAATTAGTATCAATACTTTCCTTTCTTTAGTCTCCCTCTACAATGACAAACTTGCTATCTTTGTTACAGTCTGAAGTAAATTAGCATTCATGGGCATATTTCTTGTGCCAGATGATTGAATTACCATCTCCACCACGTTTCTCTTTCTTTTTCAGAAAAAAAAATCAGCTTGCTAATTCTACCTTTAGTTTGTCAATTTCTGCTTTTTGTTTCAATTTACTCTATCAAGAATGCCTTGAAATGGAAAAGCTGGAAAAAAATAATTTGAGAAAAGCAGGTGACAAGTGCTACAACAACATTTATGTGCTAGGTCTTTTCAATAACATTTGTTCTCTGAATTTAGCCTGCCTGAAAACTTCAAAGCAATTATAAACCTTCATCTAATAGTCATTATTCTGTTTTTCTGCTGTTGTAGTAACTAATTATTTTCTTCATTATTAATACTGAACTCAAGAATATTTTTTTAAAGCATGGATGATCACATTTAAGCAAACTGTCTATTTATTTTGTCCAGAAAAGAAATTACCTAATTTTAAAGATGCAGAAAACACACAATGGCACTCACTTGAAAATGTATTTGTCTGGACAGGGAATCAGACACAAATTTATAAATTTTGGACTAGCTTATTTGTCCTGTTTTAAAAAAAAAAGTACGTATTAAATTAGAACTTTTATCTGCAGTATAGTCAAGGAAATCTCTTGCAGTCACGTTATTTGTAATAATACAGTGGTTTCTAGGAATCAATACAAATAATACATATTGACTGCCTCTGTAAGATACGGCAGCTGCACAAGTTAGTCACATTTTGATGGGAAATCAGATTATTTTTAAGATCAGAACACTGTAATCATGCAGCTGTCTTCCTATTAGAACAGCGTGGAAGAAACCCTAGCTTTAGTAGCCTGAGATGGAGTTAGTTATGTGTATCTATGGTACCAATTGCATAACTGCCTGAGGTGGGGGAACTGGAACCAGTGCTCTGAGAGACTTTTATGGCCATTGGCTCAGACACCCATATTCCTATAACATGTGGTAAAACAACTCTGTATTCTTCTACCACCAAAAGTAATGGTAAATTATCTGAAAAAAAGGAAACACCCATTTCAGGCAGGAGAGATGTCTTCATGACATCTTCCCTGGGGCTGGGGAAGACAGATTCTGGATTTTGTTTCTCTCTGACCTTGGCAGTTCAGCATACTTTTCTCAGCTTAAGTGCCATATGTGTAAAATATGTGATGATAGGAGTAGTGCCTTATAACCTATGGGTCTGCAAGGACCAATCCATCAATGCTCCTCTGGCACTTTGATGCTTATAGTGATGATAGCTATAAAAAGTGTACACATGGGGAAAATAATCCATTATCTACCCATGCAGAGGACAAACCCTAGATTCCATTTTTTGAAAGGAGTTCAGATTCAAGTGCCTGTTTCAAGACTCAGTTGACTATTTTGATGATGGTCCATTAATCTTCTAAACTGGAGTTTGCAAATTTGGCTAATAATTTATGTCTTGTAAGAGCACAGGATAGCTCTGAACCCGAAAGATTACACATAGCCTTACTTAAAAAGTTAATTTATGTTGGTGAGCTGTCTTTGCCTAAACATTACAAGCAGCAAAATGGACACTTTTGTTCCTGTCAGTGACACTGTCCTTTTTAAAAATATTAGGTTCAGAACTTCAGGTTCAGAAAATCAGTTGAGGAAAACCTTACAAGCCGTTCCCTCAGCATGCTGGGGTACAAAATTAAACTACTAAGCTGGAGATATGAGCCATGTTTCCAGTTCCAGTATGGAAGGGAGCCAGTTTGCACAAATTCTGTCCTAAGGTCTGTCTTTTATCTAAGCAATACTGAATACCTGAGCCAGGTCTCTTCCCACCTCTTGCTTTTCATTACATGATTCAGCAAACTTTGTTTCTATGCCAGGACAGGAATGGCTGCCTTTCTGTCTTGTTACCACACATATGGAGATGCTGTTGCTCCCCATAGATCACTTGATCCTGTTCACATAATCTCCTTTGATCTACTTGGTCTCTAAGGATGAAGGTAGAATTGGTGCTCCTGCCAATGCAAGAGCGTGCTACCACCTAAAGGGAGAGATGCTGGACATGCCTTCTGCTTTTTCCCGCCAGGCTGCGAGCTGAAGCAGCTCCCCTGGCTGCACCCAAGCTGTTGCTGGGCAGGAGGTGGAAGTAAGCATCCAAGGGCGGGGGGGAAGCGCAAGAAGGAGAATGGAAATGCTTTCCACAAGCAACAGGACTCCTGAAATGGGTCCAGACTTGAAATTTTTCTCAGGAGCTGCTCAAGAGTGCCGTGAATTGGAAAGGGCTGGGGCAACATGCAGTTGCCCTCAGCAATTCCCCACGTGCTGTGTTTCTGCCACAGGGTGCCAGAATGTGTGGGTGGGAGGTGGGTGTGTGAGTGGTGGTGTTGGGTGGGTGCCTGTAGCAGATTCACGAAAGAGACACAAATAATCACCAAATTCTGTGGCAACACCACGAATAGGAAATATTTTTCAGTGTGTTCTGTGGAAAAGCAGGGAAATACTTTCTCCAGAAAACAGTTAATTTAATTTTCATGATACATTGTTGTGTCGGAGTCAGAGATTACAATCAATCATTAAGGTAAACAGAGATTTTAATCTGCTTTGCATTCAATCTCTGATTCAGTTTCAACTCCAGCCTCACCACAAAATAGCACAAATATAATCACAATGCACAGCAATCGGGATTGCTGTGTACCTCAAAACAACCATTTGTGAAATAACTCAGTAAAGATGCCGCCTAACTCTTTTTGATGCAGCAAGAATCTTGGCAGGCCAATCTATACTCTAGTAGTTTATTCGGTCTCACTGGTAGGATGAACACCGCATGGAGGCTAACATTTAGTATTGTGCTGGAACCAGTTGGTTTACAGCCTGTTTTCACCAGTCTCTGCAGCAGCAGGGAACAGGGCCTCCCTGTCTGTGCCTGCAGCCAAACCATATGCAGCATATGTTCGGCTGAGGCACTGCTGACACCCCCTGTCAGCATCTGGTAATTTTCCTAGCAGAGACAAGACTCACATGAAAGTTTTAACTCTGAAAGTCCTGAAGAGCCACAGACAGTACATTCCAGAATAATTGTTTTAACTGAAGAGCCAGAGGTGCACCTTTGTAACCAGCCAATTTCAGTGGGCTGCAGTATCATCTTTGTACTTCACTGCACCAGGCCAAGAGAAGATGCTTCATTTGTGAGAAATCCTGCTATTATTCTGCTCATAAACAGCTCCTGTTCAGTGTTCAGCCCTCAGAGTCACACATACTGCTGCCTGAGAAACACTGAAATAACAGGCATCCTGCTCCATGCACAATATTCTACATCTTGATTTTCCAACAATCAAAATATGTCATACAAATAAACACTTGGAAATTATTCAAAATTGACTATTACATCTTTCACTGTTCTGAAGGCTGAGAAACCCTTCCTAAGGTTTACAGTAAGACACCGTGACTTCTACTAAATCATTCAGCATCCCAAATGAGGCATATTCTCTTTTCTTACTAGTCTTGCTTCTCTCATTGCCTAGAGCACCAAAGCTACACCGTTACTAGTAGAAACCAACATGCAATTTTTAGCCAAATCTCATTTTACTGGAACCTCTAAGCTTTTGAGAGCTTATTAGTTCAGATTTAACCTGGTATTAAATGAGAGAGAGTGAAATCCAGGCTTTATAGCAAGTATTAAACAGCTTTGCTAAGACATAATAATGAAAAGCAATTAGCATACGACCAAGTCCAGGCTCATTTCACTTAAACCAGGAGCTGTTTTCCCAGGGAGGATATTGAGTACTTGTGACTACTTTCTGCTGCAGTATTCTTGCATGGAATCATGTGGTGCTTTCATCCTATGCTGAGAGTTTTGGAAAATACTTCACTGGCATCAGCAACCCACTTTTGTTCCCATAAACTTCTACCTATTTCCTGACTTTCCCTTAATGGGTAAACAACTCTTAAGTTGTTAGCTTAGCTAATTATGCTTAAAGTTACAGAGAAACCTAATTTACCAAAGACTCCTAAAAGCTCAGTTTTGTTTGGGTTTTTTGCTTGTTCTCCAGGAAAGCTCAGCAGCCAACTTGGCGGCCATTGCTCCAAGAAAACTGGCAGTCAGCAAGTTGCTTAATCCTCAGTTTACTTGCATACTGGTTTCATACCACAAGTTCAGTTGGAGTGCATTGCTAGAGCTGTGATCTTGCAAACGTTTTAAGTAGGTGATTCTCTGCTGTGAATGCTTAAAATCACACTGATCTCAAGAGATAATCGACAATAAATGTGTGAGCACCTGATACTTAAACTGGGGGGGTAAGGGCAAAGGCCAACAGGGTGATTGTTTATTTTCAAAAGATACGTTTATTAGCACACAGGTGTATTTGAATTAAAGTGAGATTGCTCCAACAGTTCCTAGAGCAGAACTGTGCCCTGGGCTTTAGCCAACCTTAAGTCTGAAAGCAAAATTCAGGTTTAGTTTGTAATTCTGAATTACCACTGTTTGCAGGTGATACCAGGACCAAAATCAAAGAGTGTCTCCTTCCCTGCCTAGCAGGAAAGGCAGGAGCTGCCATTTTGGAAGTAATTTTTCTTGTTTGTAGATGGAATTAAACCACATTACCTAAAGTTTTCAGGTCCTGTCTTTTTCCTTGCAAACAATGGAAGATTATGGTTTTCATCTGCATACAAAACCATGAGAACAGCTTTTTAGAAACAGTATGTTACAACACTTTTTCAATGCCAAATACATTACAGCACAGACCAATGGTACCACCTTCTCCAGAAAAAATATAGTTTGCACAGGCTACACCATAGTATGGTCACATTAAGATACATTTGGTCACTCTATATTTCTCCTGGCTTCTCAAAACGTAAGCAACAGATCAGCTTAGTACCCTTTGGCAAAGTCTGCCTTTCAAAATTTCTGAGTGACGATGGAGGACAGCGCTCCAGCCCAGTGCCATCAGTGACAACACATCAGTGCCACCAGTGGCTCGGCTCTGTGGCTGGGTGGGCTTCTGCCCAAGGTGGGTCCAGGAAGCTGGGGTGATGCCAGGGAATTTGCCCCCCAGTGCCACTGCCAGTGGGATCCCCTTGAAGTCACGGAGCACAAGCAGCCAGTTGCACAGTGTGCGAGCTCAGCAGTGAATAAGGCCCGAATGGCTTTGCTAGATGAACTGCACAGATTATCTGCAGCTCTGAAAACCATACACACATTAACAGAGGGACAAACCACACTGCAGCCAACACACAAAACTTTTGATACTTTGATATTAGTCTCAGTCATGGTTTTGCACTTAACTAGAAAAACTAATAAAACCATAATTATAAAATGTAATTAATTACCACTATATATACCTAAATGGTTATGTCTTCCAGCAGCCACTAACTACAAGGTCTGCTCTTCTGGATAATATTTAATCTAAATGTATGAAAATCCATTGCACAAACTATTGTCCTGTTACAGTACAAACCTTGTTTGAGAAAACTTGTTTGGTTTTTGAAAGAGCCTGTTGTTGCCTGGATTCTGAGCTCAGTTCTGCTGAGCGCCCTGTAAGCCCTTAAATGCCTCTGGGAGGAAAAGGGACTCAGCATGATCCAGACGCAGTTAGTACCTTGAGGGATTGAGCCTTAAGTTAATATATAACGAACGGCTGCACAGCAGTGTGTGAAATCAGCAAGTTAAATATACACTTGGAATAACTGTAACACAGAAGGAAGAACATTTACGGGAGCATTTCATTAAAATCTTTGTCTTGAAGAGTCTTGTATGCAGCACTTCTGTATATTTACTATATGAAAGCGAAGGGTTGGGAGTGTGCTGGTGAAAGTAAAATTAAGTAGTCAAGGCAGAAATAATCTAAAGTTGCAATCAAAGTCTTCTAGTTAAATATCGTTCAGACTGTGAGCTGGTTATTATCAGCTGGAATCTACCCTGAGCAAGCTGCACCTGACAGTGTGGACAAAATGGGTGACCCGGAATGGTTCACGCTGAATACACATCCGTGAAAGTGAAAATAGCAAGGAACTTCAAAACTTTATCGCCCAGCTCTAGTACTGGCAGGTGTCAGCAGCAGAACCAAATGCCAAAATCATAGCTGGTGATCCTGAAGCAGATGAAAGAGGCAGAAATCAGAGGTACAGTTATGTCTTTGAGGGCTAAGTGGCACAGGAAGGCAACGGGGTGTGCAGCAGACACTGCTGGTGGGGAGCAGAGTTATCCCAGTGGCAGAACAGTGTGGAAAACCAGATAGACGCCTGCCAGAAATGCGCCAGGCACATGCGCCTCCCTGCTTTTCCTGCCTGGTGTACAATGGGGGTGCAGCAACACTTTCCCAGAGACCCACATTTATCCTGAGAGCCTGGCATCACATACAGGAATATAGAGTGCCCCTAGGTTCGTGATCTCCAGTCAGAAGGACCTGTACAGTTCCCTTCTGTATATCCCTGTATAGAGGACAAAGTTCTGTATTACAGAAGATCTGCTGGAATGTGATTCAGTCCTCCCTTTTCCTCCCCAGAAGATATAATCGACTTTCAATTGCATTTTTTTTTCTGAATTAGAAAGATGTGAAGAATAACTGCAATTGTGAATGCAAGAGAACACTAATTCAAAGAGAAATTAATTTCTGTCTTACAGTTCTTGTAGTTATTCCATGAATAATCAAAATGAGAATCTTTCATGGCAATATCATATTCATTTCCTGAAAGTGGAAATGCCAGCAGATTTCCTTAATAATAGGTTTACATATCCAAGATAATTTTCAAAACCTAATTAATAATTTATAATGAAGTATGAGGCTTCATATTATGTCTCATGCAATAATCTGAAACTCAGACATTATGGAATTCCCTATTATTAGTTAAATTCATTTTAGCTGAATTCTCTACTGGGATACCAGTACCGAGAAAGTGACTTGGTTACTTGGGAAAGTTACTGTATGAGAGGATAAGGACAGAACTACAACTCTGCAAGGTCTGACTTATGCTCAAGGCCTGGAAAGAAGGAAGCAAACTCCTCAGAGCCGTGCCCTTCTCATGCAAGACTGGGCTTTTACAATTTTAAGCCTTCTGAGTCAGACACGAGGTCCACAAAAGTTAAGGGGACTTTCCTCTGCTTCCATAAATCTTTAAGTAAAGAGTATCAAAAAGGCTAAGTCCAAGTAATTTTCTTGGTCTCAGGTCACTCACCAGGGTGCTCATCTAGGGTGTTGCCATATAAATACTGATTTTGATCATGGTGCTGGGAGGGGAGAAAATGAAGAAAATACTAAATATGTCTTTGTGGATTGAAATTTTAGGAGAAACTGAAATGCAAATAATACTACATGGCACAAAATGATCTCCAGTCGATCTGCAACTCACAGAATAGCAGGTTGAGTTGAGGTTGGAAGACACCTCTGGATACTATCCAGTCCAGCCCCTCTCACAGAAGAGTGGAGGTTGGAAGACACCTATGGGGGTCACCTCGTCTAACTCCCCTGCTCAAAGCAGGGTCAGCTAGAGCAGGCGAGCAGAGCCATGTCCTGTCAAGTTTTAAATAATATTTTGAAGTCTACAAGGATGGAAATTCCACAACATCTGTGGGCAGCCTGTTCTGGTATTTCAGCAATTTCAGAAATTTCCTGTATTTCAGTTTGTGCAGATTGTCTCTTGCCCTTTTACTGGACACCAATGAGAAAAGTCTGGCTCTGTTCTCATTTTCCTCTTTACTGCTTCACTCCCATCAGGTATTTATGCACATTAGTAAGATCCCTTCAGCATCCTCTTCTCCAGGATGAATGGTCCCAGCTGTCTCAGCCTCTCATCATAGGTCAGATGCTCTAGCTGGTGTAACAGGTACTACTCCTAGTTTTGTATCCCCTGCAAACGTGCTAAGAGTGCACTGTCCCATCAAGAATGGAGATATTAACCAGTACTGGCCACAGCACAGGTGTCTGAGGTACAGCCCTAGTGCCTGGCTTCCAGATGGACTTCATGCCATTGATCACATATCTTAGAACCCAGTGGTTCACCTAGTTTTACATCCCCTAAGTATCCACTTGCCTAGTCCAAGCTTCATCAGAAACAGTGTCAAAAGTTTTGCTAAGACCCACTGCTCTCCCCTTGTCCTCGGAGCTGGTCATGTTGTTGTTTAAGGCGATCAACTTGACCAGGCATGATTTCCCCTTTGTAAATCCACAACTCCAAATCACTTTCTTGTCCTTCGTATGTTTGGAAATGGCTTCCAGGGAGATTTGATCCACCTCCTTCCTGGGGACTGAGCTGGGGCTGATTAGCCTATACTTTCCCAGCTCCTCATTCCTATCCACAGAGGCCACTCTGTAGCCCCCACAGACAAAACCCTGCCATGTAAACCCATGACACTCTTGTATTCTTCCACTTGATGTTTAAGTTATCAGGAGCTCCTTGTTCATCCATGCAGGCCTCCTGCCATCCTTGCTTGATTTCCTGCCTGTTGGACTGGAGCATTCCAGAGGTGATTCTTGAAAGTCAGCTACCTATCTTTGCTCCAAGATGTTATACACAGAAATCTTCCAAGGATGTTCCTGAAGAGGCCAAAGCCTGCTGTCTTGAAGCCTAGGGCTGTGATCCTGCTATTTGTCTTATTTCCTCCTCTAAGAATCTTGTACTCCATTACTCTGGGTCACTGCAGCCAAAGCTGCTCCCAGCCGTCGCATGCCCAGCCAGATATTTCACATTTGTAAGCTCAGGGAGGTCCAGCAGAGTGCTGTTTCTCATTGGCTCCTCAGTCACCAGGGTTAGGAAGTTATCCTCAATGCACTCCGGAAACCTCCCAGATTGCCTGTGCCCTGCAGTGTTGGGAATGGTTTAAGCAAATATGGGAATGGTTTAAGTTGCCCATGACAACCATTTCCATCATGAGATGGTTTAGCATCTGGTAATATTCATGTGGCTGCAGAATTTCTGCCTTTGGTTGCTCCTAGTTGGAAATCTGTTACATTTTCAGAGTTTTCAGAGGACCATTCCCTCTCTGGAAACTACTATTGCATTTTACAACCACTGTCAATAGTCTCAACCAAAGCAAAGAAGTCTTAAGAAGGCTCGGACACTAAACACACTACTAGCAGTAATATTTTCATACTGGTGATCTGAGTTTGGACATGTTAATAAAACAACACATCTTTCCCATGCTCCACAAGTACAAGAGTTGACTTTCAGGGCCTTTCTTCCACTACTTTTTGTTATCTCAGAGTTCAGTTGAAAAATGTGGAAACATGGAATATACAGTTCACCTACCAACAGTTCATGCCAAATCTTCTACTATAGTCAGCACACAGAAAAACAGCAACAAAATAAATTGAAAAAAAAGAAAAGAAGACAAAAGTAGGCATGTTGCTGTATCAATTACATTAAGGCTTCTCAATCTTAACAGCCCCACACAATACAAAGCAGGCCCTGAAAGAAGGGCAATCCCCCCTGCAAATATTTAGGTTAGCAACTGCAAAGTAATCCAGGCACAGCACTATTCATAAGACCAATTCATCACCAGGTCATACAAGGCAATTAGGCCTGGACACTAGATGCAGAGGGGAGCAGATTAACAGCCACCGAGATGTTTTAAGTGATCCTGGTTTATTTTTAACAATATTTTAAAGCCTCTGAGAAGATTAATTCCTCAGCCCAAGAGCTGAGTACCTTGCTGCTGCCAAGGTAAAATGACGTACTAATTGAGTTCTCAGCACAGGAGTATTCTTTGTAGGACTTGGGAGTGACACTGTTTTGATGCTGCTAATGTCAGTGCACAATAAACACCACTGTCCTCCACCCTGAAAGTTTGATTTCTTTGCAACAGGATGAAAAAGTTCCTACAATTTTCTCTCTTTCTCATTCTCTTTTTCATGCCCTCATGCAGAAAACACACAGCAGATTACATCCATAAAAGCAAAACCTGCTAATGTGTGTTCTTCAGTCATGAGAGACTGTTTCATAAGGAAGACTGTAAAACCTTCAACAAGTACATCATCTCTTCAGAGTCTCAGTGGTAAATAAGACAGTTTCTTACACTGAAGTTAAAATGCAGCTGGATAGAATAGAATATGATAAATATATCTATTGTGAAACATAGCAGATAAGATGTCAATATTTAAAATTAAAAGAAAAAAGTACACTGGAAATAAATAGTGAAATATCCAGGACAAAGCTTTTAGACATATTTCTGAATCTCATTCTCAAGAGAAAGTTGTTAGGAAGGACCTGCTGCATTAAATTGGACCAAAGGCCATTTAACTAACTCTCTTGTCTCCAACTGGCTTAAGGAGCAACAAGAAACAAGATGAATACAGAAAAATTTTCCCTTTATTTTACTTTCCCATCTTCTGGCAATCTAGAGTTTAGAGTCTTCCTAAATCACAGGCTGCATTTGGAATATACTGTTTTCTAGTCCTCTTGGGGCAGTTTTCCACAATTTTTTCTGCTTCCTTTCTGTTTTTATTAATTCTTTGGATTATATATCCTCATATCTCACTGAATTTCCCATAATTATTTCCCATAATTAGTTGGTACCCCAAGTGAAATACATTCCTTTTACTTTGATTTTAGTCTCTTTCCCAGATGATGCCGTGTCTATTTGAAAACCTAGTTGTGCCAGAGAGTGCTGAGAGCTGGGTGCCTCCAGCCTCTCAAATATGGGTGTTAAAGAGGTGAAGTCACAACCAGGAAGGATTGGTTTCCAGGAGAAAATGAGAAAAGGGAGCACAGTTAGTAAGACAACATATAGGCAGATATGCAAGTTGGGTTTCTGGACTATAGCCCAAATATTTAAATGGTGGTCATACTTGCTTCTTGTACATTAGGAAGGGATTCCTGGTTTTTAACAGTGTCAATGGCTGTAATACATAAATCATAAATAAACAATTCCCTAAAAGCATGATGTTCTCAATCTTTTGTTTTCTAGCTTCCCTACATGCTTCTCATATTTTATTCTCCCATTCAGGTTTTAAGTAACGTATTTAACTCAACTTCCTTACAAGCTGAAAAGTCAAAGCCCTACTGACTTTGAAGAATGCCACCAGTTTCCCAAAATTCACTCAATCCTCTCTCAGCAGCCAGTGCACCAGGAAGTGTAAATTCCATGTTAACCTTTTCTCCAGTGTGTTACACAAGTGTGTGACAGTGAGGTATTTAGCAAACTTGGCTACTTTCTTCCTGGATAGCTAAGCTGTTCCATCAGCAACATAAAAATGTTTTAACAACACAGCAACAAACCGTGCAGTGTGCCAAGGAGCCACAGAGCTCTTGGTTCATTGTTGGGAGGTTACTTTTAATTACAAGGTCCTGATTAACACACTGGAACAAGGCAATAGCTTGCTTCAAACAGTTCCAAATCATTGTACTTAAAAATGCTGACCCTTGTCATAAGCAAGGACAAGTGACGAAAACAAAAGGAAAACTGTTTTGGCTCTGAGTGAATTTCAAGTTCCATGACAGAGCTTTGCAGAAACCCAGCAATCTATAAAAGCCAGCTTTCAAGCATTAATTTTGTAGTACCATAAACAGCCAAACTCTTCCCATTAGTAGCCCAAATCCCAAACTGATGATATCATTCAGGAACTTACTTTTAAACCAGGTTTCTGTACAAGATTTTCCTTTTTAACTCTTGCATTTATTTTTTCTAGTTGGTGCAACCTAGCATATCCTCCTCCTCCTCCTCATTGTTATTATTATTATTATTATTATTGTCATTAAAATCTGGCTTTTTTATTCTGTTACCTGACTGAAGCATTTTACTCATATATTTTGCCCAGAGGCAGCATTATCTGCTTCTTAGAAAAAGCATTCTGGTTGTAATTCAGTCTCTGCAACACTGTTAATGCAAGGACAGATCCTGGCTTCATTTGAAGCTCTTAGCTGCAGTTCTTCCGTGTGGAAGTAAAACATGAAATTACCATAAATAAGACTTGGTTGACAATACAGGAGAATGAGGAAATACACCCCTCATCACAGCAATGTTAAGCATGGTTAAAATGAATCCAGGAGCTTTTGTAGAGAAGTTTCCTTCCTTAGAAAGAAGGAAACAACTGGCAAAATGTGGGCTAAGCTCAGCAGCTTCTGCACTGTTGCCTCGAGAGGGTACCTGAGTGAGTTCTGAACATCTGAACTTTGAACATTACAACAGACTCTTATTTTCTGCTGCTGCACGTGCATGAAAGCCTCCTTTATTTTCTCATCCCAGGAAACGGAAGCCATATGAAAGAGAACACCTTCAGATTACGTAAGCAGTGCTGGCAAGTTTAATCTAGAGCCATAAAATATGAATAAAATAGAAACCACTGGGATGATTAATTTGTGAAAATCTCTACTCCTTAATTTAATCAGAAGACAAATGATAAATCTGACCAATATAAATGATCAATTACTTATTAAATCTAACAGGGTGCAGCTCATAGGGCTTAGTAGGTAAGTCAAAGTTCACTTTTAGCTAGAGTTCAATGGGCAAGTCCAATAGGATGGTTTGGCTGAATGAAAGACATGAGTTGGCTTTAAATAAGACAGCTGGTTCTTGCACACCAAATTAACTCTTACTTGGTACTGTGCACAGAGCAGTGGGAAAAGTGGCCTTCCAATAGCAGTGCTGGTAGCCAGGAGCATATGTAAGGTAAGGAAAGCCAGGTTATAGTGTAGTTAAACTGCTCTTGAATTTTTTTAATGTAATTAATCAAATCCAGTGTGTTTTCAGAGAGCATAAAGCATTTCCATAACACAAAATAAAAATATGAAAAAAAAAACAGAAATGCCAAATATGGCATTCTGACTGTCTAACAAGAATGCTGGATGAGATCAATGATCCTTGCCTTGAAGCCAAGCAGCAATGGTCCCACAGA
Organism: Gymnorhina tibicen; assembly: GCA_013399875.1. Lineage (NCBI taxonomy): Eukaryota > Metazoa > Chordata > Aves > Passeriformes > Artamidae > Gymnorhina > Gymnorhina tibicen. Next base: position 1,308,384 of record VXAZ01000608.1, read on the forward strand.
CTGCACTGCAACTGCAGGTCAGGCACTTTCCTGCTGACTTGGGCACAGAGGACAGATGTGACACAGACACAAACACCTCAGACAAGTGTTAATCTCCACTCCAACACACATAATGCTCCAAGCCAACACACAGCTTGGAGGAAGCTGTGTGTATTAGCAGGGATTGAGTTTGCTCCTGGTAGGACCCAGGATAAATGAGCTGCTGACTCAGAAGATACCAGCCCTTCTCTCCAGTTCTTGTGTGCTGAGTACCCCTCAGCTCTCCTGCTGAACCTCAGGCTCAATAGGACTGTTAGACCAAACAACTAATCAAACCAAACTCTTCTTTACAGTTGTCTCCATTTATGGTCATCCTACTTAAGACTCAAAATATTCTCATAAAACATGCACAAAACTTATTCAAATTCAAAATCAAAGGCTGCTATGGAACATGCGGTGAGAGCAATACTGAGAAAATTTACTGTTTCAAGGATTAAGTGTCCTGAACACAGATCCTAGAACAAAGATGGATTTTGACAAAATGTTTGGTGCTTTCTGTTAGCAAGAGGCATAATATTCTTCGTCTCTTCCATTTCCCCTCCAGGAGGACAAAGAAAGGAAAGAGACAGAGGGATGTTAAATGATGTAATATCTCAGACATATAATTCTTCGTAATGATGTAGGTGCTTTCCTTGTTAACTGGGCACTCTGTGCCAACAGTATAAGTACATACAGATTTAGGAGGCTCTGTCTGTTCAACAGACTGGCTTCTGAAATTTGCACTGCACTTGGAGCTGGATTAAAATTGCGTGACAAGTAATTCTTCTTATCACAATAATGTGTATTATTATCTGTTGTCACGACTTCAAGTAATGATACTTTGGATAGCAAAAATAAGCCATGTTTTGTGTTCCTATTGAATCACTGTTGCATTTGACTAATATGAATTGGGGGTTCAGGCCCGTAAACAATTTTCCTTCTGTTTAAAATAATCCAGCTAATACAAGTGAAACAACTTCTCCAGAACCACATACCTACATACAATGTTAATACTTTGAGAACAACAGCAAAACCAGATTCTCAAAAGACCAAATAAAACAAAGGACTCTCTCTCCCAGAACAGAGCATTAACCAAAATGAGACATTTCATGTGCATTAGCAAGGATGGTTAATGAGTGTTTCCAATACAGACTGATAACCATGTGACTGAAGAACAGAAAATATGATGCTTTTATTTGTAATGGAGGAGGAAATTAACTGGGAAATGCCTGGGAAATTAACTAACTCTTTAGTCTGAATCTGAACTTCATAAGATTTTACAGCCAAATCTGAAGGCAGTATCGGCTGGGGAGCTCTATTCCAAGTGAAGAGAAATAAAGTACTATAAAGAAGTTGATGACAGGAGATAGGAGTGGTAGCTGTGCACAGTGAAAAGAAGAAGGTTAGGCAATTGCAGGGATCAAACAGAGAACCACGAGGAGGAAAAAGTGATGTGATGGTCCCTATGAATGTAGCAGTCAGGGCAAACACCACTGAGGCCCAAAGAGATCACTCACTGAGCCTATAATTAAGCAGCCCTTTGCCTCTCCAGGGACACAGGACTGTCATTCCCTGAGCAACAATGACCCCTTCTCCCTGTCTTGTGGTTTAACAGGTCTGTTCTGTATGGAGCTACAGACCAGGAATCAGTGACAGAAAACAGTTATTGTGGAGTAACGTGTTTTTATAGAGAAATAAACCTTGTAGAGATAATGAATTCTGCGTCACAGGCAGTTTTCCTCCTTGCTTCTTCCTGATACGGACTGTTCCCTGGGGGGAACTCACTAGATTTTACTGCTTTTTTCCTCCACGGGCTTTTTCCTTCAGTAATACCTAGTCATTCATCACCACTAGATACCTCTTCTCTAGAGAAAGGTTTGTAATTTTCCTCTGCCCTGTAGCTTCTCAGCCTGGCATTTTCATTTGAGTTGAGATCCTCAAAGCTAAATTATTTCCTCCTGATTTTTTCTTTTTAATGAGATGGGCAAAAAGTATTTGGGGTTTTTCCTCATGGATTCTTTTAAAGAAGGTCAGTACGTCTCAGCTGATGGCCCAAAGAATCAATTTGGTTTGCTTTTTTCCCCAAAATTCATAGGCAGAGGATACAAATACACCTGCAAAGCTCTTCCAGTCTCTGCCTTGCCCGGCACAGAGCCACTCAAGTGGGCACTCTTAAAGCCCTGAGATCTAAAGTCACACCTCTCCTCACCCACGTAGGGTTTAACACGTAGGAGCTATTTAAACTCTTCCAGGAAGGTCAAAAAGAAGACTTTCAACCAATATAACATAATACCCTTCACATTCTTATTACCTATCTACCACATCTGGTACCGGTGTTTTGTCACTAAGATCATATGTGTGTGTTTGTACTTGTGTGTTTATAGTTATCCTTCAGAGCGTTCTTAGATTAATACAGTGTAAGACCATGACGTGAGCCAGGTTCACTCCTTGACTCCATGCTTGTCTCAGCACTTTGCAATTCTACAATATGCTAGGGAAGAAAAATTTCATGCAGGAAAAAAGAAATATCTCTTTTCTTGTTAATAAGTGGTGCCAGCCACTAAATCTCTACATAGAGTAGTAAACCAGATTCAAGCTTGTGTGATTTTTCTTTTTGCTTCACTTTACTAATTGGTCAGTTGTGCCAGATAATTTGCTGAAATCTAAAATAGACCAGGAAGACTTAAAATAACATTTCAATGGGCAGGCTGTGCAATTTGGGTTACCAGTTTTTTCCATGGTGGGTATTTACATTGTCTTGGCTAGTCTTTGAATATATTGGCTTTTAAAACTAGAAGTCTCTCCATGAGCAAACAACTTGTCTGCTGCCCCAGCAGTGCAAAGTACACACTGATTTCCTTGAAGATGGGGTTGGTTTTGACAGTTGCAGGAAAGGGTCTTGAGCCTGCCCCTACTAAATCAATTCATTACACAACTGCCATTCAAAAGCTGGCCACGCTTCATGAAGCACATGAGGATTGCTGCTGCTGCTCTATACTGCCACAGGAGCTCAGCCACAGCTGTAATTCTCATCTAGTTGGGAAGCTTGTTAAAATCCTCTAATTAAAACCCTCCATGGCCTTATTCAAGTCCTTCTTGCAGCCCTTGACCTTTTCCACTCAGCTGGGATGCATACAGGTATGGCAGTCTGCTGTATCACAGCTGGCAGGAAAAGCATTACGGCGTCCAGCTCCTAGAGACTTCATTTTCCCATAAATACTTATGTCTTTCACACTTACTATCGTGTTGAATAGACTACAATGACACTGTGTCATGAAATGTAAAACTTCTGGATCACCCAGCTGCTGATCTGCTTTTACATAGCTTTTACTTTCTTATTTAAAAAAAAAGTTCCAAAATTTTGAATTATTAATTGGGCAAGGAATAGGCAAAAATACTGCATCTTCATTTGCTCATACTAACAATTTTTCAAGCATCACAAACCTCGAATATTTCTGATATAGTCACATTAAATTATTCTAATTATCTTAAATAATTTCCATTTATCCCCTTCCCTTTAAGTATTGCATGCAAAAAACATTTATGCAACTCATTAAGAGACACCAACTTTTTTCTGAGTAACAGCCTTAGTTTATCAGAGCTGCTTCATAAATTCTTGGAAATGAATTCTGCTTATGTTCTTCTAGGACTCTGAAAACCGAATATGCAAAGAGCAGCATCAAGGACTGGCAAACCACTCTGTTCCTTGTGGGTTGGAATCTAAAGGACAGTTATATTTAGAAGACAAAAACTGCAGGAGAAACAGGGACTGAAACAGATATGGCAAATAGACAATGTTCTTTTCAAACCTCATGGGACAATATGTTGGTATTCTTATGAGAGGAGAAACAAAAACTTGTAATTAAATATGTGATTCTCTGGGAAGATTTATAGCCCCTCTGAGAAGAGATGACATGTAATGCCACTATCAACAAGTACCAATTAGCCACTCACAACATTGGCATGTTTGATTGTTACTAATTCATTTGAGATTTGCTTGCTGATTGTACTAATCAACAAAAAGGAAAAAGCCTTTGGAAAGGATTTATAATGTCTACAAGGAAATCTTCATTTCCAGCTCTCCCTGGGAAGTGCATTTAATTGGTGCACAGTGTCTTCAGGACTTATACCCATCAATTTGTTTCACCTAAGGGCATGAAAGAAGAGGGCAAGCAAAAACTAACTTGGTTTTACATTCCCTTATGAGCCTTACCCGCTCAAATAGTACATTCTTCCATCCAGAAATGGAAGAGGAAAAGGAGCAACTAGACAATTGCCATTACTGAGCCCACCAGACTGGAAAAGGAGCAACTAGACAATTTGCCATTACTGAGCCCACCAGAGGCTGCAGTGAGCCAATGAGACCCTCAGGCACGCTGCTGCCGTGGATGTGCACATCCTGCACGTGGGATGTGGGGCATCAGGGACACACAGCAAGTCCGAAGTTTTAGGGAGCATGGCCCATCACGTCCATGAGACAAAATCCCTGTCCGTAGGCAGAAACACAGGGCTCTCTTAGAGCTTCCCCAGGATTCCTGTATCTCCAACAAGGAAATTAATTCAGAGTGTGACAAGTGTCCACACCACACAGCGCAGTCGCGGTTTTATGTCTACCACATCATTCTCCTGGAGAAACTGGCTGTTCATGGCATGGACAGGTGCACTGTTTACTGGGTAAAAACTAGATGGCTGAGGCCAGAGTGTGCTGGTGAGTGGAGTTACATCCATCTGGCAGACGCTCAACAGTGGTGTTTCCAAGGGCTCACTATTAGGGCCAGCCCTGTTTAATATCTGTGTTGGCTACCTGGATGAAGGTATACTCAGGGTTTATCCTAGAAGAACTTAATACTCATTTCAGGCAGAATCAAAGAACTCGATCCTGGAGCTCTTATCTATGATATTAGCTGCAGTGAGGCAGAGTGGAACCCCACCATGGTGAATGGGAATTCAGAGAGCTGTGGATGAGATCCCATAAGAGCAAAAGGTTGCAGAAGTAACACTCAAAGCAGACCACTGGCCATTACAGTAAAGTCATCCAGGATCACTCTACTGCCAATACTGTTGTAGAGATACAACACACGATGTGTACATCTTTGCAGGACTGCAGGCTTCCATGTGATGAATTATGGGCCTGAACAGTTGGGAAAGGAAATGGCAGGAGGGACTGACTGCCCTGGCACACAGCACAGAGCAAGCACTGCATCCAGGGGGGATGTAGGGGCTCATCCGCTTCTTGCAATCCCCTTGCAAATTCCTATGTGAGTTGAAGAGCTTTAAGTTGCTGCCATAATTCTACTGTTTTCACATGTATACAAACCCCTACACAACACAAATTATTCTAATTTTAGGATTTAGCTTTATAACCATTTAGAAATCTTAATTTGTGTATCAGTCACACCTCAAGGCCTAAGCTCAGGGGCACACATCTGTCAAAAATCTTCAAGAAGAAATGTGAAAGGGAAGGGAAGAAAAGCAACCCTTCTCATGTTAAGCTTTGTACAGGCAGGGGAATCATTGGGCGCTTCTACAGCCACTTGTGTGGAGTAAATGCACTCAGAGCTCTGCATGAATTCTGCATGCCCTGCCTGGCAGCAAAGCTAGAACCCCAGTCAGCTCTTTGTCCTTTACAGGACATCATTGTGGAGCCTGTGGCATTCCTTAGGAAACTTGTTGTGACAGGATGCTCTCTGGTAAGGCTTGGGAAAAACAGGAGTCCCCAAAGTGGTGACAGCTGGAAGGAGGTGGCACAGGCTGGCCAATGTGACCATGAAAGCAGCAGCAGGATCTAGGTAGGAGAGCAGGAGTGGACCAAGCTGGAGGAGATGTGAGAGCGGTGAGGAACAACCATCACATCCTGAGCGGCTGAGGAGACCAAGGGGTGGGGAGAAGAGATCTGTGAAGATGACAGAGGGGCCTCCAGGTGGTGATGGAGAGGCAAGAGAGAGCCATCAGAGAGAAGCTGGGCCTTCCCAAATGATTCCTTTCTCTTTGGCAGTGAAGGAGAATTTAGGGAAATATGCAGATTAAACAAAGGAGTGAAGAGCTACAGTAACAAAGAGCTACAGTAATATGAAAAGGCAGGTAGAAAAAAGAAAAATTCACTGGAACAGGTTATCACTTTTTTCTTTTTAAGAGTGAAAAAAACCAAAGCAGCCCCAGACATTTCAGCTCACAGGACCAGCCAGCACATACACAGCTCACCGGGGGCCTGTGGCCTTGGCAGCATTGCAAGTGTTTTATTTTCACTGACATAAACAATTCATGAACCATTTCTCCAATGCATTAAGCATAAACAAGCTTTCCTTTTGCATAGGTAAGTATTTCTTCCCGCCACTGTGATTTCATCTCCTAAACCAAATATTTTTATGCGTGGAACCACTGGAAGGAAAACAAGTCTGAGACTTCCCACTAATTACTGCATTTCCCAGGAGTTCTCCTGCAGTGTCTGGAGCCAGGGTCCCCTGCCACACATTTTACTTTGTGGAGTCTTTCCATTTTATGACTTTTGAAGCAACTGGTGGTGTTTATTGATCTTTCCACACAGCTGTTCTTTTCTTGCAGGAGTACTGAGATGGTTATTCTTTGGTCTGATACATGAGGCCCCATTTTCTGTTTCAGAAAACTGAGGAGGCAGAAGCTTTTTAAGACTCTGAATTTGTGGGTGTAAAGGAAGCAGAAAATGCTACACACTAGTTTCACTTTCACAGTAAAAAATGTGCTTGTGTGATGAATTCCAAAATCCCGTGAGCAAACTATCCCAAATGAGATTTGCTGTGATACATAAGGATGGGGTGGGGGAATTGCCATAGATCTGTGCTGGAACAGGAAGGATGAGCAGTGGACAGCTCTACAGGAGAAGGACAGTGGAGCATCTGCACAAAACAACTCCAGCTACACATGGGTGGCTTCCAGCACATCTCCTCATGTCCCAGACAACACTTGAATCCCCCACAGCACCTTCTACCATTCCTCAGCCATTCTAACTAATATCTAATATTGGTAGATCAGACACGAACAGGAATGACCACATGTACATACTGACTCGTGCAATAACAAAAACCACAAGCGCTCACGACCTCCGGATAACCCCAAACTGGGGACAGCATCACTCGAGCGTGGATTACATTTCAGGATTTGCGCGGGCCGCAGTCCCACGGGACCCCAGAGCCGCACAGCCCCGCGGCTGCGGCCGAGGCTCTCCTGCGAGGGGTGCGCCTGGCAGCCCGCAGAGCCCCCGCTCCCGCCTGGGTGCCCCCGGAGCCACCCCCGGCACACGGCAGCGGCGGTCACGCTCGGAGCACCGGGATGCCGGTGGGCGCTCGCAACTTTGCGAGGGAGCCGAGAAAGAGCACGGAAGGAAACTTCGTGAGAGAAAATACCTGCCTTACCGCTCTGCCGACTCCTCAGAAAGCGCAGCAGACGCTTGCATGTACAAAGCTTTCCCAAAAACCACAGAAGGATCTCCGCTCGGCACGAAGAAAAGCTGGGGCGCCCTTGTCCTCCCCGAACCGCCCCTGAGAGCCGGGTTTCCCTCCGTGAGGATTCCCAGCCCTCCAAGCGCCCGGGGGTCCCCGAAGGCGCCGCCGCCCTCGGAGCCGTTCCCCCGCCTGCTCCGCTCGGGGGGAGGAACAGCTGGGAGGGTGTCAGCACAACACGCTCCATAAATTCTCCCTCAGTCTTCTGCAGACCTAAGTCCTTGAGAAAAATGCCTAAATCCCGTCGTTTGTTGACATAGTAACCACATTTAAGTTTTTGCCCCCCTCAGAAGCCCTCTGCATAAAACAATTCATTATGTGAAAGATTTATCCAGCGTGCAGCGGGCTGGTTTGTGTGGTTTTATCTATCCAAGGAAGAAATAAAGAGACTGGACATTTATACACTAGAGACTTCCCACCCAGACTAAGGGGTTACTTCATTACAGCAGATAATATTAAGGACTTCCACAAGTCTTTGAAGGAAATGCATTGCCAAATAAAAGGGAAAAAAATCATTATTCAGATAAACAGCCCATTTCTAATATGTAAGTGAAGTAAAATTTTAGGAGCTTTTCAGGAGGTCACAAAACGTTTTGTATTTTTTCCTCTAACTTATTCACATATATTTATCCGATTTCTCCAAAGATGCTTAAAACATTTTAAAAGTTCCCAACGAAATTTGTAAATCCGCAGCAGATACTGTGAGAAAGAGCAGAGGGTCAGAAAGAAGTAAAGCCTGTGGAAGACTTTGCTTCCCCAATTCTATGGAGATGAGCCCTATGGAGATGAGCTCTTTAGTCTCCGGGCAGTGGAGAGAAGAAAGATAAAAGAGAATTGTGCTGCAGAGATCACGTGGCGTTTAATGGATTTTAATGTATCCCCTCATCCAAACTGCTGCCACCCTACACAGACCTGCATGCAGATTTTTAGCCCTTTTACTGGTAATTTAGGCCATGGGAGCAGCCTGGCAGGCTTGTGCAAACCATGCTACCCTGCAGGGCTTTTTTGACCCCAGTTGCAAAAGGATGGGGGTGGGGGATAAAATAACAAAACCCGAACCTTGGTATTTCGAGTTGAAAAGAGACTTACAAGCAACGTTTCAGTGTTTTAACTCAATGTTGCCTTGAAAACTGCCTGAATTACAAATATCTTTAAGGGTCTAATTGTGTATTATTTACTACAGAAAGCTTTCTCTCTGATCAGGGTTAAATGTGTGCTTAAGCTCGGAAGCAGCAGAACAGCATAAAGATTGAGAGATCTAGCATTTACCTCCAACTTTGAAATTCATTACAAGTGATCATAACCTTCCCCTCAGCACCCAGGCAGCTTCATTTTCTTCACACCATGCTCATCCTCTTCTTCCCCTCCACCCCCAAAACAAAACAAAAAACCCAAACAAAATATAAACAACAACAACTAAAGTAACAAGTATATTCTTAATCCACATCTTCTTACTGGCTTGTAGCTGAGAATCATTTCCTGAGCTGTCATTTAAATGAGAAAAGAGAAGAGATAAAGAAAGGAGAAGCTTAAATGTGCATTCACAGCTTTGGAAGTCACACCCTTTGAAGAATTTTCATTACACTTTTTAAGGACAGATTCTGAAATATAGTTCCAGCATCAGTACATATTTCTCAAATTATCACCAGCTAATATCCTGACCCCATACCAAATATATAGGTGCTATTTCAAATGTTGTATATGTTTTAAGAAACTGGTAAGTATTAAGAAGCTTCTAAAACTCTGGCACAAATACCATGCTGCTTTGTATTTCACTGTGCATGTGAAGACGAAACAGTTTCAGCAGACAAGGTTTGGTTAAGTTTTTGTATATTTTAAAGCAGGTCCAAAGGGGTGGACCACTAGCGCTGTGCTCTGGCTCCATGGATGATTCAGTGAAACCCATGGAATTACTGCAAGTGTTTGTAGCTCTGGTGACTCCAAGGTGGTGTGAGGGAGCTACACTTCTGGCCAGGACTTGCTGTTCAGCTCAGTTTGACACTGCACCTGAGCAGCTGGTGATGGTGAGCTGCGAGGCTCAAGGTGAGTATCACCCTCATCTTTTCCTTGCATCCCTTGCCACAGTCTGTGTTTGCCGCGCACTGCTACTGTGCTGGGGCAGCCGTTTCAGCGGGCTGATCCCCAGTTGAAAACCAGCGCACCCAAAAGCCATCATTTTCCATTTCATCAGCTTGTCAAGCTGACCTGGCTACAGTTGTGCAACTGCTGGCTGCAGTCCAGGCAGATGGGTGGGCAGTGCAGTGGGACAGCAGAACGGCAGCCCCCAGTTGCACTAGGTTATTTGTATTACTAAATTCCCGTCTAAGCTTGTTTGTGCCTGTGCTCTCGCGGTCAAATGAGATAACACTCTTTCCTTGTCCTACAGATTGTAAACCACAGGGTATAGAAAATCAGTCTTCACAAACTCAAAAACTCAACTTCGAATAATGTATCATCATCTAGCAAAAACCGATAAAATATACAAGAAGTTAAGCCCATTTATTTCTGTACATTGTGCATACCAAACCAATATTCCAATGTTAGCAAAATTGTAAGTACTAAAATCACTCTTCTCTTTGTAAATTGAGCCCAGATCCATGAAATAGCTATTAATTGGGGGTAAGGGTGGGGTGTGAAGTCTTATGTGTTCTACATTCTTTTTTAATATAATTTGTGCTAAGCCTGTTTAGCTTTGTTTTTCTGAATCTTTCTTAACCAAAATGTGAAAATAACCTGCTTGAACTGTTTACTTAGAAGTTATATAATAATTAGATTGTCTGACCACACATAGATAACTACGAATTGTAGCAACTTGACAACATCATCCACAGGATTTCATACGATAACAGAAAGTTGCACAAGCACACATAGTAGACCTGCTATTGAAGATGAACCTCTATACTGATGAGATGGCAGAAAAGTCCTACGGCCCTTAGTAACGGTGTTTTAGAAAGCAAAAGAGTGAATGAACTCAAGAAATGGGCTCTGGCCCAGAGCTGCGAGCACAAAGCATTAGCAGCTGCTTAGTGCTATGTTTGCAAATGCTCTGGTTCCTGTAGAAACACCTAATCCTTCCTGAATTCTGGCCAGCATTTATGGTTAAGTGCAGACAGTAAAAGGCTGTTCTCATCACCTCCTTCTTATCTGTATGGTCCGTTTTGTGTGACAATGGATTTTCGGCTAGAATTTTAAAGCCTAATTATTCTGGCCACTTATTCGGCATCTATTTACATTGCAATGTGTGCCAAAGACCTATTTGCTAGGGGATGCACGGTGGGGTAGGAAGTTTGGGTACTGCCTTACCCATAGGGAACAAAACAATACAAGGAAAGCCCAGGAACCCACAAAGCCCTTAATGCAAATCATAAACTTTCTGTAGGCATTCTTGAACTATCCTATAGAATGTGATACTGATTTATGTCCAGCAATGGAAGTCTCAAATACCCTTTCAACAGTGTCTGGAGGGATTAGCAGATTGTCAGAGCTGGGGCTGAGAACTCCTTCCCGTTTTAGGATTGACCTCCTCAGTGCTCCGACCATAAATTGAGTTTCACAGAATCATTTCCTTGGGGTCCTGCTCAGTCAGGCAAGACACAGCCCACAAAGACCCACAAAATACTGAGGTGAACTGAAAAGGCAAAACCCAGAATAAAAGCATGCAGCAAACAAACAAGGTTTGTGGTCCACTCTTTGAAAAGCTAAAGCTGAAATTCCTGGTTTTTGAAGGGACCCTTACCCAAAGCAGATCAATGAACTGAGCTCATTTTGTGGGTGTTTCACTTGCTCAAGCTTTCTAAACTTTGTGCATGTACCCCTGTTCAGTATGGGGTCTGGAAACTATCTTGCCATCACCTTATTTTTGATCTTTATTGAATCCGGGCCCTAAATACCACAGTTGTGGATATATCAGCTACAGGAAATAGACCATGTCTGATGAGGCAGGCATCCTATATTCAAATGGCGATGCAAATGCTATGTATTTGCTGCCTACAGCTCTTGATGATGAAGCTGCGCCACTCACAGCAGCAGCTGGTGATGAAACAACTGTCTTCTTTATGCTGGAGCTGGAGTTTGTCTGACTTTACCATTACCTGATCCATCTCACTCAATAAGCAGAAAAACTTTAATTTTCTTCCTGTGGAATTGTTTTGCCCTGTATTAACTCCTTTACCAGCTCACCAGAGTCAAAATGAGCATCAGTGATCCTCCAAGGGAAACAGCAGGAGTGCACCCAAGAGGAAAGGGAAGAGGGGCTGCCTGGCACTTTTTGGCAGGCACTTTAGCCCAGTTCAAATATACTGCCTGACTGTACCCTTAGGACACAGCTAGAGATGTTGTCCAGATCACAGATTAACAAGGTTAAGAGGTTATTTCTTTATCCCTGTCACACTTCCATGAAGATTACTGCCTCCTCAGACCTGCCAACAGGGTGGCACCTTTTGTATCCCCTCAGTTTCAAAATGATCTGGAAAACAAAAATCTCCTGTGAAAATCCCTGAGGCTAGTACAGATAATTTTCTCAGAACTGTGCCAGGGAGTGACGAAATGAGCAATTATATCACTGCATCAGAGGGTAAGGTTTCACCAGGTGCATGCCTTAGTTAATGCCTTGTTACCACTGAAACAGGGCAGAGTCTCCTCTCTCCCTCCTGGGCAGTGGTCTTCACCCCCACCTCATGCCAACTCCACTGTTCCTCTGACAATTTGATGAACCAGTTCATCTCATTTAACTGACAGAAAATGCTTCTTTAATTTCCCTGGTTTTTATAGCCTGTGAGATGAACCAGCTCACACAGGAGTGACAGAGCATTCACAACATGCAGTCAGGAACCAGGACCGTGCTTGGGCTGGAGTGCATTGTGATGGGAAAGAAGGGGAAGAAAGGCTCAGTGTACAATAACATCTTAACATGGGTCAGCTGCAGCCTCCCCTTAACAATAGCTGTTGTTGCTGTTTCCTAGCTGAGCCTGAGATCTGTCCCAGCACATACTTTACAAGCCGTGGTGAGGATAGATGGATGGTTTGCACAAGGCTGGAGACCTTTCATCTCCTCTCAAGAAAAAACTCTTTCTTGTCATAGACAGGAACAAGTCCCAGGAAAGTGTTAATTTGTTTAAAGCTGCTGTGCAGCTCCTTTGCCCTTCAGGGCCCTGGGAGCTTTGAATCACCAAGGAGTCCATTCAGATGATGCAATACTTGTACCTGGACACACTGCCAGAGACTCTGGCAGGAGAAGAATCAGGAAAACCAGTGGAAGATTAAATGCTCTCTTTCCATCCGGCCTTGTTACGTTCATTTGAACTCCTGCCTTCTGATTTACCAAGTTACCTTGTGATTCTTGACGGCTTTGCTTGCAAGCCTACACCAGCTCCACTCCAGCCCAGGTACAGATGCTGACATCATCTTCCCCCTCCCGCTGGCACTTGCCTGCTAATGAAATACTACTGCACAGAGGAGGAAGGAAATTCAGGGAGTGTTAAATGCCAGCCTGAGTGCCAGCATACCATAGCAGGCTGGTGCAGTCACCCCTGGCTTTGCTTCAGAAGGATTTGGGGAATGTCACTTCTTTTTCTATTATATTTTGTAGCGTATAATTGTAGGGTGACATTCTGCCTCCTCCCCTGCTGGCTTTTGTGCTATGCAGGTTTCTGTAACTAGTCGTGTTTCAAACAGGGCTGAACACTTGTGGGAGTGATTTCAAATTACTTTATAAATTTCCTGCTTACAGGAAGGCATGACATTTTGAAGAGGTAGTTTGCCTTCTAAAAAGGAAAATCCTTTCAAAGGTCTCCCAACATTAGTGTTCAAATCTCTTTTTCAGCTGATGCAGCAAGCTGAAAGACCTGCCTTGACTGACAGTTTTGGATTTCCTCTTCTAACCATGAATCTTCTGGATGAGAAGTGCTCAGAGAGGCAGGACTTGGAAGCTGTATGCTTTCCCAAGCACAGCCTTCTTGTGACACAGCATCAGTCAATCAATCAGTCAATCAAACAATCAATCAATATCAGAACACTGTTCTTTAAATGGGTAATGTATCTGCAGGCAGCCCAAGCTGTGATGCCAACTCCACCAGTAACCTCTGACCACTGAACCAAGTTAAAATCTGGCTGCCACAGAAAGAAGGCCTTTGCTATCTCCTCTCTAATTTCCCTTCCCCTCTATCCCCATTTCCACATTCCTCCCTCTCCCTATTTACTTGTCCTGACTTAATTCTCTGCCATTCTTGTGAGTTGAATTGGCTTGTTCTTATTCAATAATTGGAGCAGTGCCAGAGCTGGCAACAAGGCAAGCAGCAAAGATACATGGTGAAGAGAAATGAGAGGAAGAATGGGTGAAGAAGCTGGATTTCACTCTTGCCCAAAATGCAACCTAATCGAGAGCCAGAAGGAAGGGCAGGGCACGAAGGGTCTAAAAGTCAGAGTTACAGTGAAGGTAGCAAATCGTGCTGTGCCTGTGTCTGCAGAGGATGCTGTAGTTTGAGATGCTCCCAAAGAGTTGCAGTTTTCACAGCCTGGTTATATATAGGTTCAAGCCAACGTGAGAGCAAAGAGATGACCATGGTTCACTTCCATGTTCTAGGCAGTTTTGGCATGAGCTCCAGCACTCTCCAGTCATGCTGCACTATTCAAGCAACCACAGGAGGAAAGGGTGATGTGTGGCTGTGGGAAGCATATCTAATTTGTCCATTTAAAATAGGGCCTCTCTTCTACAAGGCAAGTCTCACTCTTTGGCAAAGCACATGGCTTCTCAGGCCCCTGGGAATACCAGCCAGGAAAGCAAACCCTCACAGAGCCTGCAGTTCCGGTGAGCTCTGTGGACCTCAGCTGGTGGCTGCTGTCATGCTTCCCAGGACTTGCCACGTGACCTGCCTTACCTGGAATTTCCATTTAGCTGGACTATCTCATATTGGAGGGCTGATTAACTCATCTTCTTGCTACAGTGGTCCCATCCCAAAAGAATGACTGAGGAAAGTGACTCCCAAGCACACAGAGTTGGCCCTTTCCCAGCTGCCATGTGGGAATAAAGAGAAAGCTTTTGAGGAGCCAGCTCGGAAGACTTCATGGTATCTGTGCTGAGGTCCTGACAAGATGACTACATATTTCCTGCCCCAAGGCTTTTTGAGCAATATGTATGTAAAAGCTGAAGCTGAGCGTATTTAAAAACTCATCAGTCCTATGTGTAATCAGTGCCTTATTAGATTTCCAGCAATGCAAAGGGACTAATAGTTAATTTGGAAGCTACCTGGAAGTAGCTTTTTCATTTTATGTTCGCCAGTGTTTTTCCATGTTGCTCCATGTAACTAAATTAACTATTCCGATAACAGTGCTAAGAGCAGTGGAAAAGCCAGCATATTAAATAAACTTGGCCACCTGTCGTATTTTACATGCCATCTCTTGCTCACAGCCTATGGGTTTAAATGCCTGGCAGCCAAAGCTATGGCCCAGAGTGGAGAGTCCTTGGATTTCACTCTTCCCTGCTTCATCTGAATCTGAGTTCGTCGACCTTTACTCTTATCTGTTCACCAGAGCAAGAAACACAGAGCTTTTTGCACAGCTGATCTGCAGCCCAGATGGTTGGAGGCCTACTGGGACCAAAGGAGAAGAGTGGTTTAGAACTACCCTGAGAAGTCTTTGAACCTCAGGACTGCAGGAAGACTTCAGTACAACAGCAGGGTACTGCCACTGTCCATTCCAGCCACTACACCGCCAGAATGCCAAGAAAATCATTAGAGATTTTTTTTTTCTTGTGTTAATTCCCAGGACAATATTATTCTGAACATATCTTGCCCACGGATATTATGGATGTTATGGAATTATAGCCACATTTTCTTTTCCAGCCCCAGCTGTCAGCTGGAGGTGAGAAGCTGGCCTCCCAAGTTGTCTGCCCCTGGAGCCCAGCAAGGCAAGGCAACATCTGTGACCAGATAGGCCAGAATAAAGCCACAACTCATCTGCTGGTACATGAGGGCAGGAGCAGGTGTGGGGAACAAAGTGGTTCCTTGTTCAGAACAGAAATGTGTTTACCCTGACATGGGTGACACACAGTGGGTGTTGTATTTACCATTTGTACCTGCCCTGACACCCCACTGTGTGAGTGCACTCAGCAAGTCCAAAATCAGATTGAATCGACTGTGTTATTTAGCAGACATTTACTCCTACGTGGAGGTACTTGATTACTTTGTTGACAAGTGCTGTAGAAATGTTACTCTATTAGGGAAGGTGAAGCAGAACCACTTACAGATCATAAAAGTTTAGTAGAGGAGCTGACCCCTGCAGAGTTTGGTAACATCACCAATGTGAAGACAGTGTTGCTGTCCTTCTGGTCTTCTGGAAATTCGCCCTCTGTAGCTCCATAAGGTCAGCAAAGCCACTTGTGATCTGTGGAGCATATCCCATCTTTTATCTTCTGCCCCTCTGCAAGTGGCTGATGCTGCCTGCTTATCCCTGCTCACAAAAACACAGCCAGCCTAGCCTTCACAAAGCTCACTGCAGACTTTTGCTGGAATAGTTCTCTGAGCTGCAGGGGCCCCAGTGACATTTGCACCCTGTTGTGCTAAGCAGCAGTCACGGCTCCTACAGTCAGTCACACTGGGCCACAAGTTCAGTTGTCAGTGAGTCAAATACAGTGGCTGTTGGATCATAATCACACTGGTGCTACAACCAGCAGCCAAATGTCGCTTGACACAGGACTTCAGCCTCCTACAAGCATGATTTTCTCTATTTGTAGAAGGGCAAAAAGCTCAGCATGTACTTTTTATAAAGTCACAGGAAGCTACACAGAAAACAGTGGTTTTACAGGGAAGCATATTACTGTCAGAGAGAGAAACAGCATCTTTTTCTTGAAAGAACGTTTTTTAAAACCCTAAACTTAGTGCCATTTACTTTGGCTTTCTTGGCACACCCTGAGGTGTTTACCAGTGGGGATGAGAATTTACACTGTTCAGACCCCTCAGAGAAGTGGCTGCACTAATCAAACCACCAAAAGTGTGATTACGGCAATGGCTTCCCCAGAGACTTGTGTTTTGGTTTTAAGTAAACAAATAGCCATCCAAGTAGGAGGAATATGACTCAGATAAAATCACACAGATCTGTTATATATGGCAAACACGAAATATGCTTAAGATTCCTCTGATACTTTAAAAGGGACAGTTTAAATTATCACCCTCTGAGAGTCCATAGGTTCTAATTTAACAACTACAATAAAGTTAATGTATTCATTTTTTAAAATAAAAATACCTCTGCTTCTTTTGAACTAGTCTGAATGGCCCATTTCAAGATTAAATTTTATTACTCTGGACAAAAATAGCCTGAATTTCTTGCTAATATTTGCTGATTTCAGAAAACATAGCACTTGCTTATACCTAGAAAATAAAAGGGTGCAGAGTTTGCCAGCTAACATCCTTCCCATTTGTACAAACTCCAGTCCTCTGAGCTGTACTGGACCTCCAGGCTTTTCTATGGGATGAAGGATTTCTGACAATGCCTACCTTTCAGACCCATGCAAACTGTTCTTCAGGCACAGAGTAACCCATTCTTGAAATGTGCTTCTTCCTCACCTACCCTTACTCATAGGGCAGTGTAGTTGGTCAGAGCATACAACAGCTCAAAGAAAGGACAGTCACGGAGCAATTTCCTTTTGTGAATAATTTCATATAAGACTCTTTCCCAGTTTTCTACATCAGTGCATAAATGTGTGTTTCAGTTCTGGCTATGTACACCAACAAATGACAGAAACACAGTGATGTACATTGGAATACACTTTTGCAATCACAGCTACAGCTCTGGAAACTGAACTTCAGCAACAGTTCCCTAGGAAATAACAGGAAAAGCACACTGAAACCTTGTTCCTTCTACCTGTCCTAACCTACTTCCCTACTTCATGTTTTCCTTAGCATGTTCCCTCTGCAGTGTTGCAGGTGGATGGAGGGACAATTGCAAGGAGCAGAAGTCACACTTCTTCCCCCCACCTCCATCAGTGCTGCGGGCACCATTTGTGCAGTGAGCCAGGGAGTAGTTGGGGCTCAGAGGGTGGCTGTGTTTGCCCTCTTTCCCTTTCTCATGCATGCATATAGTTACCTCTAAGCAAAAAGTATCCTCAAGGTCTTCAGGAACACACAGTCAACTAAGCTGGAGAGAAAGTAATAGGGAAGAAAAACAAGGCTTGCCACAGACAGACACAAACACCAATGCCACCCTCAGCCACAGGGAGACATCAATTCTCAAACGCAGGTTTCCTTCCCCAAATGCTGGGAGAGGGCCTCTGGACAAATGAGTTCAAGCCTGGGTCAGTGAAAGGAGGATATAGGTCTTTTAATGTGTAATGAGGCAGAACCTAAAAATCTACTGGAGACAAAGGAAAAGCAGGTGGGTCAATAGGGAGCGTCAGATGCAGCCCTGAATCCATAGATACCGTGAAAGGGACGAAGCACATTCAAGACCCGGACATAACAGGGACTCCATTAGCTGAATTCCAGTTTTCCTTTGCAATTGAGCAGAATTCCAAACCACAGGGCCCTGAGCCACTCTGGGCATAGGGCCAGGAGAAGCACCTCACTTGTCTTTGGGTCTCTGGTTTCTGGTTTGTACTGCGCTGCTGGAGGTAGAAGAGCTGTTCAAAACCGCTTTGGACATGAGGGAAGGCTTCAGGCTTCCTCATGAACTCTCAGATCACACCCATTCCTGCCTGGGTGTCACTTGTGCCCTCAGCGCTGACTGGGAGGGCAGTCAGAAGAGGGCAGGGGCAAGTGAGTGAGGATTAACAACTCTTTGGCATTTCTGATAAATCCAGGCCTGCTTAATTAAGCTTATAAGAGATTCAGGTGAAAAACCTGCACCTAGATGGTGACATGCTGAAAGACCATGACTGACTCTGAAGAGGGCTTTGAGCTGGAAACCACCTTGGAGATCAGAATCAAAATCCACAGTTGTCTTGCAGCCTTCTCCAGAGTCTGGAGCTAGGCAGAATGCACTTTTAACATTAGTAAAATAAGTGTAGATGGTTATTTACTGCTTCACTGGCAATTTACATATTATTTCCTGTTCCAAAAGAAACTAATAGAGCTGAATGTGCCACTATAGCATCTTTCTGCATAATAGTTACTAATGGAATGGTTCTTTGGTATCCCATTATAAATCCAAACAGTCCATGTTATAAATGGAAATGGTGAGTGACAACAGTCCTTTCATCTTTGCTTCACAGTATCTTTTAATCCTCACTTACAAAAACCTTGATTTCCATTTTGTCATATATCTTATAGAATCAATAGAGACAGAAGTCAGAATTCATCAGAATGCTGGGCACAAAGCCAGTTTTTCACAAATAATAAGCAACAGCAATAAATAGTGATTTAATTTAGCACTTGTTAGAAGTGTCAGATTTAACTGTGCCACAAAATCCAATTCTTTATCTTAGAAAGCAAAGATAATACCGATAGTGGCAGCTCAAGTATACCCCTGCTGCCTCAGAGTGGCAGCCAGCCTTGGAAAGGCCCCTTTTAAGGTCAGTGCCACTGAGAGGACGTGCTGATACAGTCACTGGCCTGTCACTGATGAGTGGACATCTTTCTGCAGTGATCCACTGCTCGCACTTCCACCTCATCTGCTGAAGTGCAATCGGTCATTGCACACTGCAGGCCTCCATCCCAGGGCCATGATGCTCATCTTGTGTCATCTTAAGCAAACACCCCAAGAAACCCATGCAAAATCCAGCAACAATTGGTAAAAGATTAAAGGGAAGGGCTGAAAGTCAGTCCCTTGTCTTTTCCTTTGCCCTGGAGCCAGGTGAAGGTATGAAAAGGGTTGTTGCTCAAACTGCTGTGGCTTGAGCCAGCCAGTCCTGCAGTACTGAGTTATTTTAATTATCCAGTTCTTTGTGGATTGTTTTAGATTTTACAGTCTTATTACTCCCACTGATGTAGGAAATTCTGAGGAAAGGGTGAAGGCACTCTGTAATACAGTCTGTCTGATTCTCAGCCCCTGGAGCCACAAATTTTGGGGAACACCTGCAACATCTCAGGCAGAACAAGCTGTCCTAGAAGTGAACTGGGAGCTGCCAGAGGGGACCAAGAAACCCAGCTGAGTAAACCAGGCAGAAAATATTCATATGAGGAGCAGCCCTTCCAGGGCCAGAATAGATACAAACCACACATCTCCTCTTGCTGATAGCCAAGAGCCAAAAATACTTGCATTCCTCACATCTACTGGCAAATCATGATCCAACTTAATATTGACACCTAATGATAATGTACCACAGCTATTTGTAACACTCCAAAAGCACTTTTGCTATCAGAAACTACTTCAGTCTGGAACTGCTGCATCTGTTAGATGTGAAGAGATGAGAAAACATAAATGTACCATCTTCTTCTTCTTCTTCTTCTTCTTCTTCTTCTTCTTCTTCTTCTTCTTCTCCTTCTTCTTCTTCTTCTAGCAGTTTTTGTTACATCCCACATTTCCAGAGGGAAATGTTTTCTGGAGAAACACAACATCCTACAGGGATTGTAGAAAGCTAACATATGGAGAGCTGGCTTTCTTACTCTGAATTGAAGATGACTTAAATTAAGTAATCAATTAAAGATATTTTGGTTAGACATAGTAACTCAGATATCAAAAGTAACAAAAATCTTCTTGCCTCTGCTCAGGGAGGATGATATTCTAAATGTCTAATTTCAAGCTGGGTGAAGTTATCTGATTATACACAGTACAGCAGCAGACTTCTGGGCAAATCATTACAACTACCTGCAAGGTGTGGTGTGGAATGCGAACAAACTGTTATTTCAGACAGCCACAGGTCAGACAGCTTTTCATCTGGTCTTGATTACAGAGGAGCAGATTCCCCCCTTGCATGCTTAGCTTTAGGTAATAGACAATAATGAGAGCTTTGCAGCCCTGTGCCCTAGCCCTCCTCAGAACAAGCTGTGCAGGATGAGAGACCAGCACCCTGCAAACAGCTTCCCTTTATGTAGCAGGCATGAGCAGCAATATGGTTGGAAGTTTGTTTCAGGAGATGTTCTATTCCCCAGCACTCCACTACGCAGGAGTATTTCAACTGAAAGACAGTTCAGGCCTTCTGAATCTGCAGTGTGACATGGACAATGTAATTACTATAATTACAAAAGAAAACAAAATGTAAAACTTGTGTCTTACTGTCGCTGAGCCTCACCTATGCAGTTTGCCTTTTCATGTTTCTCAAGTGAGTGGAAATAATAATTGTGGCCTAAGAAAGTCAGAACACATCAGTGTTAGCTCCCTGCTAAAGCTGTGAAGGTGGGAGCGTGGGAGGCTGGTCACACAGCAGCCTGGAGCCTGCTGATTGTGTCTTCGAGCTGCAGCCCATTAACCAGGGCACCTGGCTCAGGGGCAGATCCCAAAGTGTGGCAGAGCTCGGCAGCCTCTCTGCTGCTCGCTGCCTCTTAGGCAAGAGGCAGGAGGTTGCTGGACCACAGATCATCTGCATCTGGCATACAGGACAAGGGGATAGGAGAAGCTGCAGTGGAGCTACAAATGCGTGGATTCGGCAGTGGGAAACCAGAGACAATTATGTGAGCCTCACAGTTAGCACATTACATTCAGCAAATCCTCTGAAGTGGTTTATAGTCCTGTAAGTCCACAATAAAAGGCAAAATAGAAAAAACGTGATGGTAAAATGTGTTACATAAACTGTTTGGTGAAGAACACACCAAGAGACTGGGACTGCAACTCCAAAGGATGCCAAATTGGCCAGAAGCAAGATAATACAGGCATAGAAGGGAAACACACCTTGCTGTACACCAGTGCAAAGAGCAAGTGCAGTCTGGTCCTCTGTGAAAAACACAAACCATGGCACAGAAGTCGAGGAGAAAGAGTTAAATGTCCTGATATGAGGTTCTCTGATGGACCTCTATCTTTGCTGCTAAACTCTGGCTTTTGAGACCCTTCAGTGAATCTTTAATTCTGAAATTACCTGACTTTTATTGAGGTATCTTGTGGTTATGTGATGCAGACTTCAAAGCTTACAGTGAACTGTCAAAGGCTGGGAGAAGAAAAAAATATGAAAAGAAGAAAGAAAGAAAGGAAAAAAAAAAGAAATCCAGCATTGTCAAATCAGCTGTTCTAAGAACAGCCAACATACTAAGTGCACATTTGTCCATAGGAAAATTTTTTAAGGCAACATATATATTTAGTGCATGCACTTTGATTTCTTCAGGCTAACTTTATGCACTTACAATATTTTTGAGACCCTGGAGAGTTCCCCTAGGCATTAGACAGTACGGAACAGGCAGCTGAGATCTTTCTTTTGGATTCTAGGAATCTAAATTATATGGACTCTGCATGACACAGAGCTATGTGAAATTTACCTCTGGGATATTTGAAGAACTCAGAGGACCAACTCTAAAGCAACCATGATGCACTCCAGGGCTAACTAGGAGCTATTGCAGCCCTGGTGAAGCTCAGTTCTCCATCATCTGCATGGATGGAAGATTGGACACTGATGCTCCTTTATACCTGTGGCATTGCCTTTTGCTACCCTAAATCTTGCCTGCTGACTACATTTATTTATTTTCGACCATCCGCTTCTTTCTTTGTCTCTTTAGAACAGTTTTTTAGTTTACTGAGCGACTGTGAGTCTGTATCAGGGGTTAAGTACTGAGCTCTGTGTTCCAAATGTTTGTTTCATGGGGATTAATTTAAAATGCACTGCACTGGCAGGTGTTTTTAAATTCCCTCCTTGGGTAAGATTTAAACGGTAGTTTGGAAATGGTGTGTACCTCCAGGCAGCTCAAAGCAATTGTTATCTTGTCTCGAAGCAAAACATCCTATCACCTTAAGCCATGTGTGCATTAAACAAGAAGTCATTTAATGATATCTCAGTACTGGGTGAACCAGATATCCCTGTCTGAAGTCTACCTGGCTGGAGATACAGTAGTCGTAAGGGGAGAAATTCCACATGCTGCCAGCACTACAGCACCTAGATGTGGGGAGCAACATCTAAAACTAGACACACCTCCTTGTCCTTTTCACACAGAAGGCAGGCTGTTATCAAAACACAGTGGGTGGAAAAAACCTGATACCAGATATCTGATGGAGTCACAGGTGCTAAACAGGTGCATAATGTAGCAGCTTGTGGAGACAGCAAGGAAAAGAAATGGTTACAGCCGAAGTTGCCACCACACAGCCAAGAAGTATGCAGGGAAAGGGACCCATTGGGGGACACTGGAAGCTGGGGTTATGCCCTCCAGACATGTTCATAGCCTGCTGAGAACATTTGTCTGCAGACAGGAGGGACAGCTGCCAAAGATCCCAAAGCAGAAACGTCCGAACAGCCAGGGATCTCTGTGCGTCTTTCATTGACCAGCGAGTCCCTGTCTGCCTTTCCTCTCTCTCTGCACCATCACAGCCTTCCTGACATTACACCTCCCAGAGCTGCTCTCTCCTCTGTACTGGCCCCTCCATGTTATTCCTTCTTCACTTACCTCTCCAGCTGTTTCATTCCCCCTAAGTAAGGCAACATGGGTGGCTTTTTGCAAATTCGTTGTGAGCTGTACCCTTTAGTACTGCCTCTCTTGCTCATGGCGTGAGCTTCATTTCAGATAGCATCTGATATTCCCTGTCACTAGGGAGAAAAAGGCATTTCTAGGAGGAAATTATTTTTTATGATGTCCAGCAGACATCGAGCTGCCTTTGGCCAGATGAGTCCTATCTTTAATGTCTATTCCTTTTCTAAACCCATGAGGCTGAGCAGGGCTGTCTGCCATTCTCAGTTTGTATGCCTAGGAGAAGAATCCTTCAAGTTTACTCTTTCATCAGCCTCATGACAAATATGATTAATAACACACTTCTGTTACACAGCAGTGTGTGAAATATTAACTAGCCTTCCTTTTTTTCAAAGCACTTTTGCAAACACTTCAACCCACTAGCCCTTGTGGTGGTTAGCTACCTCTCTCCCTAGCTGGGCCATTGCACAGAGATGCAGTGATGAAAAGATTCATGGAGCCACAGAGAGAGAGCAAAAGGAAGAAGTCTGCACATCTTAATGACTCTACAGCTTCCTGCTCCTGGTACCACTGATACATTTTACTCAATGATTTTATCCTTGAAAAGTTTGTAATGGAAAAGAATCCCAGAGCCAGGTTCCCCACTTTGTCTTCCTTTTCACAGGGTTTCTGAAGTCTTTAGTCTTTTCTACACAATGCTAGAACTGGGCAGAAGTTCTGCAAGTTCCTTTCTATTTTGTGTGGTACAGCTACAAAGGATATTTAGTGCTGTCTTCAACTACCTGTGGGAGACTGCAGAGAAGATAGAGCCAGATTATTCTCAAATGTGCACAGCAGAAGCAAAAGAAATTGATACAATGTGTAAAATAAGAAATTCTGACGCAATATAGAGAAAAAGGGTTTTTATGAGGATTTGGGTTGCACAGAGAGTTGACAGAACCTCCATGTTTGAAGACTTTCAAAAGCTGACAGGACAAGGCACTGAACAACCTGCTTTCATGGGAGGTGCTTCAAGCAGGAGGTTGGGTTAGAGACCTCCGGATGTCCCAGAGGTCACTTCCAGCTGTCCTGATTCTTTAGAAATACTCCCATTCATATAGTCCCTACAGGAGGAAAGCTTCCCAGAAGACTCTCAATGAGAAGTTCCAGAGGTTGTGGGAGTATCTGTGTTATGCAGACAGTGTAGGACAGATCCTTTCACATTAACTTTAAGTACTTGGAAGCCACACCAGATACCAGGAACCACTTAATTGTGGGACTGTAACACAGGCTAGTTTGCATTGCTTCTTTTTCAAAGCTGTGGTTCAGCCGGGCCTCTCTGTTTCCCTTCTGGCAGCAAGTGCAAACTATACCAGTACAGGGTGGTTTACAGTGTGAAGTCAACTACTTTTAAATGACCATGCATTACCGATAAAAGGCTTGGAGGTAAATGTAGAACTTGTAGGCCTGTCAATGTATGCTCTCTTGCTTTTTGAAAAGGTGCTGTAATTATGACAAGACTGAAACTAGTTGTTTCTTGCCTCAGAGAAAACATCAGCTCTTTGTAGATTTTGAATTAGCTGAAAAATGTCTATGATAATTGCTAGAAGCCCATTTTATCCCACCTCCTCTGCTGAGCTTGCCACCCCTGGCCTCAAGCAAGGCTACCTGAGAATCGGAGGAGCTCATGGCTTTTAAGATTCTATTAGAGAGATTTCTCTGTGAGTGTATCACTGTCAGGTGTTAAACAGCCAGTCAGGACTATTTTACAGCTCTAGCAGTGCTCGCATGTCTTTACTGCCAAGTAGCAAAGTGAAAATTACAGAGGGAAGCAATGACCAATTAGTCTACATAGGGTTCTTTGCTTAAGTGTGATTTCTTCAAATAACAAGCACAGTCAGATTTCTGAGGATAATCCATGCTGGCCTGGTTTATTTAAATTGATTAGAAGAGAAGTATTGCCATTACCTTCCATGGGATGTAAAACTAAACAGCCTTGAAAGTCTCACCTACAGCAAAAATAGACACAGCAGATTTGTTAGTTTATTACTGAATTCAAAACAGAGGGGCAAGGTTGGCCCAGAGCACAACTGAGAGAAGAGTTTCTGTGTATAGTTGCTGGGCAGATATGTCAAGAAATGTATTTGTACTAATTAGAATTACTCCATAATAATTTTGTGTTTAGGCAGGTTTTTGTGTCGAAAATTTATGTATGTAGCTCATATTGGATATTGTTTGTTTCTTTTCACTATGACTTCCACATTGTCTAGGTATTAGGTATCAGCCAGAAGTCTTCATGTCGTTTGTGTGATATTTACTGTGAGATTTTCCTCAGCTGAGAGTAGTTTGTTGCGTGCTGGAGCAGTACAGGGAAATGCAGCAGTAAACTATGAAATGTTTATAAATATTCTAGATGGACTAATTTGATGACTGTATTAATTTGATGAAGGTTGGACAACTGCATGCAGCCCTAAAAGCTAGGTTGATATTCTGTGAACATTGCAATTTTTTGTACACTTGTAGACTGTGACAGGCAATGATTTGAATCTATTATTGATTACCAGATTAATAATTAATTTTTTATTAGTTGCATTAATTAGTACTGAATTCATCCAATACACTACCAAAATGAGAAGATTCACATCTGGAAGCCATACAGTTTGGTATTTTTTAGCTAGCAACTGAGAGATAAATTTCATAGTATATATTACAGATACTCTACTAATTCCATGAACAAACTTTCAGAATTGAATCATCTCCACAGGGAAGCTATCATCAGTGCATCAGATATAGTTAGAATTACTTTCTTTTGTAAAGAAACCTGGTACAAGAGTCCCTCCTGCAAGGCCTTTGTGAAAAGCTATGTAAAAAATGCAATTATGTGGGCACTCTCCCTTCATCATGAGCTTCACCCTATTCATTTGAGAATATACATCCTGCTAACAGTTACAGCAAGGCTTGCAATTGTCTCTCTGCTCCGTATATTTGTGTGCTTCCTGTTGGATCTCTATCAGAATTTTGCTTCAAGGAAGTTCTAAGTACTTTTAAGGGTATTTAATTTTTTTTCCTTTAAATTAATATAACAAACTGCCAAAAAATGTCTTCAGAAAGGCTGAGAGGCAAGATTTAATCTTGTTTGAATTATTTTATGCCAAGGAAAATTTTCATTGTTTCTTACCTCCAAATAGTATTCTTCAAATAAATTCTATGGTTTTATCTATGGATTATTAAAGTGGGATCAATCCTGCACAGAAAATTGAAATACAAAAAGATCTCTCAATCCCTATCCTTATTTTCAGCTTTGCTAAACGTGCAAGCTCTCCTCATGTCAGTTTAGTTCAAGAAGTTTTAAAGGAACTGTTTTACAGATTCCCCAAAACCTGACAGTATTTGTTCTGAAAATAATGCACTTCCATGTGTCAGAATGGCATTGGCATTCTTTCATACGTAATGGGGTTGCAAATAGGATCAGTAAATACATTGGTGCTGTAAATACGTCAGTGCTGTTTTGATAAGAAGTCAGTCGTGGGACATGCAGTATTTGTTTTCTGTGCACTAAACACTGTTTTCTATGCACTAAACACTAAACACTGGTGTGCACAGCCCCCCGTTGGTTCAGCCCAGAACACAGAGGGATTCACATTTTACACTGCACTACGAGAAGTTATAATAAAGACAGCTACGAATGAAAAAAACCCTTCAGCCTGAGCTCACTCACAGTCAATCAGAAACGTAAGACAACAAGTGGGACAGTGTTGAAGCTTTATGAGGAAATATCGTATTAACAAAATTGGGCTGTTTTGGGCTCCATCTGGGTGGCATTCGGCAGCATCACTCAGATCAGTCAGTACTTTACCAATATATTGCCAAAACCTATTTACAGAGTAAAATGGTTATCACAAGCAATTGTCAGCTTCTTAAACCCTTGAAATAACATTTCCAGCCACCAATTTGAAGATCCAACATCTTTCCATGTAATTAAAGACTTATGCATATTCTTTCAATGCAGGCTGTCATTAATATCCCAAATTAAGCAGTGTTTAGATATGTGTTACATGCAAGTGAGCTAGCTGATAATCCGATTAGTTAAACAGTGGTTTTCCTCTGTGGTTTACAGATCCCTGAGGATCAAGGGTCTACTTCTAAAGAATTTGGAAAGGACAGCTGTGGGATCATCTCATATTACAGCAAACCAATACAATTCCAAAGCAATTACTGCAATGAGCTGCCTGACTGTCCCCTCCATGAGCTCTGCTGCCTTTCTGGTGCCAGAAGCAGACAAGCAATTGGGGAGCTGCAGGGCAGGTCAGTTCAGCTCACTTTGCCACCTGGAAAGAAAATTAACTTTCCAATGGAAACAACTTCTACCTACAACTATAAAACCAAAACCAAAACCAAAACCAAAAAACCCACTAGGAAATAGAGCTACAGAAGAAGAAATGTGGGATTTGGTTAGACTCTTAAGAAAAAGTCTGTACTTGCTGAAGGTTAGAAGTAATTAATGTGAAATCATACCCATGCTATTCTCAACAGGCATATATGTTCCCTACAGAAGACTTCGCTCTGCTCTGTGGAAAATACTGAGGTTCCCCAAGACAAAATAGCTTCCAACCCCTTTATACCAAGCCTTGTCCTGTCTCAAGAGGTCTGTAGTAATAAAAAGAAATTAAGAGAACTAGAATAACTAGTATGTTATTACTACAGTAATTTTACTGCAAAAATACCTTGCAAAAATGCAAAATGTGCCTTTATCTGCCACAAAAATATGTTTTGACTCAGAATCTCCATGGAGGTATACCTCTGCTTTGCAAGATCAGATGCTCCGTTCTGAGAAACAATATCCTCCAAAGTAATCTAGCACGGCAGAAACTGAAAGCACATCAGAGATTCATCAGACTGCAACAGGAATCATTCTGCCAAATAAGTCTTATCCCAGGTCAGCAAACAGCACATATCACAGTGTACCCACTGTGAACACATGATGATATCATAGGCCTGAATACAACCTTTCCACCCTTCACAAAATTTATTGTCAGCAGTCAAAGAGGAAATATTGACCAAAAGACAAATACACCAGTTCCAAGACATTGCAAGGCCTTAGTTTAAGTGTTAGAAATCTGCATCCAATGACATACTGGATAAAATGTTAAATTGTTTTTTCATCATGACACTTGTGAAAGCCCACTTGTCCTAACACAGAGCAAATTATGTATACTTGAAGTGAGAGTCTTAAACATCAATAGAGTCTCAAACAACAATGGTAGTTTCAAACATCTGAGATGCAAACTCTTAAATCTCGGACACTTGTTCACATGCTTCGGAGAGATGGGTGGAAATGTTCACCCACCTACATAGAGAACTTTTGGAGATTGTCCCTTTGGATAGGGTGTAGTGTCTCTTTCAGTAAGACCTTTTCACTTCCAGAAAATTTCAAACTCTTGGGCCTCCTTTTGTACCCATAGGAAAACAACAGCGGTTTGGGTGGAAACTAAAAAGCTTGTTTGCTGCTCAAGTGACCTCCAGGCTAGAATGAGTTGAGGGGCGTTGAGCTACATCCTGTTTTTCATATAGTCAAAGAAGTTTGTAATGGAATTGGTCACCTTTTGCTTTGATTCCTCCTTTATATGATGAATTAGGGTCACTGTAACGCTATATGACAGAAAAGTTCTGAATGACTGAATAAGAGAGGCGTTTGTTACTAACCTTGCCACAGATTCAAATTCTCACAGAGAGAGAGGATCAAACATGGGAAAGTCAGGGTTACGGTGCAAATGCACAGATGAGAAGGCCACTGTCCCTCTCTTTTCCTCCCACACATGACAAATCTCTCACTTTGTTCTCCAGACACTGACTGACCCTTCCACTTCTTGCTCTTTAACATGTTCCTGTTAGGGGTATCCCCTCATCTCTGAAGTTTTCATTTGTTCTTTCATTTCAAACCATATTCTTCTTACACAATACAGTAGTGTCATATCTTGTGGAAGTCCTGGAATTTATGCACTTGAAAATACAT
The DNA here is from genome assembly GCA_013399875.1 of Gymnorhina tibicen. Taxonomy (NCBI): domain Eukaryota; kingdom Metazoa; phylum Chordata; class Aves; order Passeriformes; family Artamidae; genus Gymnorhina; species Gymnorhina tibicen. The sequence continues at coordinate 1,337,339 of VXAZ01000608.1, forward strand.
GGGGCTTTAGCTGTCATTTACAAGAAGAATTTTTTGCACCATAATTTACTCCAGCTTCCAGACTGCCTTTCATTGACATTAGAGCTGCTTAAAGACCCTTGTATCACCAAAGTCATGTAAAAAGTCTTTTCTAGAAATAATTATTAGCTCTTCTGTTTCCTTGCTGTCTCTCCATCCAATTCTAAATGACATCTCTTGCAAACTCAGTTCCTGGAGTATATCATCATTAAGCATAAGGAGTATAAAATTACTTAGATTAAAACAAAAGGTGACATTCTAAAAAACACCACAGACATGCTGGTATATGCTAAAACCACGAAATTACTTGTATGGATAAGACCTTATATATTTCTGGAACTGATACCTTGCTGCTGCCATTCCTTGAGGCGCATAGGTTTAATACAACACAACAGAAATAGTTTTATCTGTTTGCTATGAAATGGCACCTGAAGTGTGTTCAGACTAAGTGCTTCTAGTTGATCATTGCTATATCCATAAAAACTCGTTCACTCATGAACATAAGGTTTATATAGGGAGCAACTACTGAATCCAGTACTTCTGAGACTGCAAACATAACTATTTCTTGCCTTTGGCCTATCTGTGAGCTGTTATAATTCAGGTTGCAGCTCCTTTTTTTTCCCTTAGACGTCTTCCCTCCCCCTTTCCCCTTTCCCCACGTGTATTTCGAGCTGAGGTTGGTGAGCACTCCAGTGACACTGTGATGTCATAATGATGTAAACCATTGTTACCCTTGTTCTCTCCCGTCCTTGTTGGGACATACCTAGATTTATGATAGCCATGTCTTGGCCTACAAAACCAAGTCAGCTGGGAATCATTCAAACAGCCTATGGCAATACTCCCGTCACTGCATTGCTGTGCAGAAGATGGCTTTCAAGGGCAGGAAAGTCAATATGAAAAACTGGTTATTGCTGTAATGCTGGACCTTGGCAGAAGTGAAAGTCCTAACCAAAATGGCATTCCCCATCAGCTGGGAATTCTCTTAGCAGCAAAAGCAAACACCTCAGTAATGCACAGCTTATACACCAAAGAGCCCAGTATCACTTCATCCTCTATAACCATCTTTTTATAGACATCATTAGTCCCTGTGCACCATAAATACTCAAGGACTACTGTTTTACTGAATTTGTGTCTTGAAATGCAGTGTCAGGAAGTTTGATACATAAGTATGATATTGTTTATGTCTGGAAATTATTTGCTGATGATGTTTTATCACATATATTTAAAATAAATCACTTTTAAAAAGTTAATTTCCACAGAAAATACCAAATGCTGAATTAGTCTGAGTTAATGGAGGAGAAAATAGCACCGTTTTTTCCATGGATTCCAGCTTCACATTACCTCCATTATTTACATTTTCTTGATTAGTCTACATAGTCTTCTAGTAGGCAAATTCATACAGTCCCCAAGTACTGGAGCAAGATGAGCAATTCCCTGCTCCACAGTGAGAAAAGGGAAGAAAGATAGTGGAGAACAGGATGGGAGAGACACTTTGCTGTTCCTATACATCTTAAAAACAGCAGCAGCTGTCTCAGGAAAATGGCTCAAGGGACCTAGCCATAGAAAATCAAATTTAAAAAAAACTAACTGAAGTCCAAACACGCTGAGTGCCAATTGTCAGCTATAAAAATCTGGCAAGTAATTTGGAGTAAAAGAAAGTTACTCCATTGTTTCCTAGAAACAGTGACTGGCTTTTTACACAGAGCTTATGTGTGACCTTGAAGCTCAGCAGCCTTTGGGACTGCAAGGAACATGCCCAAGACAAGACTATACCAATGTTACCCAGAAACTTAAGCACAGAAAGAGCTATAAAATAATCAGATGTATTGGAGAATTCCAGTCTTCTAAAGAGCTGCCCAGAAATCCATCTAGGGGGTATTCAGATGAACTTAGCCCAGACTACCTCCTCAACATCCTCAGAAGACAGGCAGGTTCAAATGAAACATGACCCAGGCAAAAATGCACTACATTTGAATATGAAAAATCAACAGTTATTACCTTCCTTCCAGTGTGTCAGATAGAAAGATTTTGTCTGCTCCCCTTGAAAAGGAGCCTGCAAAATTCTCAGAAAAGAATGTTCTCGATAATAAGCCATATTTAGTGAAATTGTGCAGTAGTTACATAACCGATGCTGATTTCATAAAGAACCTAATTTAGACTTCATAAAGTACATAGTGCTTATTTTGGAAAAGCTTGAACATGTTTTACTAGGTCTGGACTGATAGTCTTACTGGCAAGAGATAAATGCTTCAGACAATTTGGTGCTAATATTTCAAGTCTCTACAGAAAAAAAAAAAAGCAAATGTACCAAGAGAAATACTGAACAAAATTAATCTTGGATGTAGTTCTACTTCTTCAGGTAGTTCTGAACAGTAGATTAATTCAATATTTTAATCTCTCAACTCTGTACATTTGTTTGAGACAGTAAATCAGTCAATATAGATCATTAGTGGACTCATTTTTTATAAAGACAAGCAACCAAAGATAAGCAACCAAAATAAGTATTTTACTGCATATAATTCATGTTCTACAAAGATGGACTAAATCCTCACCAACCAAGGAGATAGCTAACCAGGAGAAAAATAATAAAAGGAAACACCAGTACAGTACTGCAAATATTTCTCAATATATTACATAGAAAAGTTATTGTTGGCTGTGAGCCAGTGCTCCAGAGAGGATGTGTGGAGGTTGCTTTGTCACTACATTTTGGAAATGAATTTTTCTTGTTCCAGATGGCTGGCTGTCTTGCAGAGCTGGTTTTTAGATGCTTGCTGCTTGGATGAATATCTGAGATAGAGCCAGAATTTATCATTTAGGGGGCTATCTGTAAATAATGTAAATAAAGGTCACACTGTGTGTAGTCAGATGTGTGGCCAAATGAGGTATGGCTAAGTCTAGGGAAGACCTATATGAACACAGAAGCAGGTGCTGAGACCAGCCTAGCATAATTTATGCCAGTTAGTAAGTCTTCCATCTAAAAGTGTCTGTTTTGGATTTTCAGCACATAAACACTCCCAGTTTAAAGCGCCTTGATTTAGTGGGCCACTAAGAGGTGCAAACCTAAATCAGGTCTCACAGCATACCAAACCCAGCTGAGTTAGAGATTCCAGTATATGTCCTCCTCACCTGGCAAAAACATAGCTATGCTTTAGCATGGAGACAGCAAAGCAGGGTATGGACATATGTGTGGCTTTTATCTGTGTTCAGGATAATACACAGGAAACAATCTGCCGTGATCAAACCCATGTTTGGATTAGGGAAGTGCCATAGCAGGCAGTGATCCAGCATGTCACGTGCAGGCTGCAGAGAGGGCACTTCCTCATCCCTGGCAATTATCGGCAAGGAAGTTACAAAGATTACATGTACACAATGTAAGTCACGCTTACAGCGAGTTACAGCTCGGCAGAACAAGAACGGAGGTGCTGCTGGCAGGTGGGGAAGCACAAGCAGACCCAGTGAAGTTCCCTTTCACTGAAGATATGCAGCCACAATCAGTAAGTCAACCTGCAAGTCAGATCTCCTGGAGGGGATTTTTGCACAAGCTAAACTCTCCCAAAGCCTCTCCCACCACCTCAGGGAGCAGGGAAATTTCTGTTGGAGTTAGCCACCTCCAGCTCTACTAATAGCAACCTATCTCAAGACTTTTGTAAGCCCCAGCTTATCATCTTGAAATACAGAAGACCCAGAGGGCATGATAAAATGATCAGCATTGTCTAGATAGTGAGAAAGACTGAGAGACTGAAAGACTTGACCATTCTGTGTAATGGTTTTAGTGGAAGAAATTACCAAGAAGTAGTGAAGAAGAGAGTAAAAACAACCTGTGCATCTCCTAAATGCATAAAGATGAGAACCAACAATTTTGCTTTATAGGTTTTGCACCTGGAATGCCAGGACACTGTCATCATCTTCCAGAAATGGGATCCTGTCTGTGTTGTAAGGCTTTGTGCTATGCTTTCAGTTTTTATCCAAATACAGACATTTGCATGTAAATACATGAGTCACTAGATTGAACAGATATCTGTATGATGTCATGATGATGTAATTTTTCATTTTATTTAATAGCTATATTTTTCATATTAAATAAAAAAGACTCTGAAAAATACTTTGGTGTTACCAAGAACAAGCAACAAAACATAAAATGCTAATTTCCACACAGCTTTAATCCTATAGGCATATGTGTCATTTTGGCTAACTGTACAAATTTGCCATACTCAAAAGTAATGTGTCTCCCAAAAATATATTTAAAACCAGCTTCCAGGCAACACCTGAAAAATCACTATGCATTTGAACTGCATATACAGTTGTGCCTTCTGGTGTCAGATGCTCTCTGTGAAGCAAAGATTTTTTCAGACTCTTTTCTTGCTTCTGGGTTGCTCATATGTTCTGAAGTATGGGAACAGAAAGACTTTGCATATGTTTAATAGGAAAACATTCTGGATCAGACTAGTGCCTTGTCAGTCACAGAGTAACAAGTTGCCGCAGGGATGCACTGGGGTTTTGTTGAATTTTTAATGAACAACAAAATAATTTACAGATGTCCTGAGAAGACTCAGGATGAAAATTATGTTGAGTTGGAAAAGCCACAAAAGGAAGCCTCAAAAGCATTGGAGAAAATGTCTTGCAGTAAGCGATTTAAAGGGATGAAGTTATTGAGTTTATCAGAAAGCAGTTACACGAGAACTAGGAGAGCCTTTAATTTAGCAGCAAAAGTCTAAGAATCAATGTCTCAAAGCTGGGACTAGGCAAATGCAAAATAAGGCCTATTTTTATGTCTAAAATGGGATGTAAGCAAAATTTAAGTATGTAAGGCAAAAAAAAAATGAAGCTTCTGCATCTTCTTTAGCATTTCCACACTAGGCTTCCTGCTCAACCTAAAAGTTTTCCAGATGCCAATGGCCGCTTATCTGTGGCTGCTGGATTCACCAGAAATGGAAATGTGGGATTTAGCTGTGGGCCTAATCCATTGGCTGAAAGTTGCTGAAAGGGAAGGTCTCACCCCCTTCCCAGATTAAAGTGGTCCTCTCCACCCCTTCAATTTCTCAGACTTGTCTGCCAGACAATTTAATTAATTTATACAGCAAGAAGTTATTTGGGGTGTCTCCTCTCATCTCATCTCATCTCATCTCATCTCATCTCATCTCATCTCATCTCATCTCATTTCATGGATTAGTGAGTTTATGGGTCTACAAGCTGCCCAATAACTGGTGGGTTTGGCATAAAGTCAGTAATGGAAGCAAGTGATCTTCTGCCTCTCAGTGATATTCATCTATAGATCAGGTAACCTGTCTCCTGAAACCATTCTCACCTTAATTGTTTAAGACAGCTAATTGCATCCCTTGGCCAAGTAGAATTCACATTCATATCTGTTATCTCCTATACAATCCTCATAACCACAAGGCTGCAGAAGAAAGAGGCAGGAGGATCCTCCTAATGCAGCTGGGCTGCTGCTCCAGGACCTCAGGAGCTGTGGGATGTGAGGGGAGCAGGCCTGAGGGTGCCTCACTGCCTGATGCCAGAAGCGTGGTTCCCTCACTTGAGATGGGTTATGGCTTACTTTGGATGCTCCAAGTATAAAACCACAAATGATCTTGAGGGTAGAGAGGGAACCCCAAAGCTCTTCCTGAGGTAAGTGCTGTAGCTACTGGGCTGTCAAGACGTGCTCCTTCACTCTCGCTTTCTTTCTGCCCCACGTTTCAGCTACACACAGAGGCTGTGCTATCAGGATTTCCTATTGGAAGGAAATTTCAGGCCTATAAAACTAAGGCACTGCATGCCTCAGCTTAGCGCTGGTAACAGTGCAGTTGCACTGCCTATAAAGCTGCTCAGACACGTCTAAATGTGCTCACACAGGTGCTGGTAAAGCCCTGCTGCCTGCACAGTGCTCAGGGCATGCTCGCTTGCCTTGCTGAGACACACTCTCTGCTCCCAAGACACGCTCCTTGCACACAGTAGATGTTTCTTGCATTCCTCCAAGACCCTTCTGTGCCAACCTTGCATTCCTCCAAGCAGCATTCTCTGTTGGGAGAATAGGCAGAGACACAGTGGGCAGGAGGTGGGCTTGTTACACTAGCACATGGTGCTTCTTATTTATCTGATTTCTGTACACCCACAAATATGGATGAAGTTGTGACTGTTAAAAAAATTGAAATTGTGCTTCCAGTTTTTAGAGGTCCTTCTTTTTTCCACTTTTCTTGAAAATCGATAGCATTGTGCACTTCACTGCCTAGCACTTACCCTCAAATGCTGTTAACCAGGCACTGCATGCAAGTTGCACATGTTACAAACAAGGCAGGTAGATGAAAAATGCCACCCAACAGGGCTGTGCAGCTTCACTGGGTTTGGCTGGAGAGTTTCTCTCTGCTACATGGAGCAGGAAGAGTAGAGGCTTTGCTTGTCAGGCTGGATCTGGAAAGACTGTTTGGGCTCTGGGAAGAACCTCACCACGGTCCTTGCTCCTGCTCTGCTACACTGCTATGATGCTAATATCAGAGGGCCCAAATCTGCAATCCTGGAATCTGGATTCTTGCTGCATTATCCTGTTCTTTATCTCCTGTCACCAGAGATTATTGTCCTGCTCTTACTCCTACAGAGCTGATCTCAGCTGTGATACATGATTCTCATTGTCACTTCCTCTTTTTAGAATTGAATCTTACAAGCAGCAATATTTTATATTGAATAGAGTATTTTATTTTACATTGAAATGCTTTTAAAAGCTGAAGGGTGAAACACTTTTGCACATATACTTTTATTATGAGGAAAACAAAAACTTGGACCTGAGAATATTGGCAGGATTGATTTAGCTTTTTATTTTCATATTTCCTATCAATCTTGTTCTTGTCTTTAATCTTTTGTTAAATCTGCTAACATGCGCTGAAGGCTGTTTGTACAGAAGCCTTCTCCTTGAAAATCGTGCCTATCTTAGGGTTTTTACTGGAGGCAAAGATAATAAAAACAACACACAAAAATGCTGAGGGAGAATATTCTCAAAGTGGGAGGGAAGCGTATTTCCTTGGCATTTTCCAGAATGTTCCGACATATGAGACTATTTATGACAAAGTAAACAAAAAAGCCAATCTTCCTTGTGAAGAATGCAGAATCATCCTTAATTAATTAAACTCCTACAGTGAGCTCATAAAAGTCAGGATGTTGAATTGCTGTATGTTAACGAAGGCTGATTGTTTTTATTATTTGTTCCAAGGGAGTAAAGTAAAGTTTCTGAAATTCACAGCAGCAGCAGGTTACAAACATGGTGGAAAGAAATCACACTGAATATGAAGCAAGACACTAGTCACTGCCTCCAAACTCAGCGGATGGGATAGATCAGCCCAAGCCCTGCTTTGCCAGGACACACAGCTATGAAGGAAGAGAGAGACACTGAGGGCTCGGAGCTAGGTCCTCATGCTTCCTCATGTGGCTATGATGGGAAGGGCTATCATCCCTTCCCACACTACAAAGCCATGGTTGTCCATAGGATGATGCTCTGCAAGAGTTGTCTGGGACATGGGTCCAGCCCATGACCAAGCAGGAGAACATTTCATCCAAAGCCAGTGCAAGCTTTCCTCAAAACAGTGAGAGAGCGGGCGGGCTTACAGGACAAACACATGCACACCCAAACAAAACTCTGAATGAGGAATTCAGTTTATGCAGATGCGTGTGCTGGGATACATAATGCTTAGCCTCAGAGGTCTGGCAGCCCTGGAAAGTTCTCAGGTTCCTAAGGAGCAGAAAGACAATACTGAGACACAATGTTCTACCTTTTCAGCCATAGGGAAGACATTTGCAATTTCAGCTGGCACCTCTTCTAGCAGGGAACACAGCTGGAAGCAGAAGAAGCTAAGTTCTCAGGAAGTAAGTAGAAGCAGTTTTAATTATACTTATTGCCTATTGCCTGAACCACAGGTCTATAGGAAGAAACTAGTCTTGGCAAAACCCCTGGAGGAATACATTAGACCATCATGAGAGATGTGTCTGAGGGAGCGTGCGTGGAACAAGTCCCGTCCCTGCCCTGGCAGAACCAGCCCTGCTGGCACATCATCATCTGTGCCCCTGCGGGGTGGAAGGCAGCAGGCTTGCCACACCTCCAGGGATCACTGCAGGACTCCCAGTGATTATGCTGTAAGGGAGGAAAGCCAAAGCCTGGCTCCTTCTTCCTCCTGTGCAGCCTAACAGCACTCAAATAAATGTGAGGGAAGTTACCCTTGTTTAACCAGTGCAGCAAGCACTTGTTCATCGAGCACACTGGTACCATCCTGCAGGTACCAGCACTGGGAATGTCTCTGTGTCCATGAGCAGTTTTTGCAGGGGCATGTAGTCAGGAGATGGCTCCCCTGGCCCCCTCCCCCCCCCATTATGACCCTGCTGCACAGAGCTGTAAGAGGGGCCAGTGGCTGTGCTTTTGCATTAGCCCTTCTCTAATGTCAAGACTCAATTAACAGAGTTGCAAGAGCTCCTCTAGAAATGATCATATCTACTGCATTTAACAGGCTGAGTCAAATAAGAATATTCAACTTAATTCACCCAGTTCACCAAAGCTGTTCCCAAATAGCTTTTAGGACAGTATAATTTTACCTGGAGTGTTTCATTGGTCCACTCCAATGTAAAGCCAGAGAAACTTGTGCTAGCTCAGTGGTTTGACAGTCCTGGAGCAGAAATGAGCAGCCAGGAAGGCAGGAAGGGACAGTTTCTTTCATCTGACAGAAACAGTTTTCAGTAGCTCAGAGTCCTCTTGACAACTGCACAAAGCCCAAAGAGTCAGCACTGTATAGAATCTGTACATTTAAATTCCTTCATGGTAGGGGTGCTGTGAGAACAGAGTAGCGCACGAATGCTGCACATCTGAGTACTGCCTCATCCAATAGGACAATAAACTAAAGCTCAGCTAACACGAGGTAAATCTTTATGACATCATTTTTGATGCTGATTCCTTATGGAATCTTACGTCAACTCATTTTGCAAACAGAACTGATTGACACTGTGTAGTTTTCAAACTAATCATTAGGGTACTTTTTGTAACACTACTATATCATTATAACTTTGAAGCAGGACAGGCGGATAGCCTGCAAAATTCCCACAAAAGTAAAACCAAAACTCCTAAAAATAGCAAAAAGTTGTGTAACTGCAAAACTCCTAAAAGCCCCCAATCAAACCTCCTAAAAGGTAACACAAAGCTTACATAACTAGAACTCAATTATCTCCTTAGAAATTGACTGTCAATCTAAAAGAGTGAGAACTTTAACAAAGAAGTGTAAACTTTGAAATGCCATAAGTGAGCAGTATCATTTCTCTTCCAAGGGAAGATGATTAAGGCTGCATGAAAGATGAAGTATGAGAAATGCATTGGAATGCCTGTTAAAAGAGGCTGTCAGAAAGTGTGGTGTGTCTTGGATTATGTTCACTCAAGAACTGTCAAGGGCAAGAACTTTAATGGCATAAAAGTGCTGGGAAAAAAAGCAGGAGTTTTTTGAGAGCAAAATACTCCACCAGGGTGTTTATTAGCAACAGGCAGAGCTCAGTTAGTTTGTCTGGTCCCCTCAAAATATGACTGCATAAAGAATCACAGCTTAATCACTGAATATTCTTCCGCAACACATTTTAAAGCACCATTTACACACCTGGTGTTTTTCTATTGTTGATTACTATGCATATATGCAAATTTTAAAAATTAGAATTATTAAAATGCACATGATTAATGATTGAACTGTAGCTTGCTCCTGGATGAAGCCTTCATTTTCATGAGTGAAAAGCAAGGCTCAAAATGATACTCTTAGAGTTCAGATAGTCTGGCACTTTTTGAGTGGAAGTGAGATACGTGTATTTTCCTGCACTGTTGCTATAACATGCAGAAAGACACTCTCACCTGTACCATAAGCATATTTTAGTGCCCCATATGAAGAAGTTGTTTACAAATATAATAGCAGGTGGGAGAAGTATCATCACCTGCAAGTCCTTGAATGGCCTTTCATCCCTGTTTCTAAATCGAAAAAAACCCTTCTGATTCTATGAGTCATTAAAACTGATTAAATTAGCTAACTACACTAAAACTAATTTTCTTTCATGTAGTTTGCCTTCCAAAATCTTGTTTTCTCTTATTTTTTAATATTTTCAATGTCTTTATTTTTTTTCCATGGAAAATTACTTGGTAAAAAAAGATTAACTATATCCTAAGATTATAACTGAGTTCACTTCCTGGTGAAAGTTACTGTCTCACATTTGTGGAGTATTAACTTGAAAGAGGCAGGAACCCAAAATGTGGAGTTTTTTTCCCTACAATATACAGCCAATATATGTTAATGTCCATTATTCTACTTTTCCACTTAAGCAAGCTATAATAACAATACTCAAGACAACTCTGTCATCTTGGGCAGATGTTTTCAGTTATCTGCAGAAAGAGCAGACAGCCATTCACCTCTTGATCTTGCAGCTATGCTAGCCTTTTTCCATTAAAACTTTCCAGAGTTCCTGCCAAAAGCAATTGTGCAGTTGAAGGTGAACAGAGTTTATCGCTTTTACTTGGGCAATAGAAATTATATCCATTTTTCACAGCCTGGGAAACAAAACATGTGCGTTTATCTACCTTTTTATGTACTGCTAAGATACCAGTTTCCCAGTGTATCCTCACCAGCACAAGCAATGATGAAAAGCTGAAGTGGACCACTTACCCCTTTGGCAATTGTCTTTGTGAATACTGTGTTTCCTGGCCTGCCTTAGTGCACACCAGTAATTAAATTGCTAGGGGACCACTTGTGATATCTGCAATATTTAATAAGGAAACAGTCTGAGGTGGATAGAAGATATCTTACCAAATTTTGAGTTTGTTTTGTAGTGATGGAGGACATATTTTTCCAACTCTTGAGTCAAAATTAAACACGTTATTTTGTCTGCAGCATTGCTTAGCATTCCTTTACGATCCAGGTATCCCTGTGGGAATCTTAGATGCAGATTCTCTCCTGCTCTTCAAACTCATGAAGACTGCAATTCTAATACAAAAATTGTATGACAAGTCAAACTTTGTCATGGAAAATTTTGTATTTCTGTTATGAATGATCCTTGACTGTCTGGGTTTAGTTTTGAGACAGACTGAGGAGCTGCTCCACAGTGGGGTCCCCTTGTGCCAGCTTTCCTCCAGGGACCCCCCCACCCACTGTGTTTGCCCCTCCTGTTGTGTCATGGGCGGCAAGACCCATAAGGCCCACAGTAAATACTCTTCAGGAATGCTCTGGAAAGGAAGGAGGGTGGACCTTCAGGATAAAAGTTTCATTTGCTTTAGGGGGAGCATAACAGAAAATGTAATTGGTTTGTTCACTGACCTACGCTGTGTCAGCCAGGGATTGGTAACACTGGGTCATCTTGCAATATTGACACTCCAAACTATTTTCCACAATATTTCAAAGATTCAGTTCAAACTGGGTTCAAATGGGTTCAGATTGGGTTCAAATGGGATTTATACATGTCCATTAGCAATTAAGTGAGGGGAAAAAAGTGCCTTTAGGAATCCAATCCCATCACTGATGAGCATTTCTTCTGAAAGCTTGTGAACCTTCTTGGGCCAGGCTGCCTTCGGGACAGTGATTGACATCCTTTGATGGACTAAGATCTTGAAACCACTAGTTCTAGGAGATCAGATTCTCCTTATATTCTGACAGAATTTTAATGATTTTTGGTCGGGGGTTTTTTGGTTGGTTGGTTGATTTTGGTTTTGTTTTCAGAGAAAGAGAGTTTTAAGCTGTATGGCCACCTAGCCTTATGACCTCAAATATATGTTAAAAATACCTAGAATTTGTTGCAAATAGTGCTACCAGGTTCTTTGCTTCTTTTAGCTGAAGGTTGCATAAGAATCAGATCAATAAATAATTTTTGGATGAAAATTGGGTGTCACTCAAATTTGGTAATCTGGGATTGTGTTTTCCTAGGGTAGACATTAATATATGTTGTTCTTTAAAATGTTCTTCTCATTTCACTATGCTATTTTCAGTGCATTATGAAAGAACTTTTGCATTCTGGATTAATTAACACAGTTCTTCAGTCCGAAATTTATGTGTTTGGTCTTTAGGACTGTCTGAACTATGAAAGGAAACTCGGATGTGATGTGTATGATGTGCAGTGGTAAATTCATCCTTTTGAACTGGGTATGTGTTAACAGTCCAGGTATTAAAGAGCTTTTCTTCTGCAAAAAAAAAGAAAATCAACAAAGTTCTGAGCTTTCAAACAATATGGAGTTTCCTGAAACAAGCTGAAGTTCCTCTACTGTATTTTGTGCGACAATTCCATTAAAAGAATAGCAATGACAGTGTTTTTGCCACCACTGACTATCACAGGAGAGAATGAAAGGGAAAAAAATCCAGATATTAAATATGTCAGTCATGTCAAAGATGACTACGAGATATGCAAATTCTATCCTGTCTGTAGGAAACACTTAAAATTATATAAAATAGAACAAAATTATGGTTGAGACATTCTACTTAGTACCAAATAATTTATTTCAAATTGTTATTTTTATCTTATGATACACGATGCAAAATTGCCATCTGTCCCTCTGTGTTACCAGTTCCTAGAAATATCTTGTCAATTGTAGTATCCATTTCTCTTTTATTTTAATTCCCTTCTTAAATATTCATGCAGCCATAGTCCTATAACCTTTTTACGAAGACTCCTGTATGCCTGCCTGTTCATATCAAAAGGGAACAACACTGAGATGCTTTTCTAGTTCCTTTAGAAGTTCTCTGTATCATTTTAGTTTATTATTGCCTTTTGGTGTCTGTTTTTACACACATGGCTGGAAATGTACCACAGTAAAGCTGACAGGTTACTATCAACACACTGTACTACAAGCAAATCTTCTTCATCACTTTATCCTAGGGATCTGATGTTACTCTGAGAAAAGGAATAAAGAAAATAATTATAAATAATAAAAGCAAACAACATCATTAAAAACTGCCTTAGACCCTAGCAATGACACTTCATGGGCTGGGATTCCAATTCTGCTCAGACGGGCATCTTTCTTAGTGTCAGAGTTTGTTTTCCAGTTCATCACATTAACAGTTGTGAGAGAATATATGACCCCTTCACAATATTTCTCCCTGTATTGGCCATTTAACAGAGCAATAAGCTCATTCACTAAGGAAGAGGAGTAAAACAAGGCTGACGGCTCAGTCCTTCCGCAGAGAAGTAATTAAGAAAGGTTCAGACTCTTTCTAATTTTATGCAGCCAGAGCAGCTAATCTTCCAAGGTACCTGGAAATGACCCTACTTCCTCTGGGGCTACATGCTCATTCCAAAGCACACATCAATTTGGCTTTTGAGACTGTTTGGCAACAAACATAACGGGCATTGCAGATAAATGGATTTCAAATACTAAGCAACTGAGATGCTAAAATATTGGGCCACATCTTTCACTGCTCTCAAGAACCTAATTTTCTTCTTCGTTAACTCAGAGGAACAGTTCTAGGCTCCACTTCTGCAAGTGCCTTTCTTACAGGTTTATTTTGCATATACTTTATATAAAACCCCTAATCTTAATGGTATTTTTTCAGTATCTGGCCTAAGTGCTGGATTTTCCAAACGGGTTAGGGTTTAACATGCTACAGGAAGGTAATTAATAAGACCTGTGACTCTACAAGCATACTTATGCCTGTAATAAGAATATTTTTTTAATTTATTTATTGAAGAGCATTAATGAATATGACTCTACATGACGTTTTCAGGAAAGGTGGAACAGAACAAGAAAAGGTCCATTCTCCGTAAAGAGACATTAGTTCATAAGTGGTTTCAGCAAAGAGAACAGTATTTCCATTCTTCTGCTGAGAAGTGGATCAGAATCACCACTGCTAACCTAATCCCCACAGCTCACAAAATGTGTCTGAAATTTTTGCACTGTCCAGGTTGCCTGATTTCTCTCTGTATTTCAGCTGGAAAGTCAGGGGAAGCCACACTCAGGGAAATAGCTGGGGCTTCTGGTCTTCATGAAGACCATGTGCAGGAAGGGATGAGGACAAAAGGCAGGACAGTTTCAAAAACCTCCAGAAAGCTCAGAAAAAAATAAAATCAGATTTGAAAAATGTACCTAAGTAGAGCATAATTTCAACTACTCAAGACAGGCATAGTTATGAAAACTGTCACAGACATCTAACTTATCTGTGGACACAGGACTTCATGGATCTTGTAGGTTTTGCAGCTTCCTTTTTTACAGCAGTAGCCTCAAAGGATATATTTGTTTGAGTACAGCAAAGTGGCAGAATTTGGTCTCTTGCCATGAAGGCAAGTGGTTTGACCATATCCACATGATTAAGCTTTCCTACCTTCCCACAAGGGGCTCCATCCACACCGCCTGGGTGCAGAGCAAGTGCTGGCTGGTCTGCCCCTGACCCTCACTGGGGAACATCCTACCAGGCTGGCACAACTGGGACCCTGTGTGTAAGCCCATGGCTTTTCCCTGCTCAAGTCTAAAATAGACACAGCCTGAGTGTAAGTTTACTCTGAGGTACTTTACTGCTGTATATATTTCCATCTACTTCACCGGAATTACCAGGCAAATAAACTCATATCGTGCCATAAAAGTTTTAAGAATTATGACTTATGTGCATCTTATAAACAGATGGTAGATTATTAGCAGTTATCTTCCAGTACCTCACAGTGTGGGGAAGACTGTGCACTTTTTTTTTGTCAGTCCTCTTGCAGCTTACCAGAGTTTTCAAATCTAGCATTTTTTATTTGTCGTTTAAACTTCAGAATGAATTAAAAGGGGATGGGAGGAGGAAAGAATTCTTTGCTGAAGAAAACATAAATGGAAAAAATCATATAAAAAGAAATAGATACAGGATATCTAAATAGAAATGTAAGAGGAGAGAAAAAACATCTGGGAGGCTGACTAATGAGGGACTTCACATTAAACAGTCAGGCAATCAATCACACTGGATAAAATTCATGAGGCTGGTAATCCTCTTCTACACAACCAACAGCATAATTCATTAATACAGTGTAAGTACCATCCCCAACTATTATCTGATTCACTCCATGGTCTAGTTGAAATGTAATATCTGAGTTCAGCTTTCACAAACCTTGCAGAAAGCTATGCAGCAATTTTTACTTACACATAAACAGATTAGAGCTGTGTTTTCTTGTTTTGTTCTGTTTCTACACCTCTTGTAGCAATTGCTGTGACCATTTCTCTAATACTGTGGTTGCCCTTAGAAATTCCTATTCAGATTTGGCTCAGTGGTGTCAGTAAGCAGACAGAAGGCAAGAGACAATGCCCAAAAACTTTATAAGCCAAGGAGACGTGCCAGGCAAAGGGAAGAAGCAAAGAAGCACTATACTCATTTTAAAATGAGTACCTACCTTTCAGGAAGAAGAAGTGACATCCCTACCAGTCACAAACAAAGTCAATTCAAATGTCTAGGTCCCAAACCTAGCTATATATGCGGCCATGGAATTAGTGCAAACAATTATATTGAAGTAAATATGACAGATTTGTGCAGAGAACGCATTTCAGACTGTACTTTATAAGAAACCAGATTTTAAGAGTTATGATCAGAAACTTGGGAAGAGAATAAAATAACCTGAGCGGCAAAAATCATGCATGTGCTGTGTTCTCCCCACAGTTCAGCTCTGGCATGTTAACAGTGGTCATACAGCACCAGCAGGAGAGGTACTTTACTCTAAACCAGAATGTACCCCCTATTCCCCCAGTCCCTCCGTACACAGGCACACTGGATCCTCACCACAGAGCACCGGGTGAAAGCTGGATCCAGGAAGGGTGAAGGAGGGAGTCTAAGCCATGCACTGCCTCCCCGTGCACCCGAGGATGGGAAGCGCAGAGGCCCCAGCACCACTGTCAGACTCCCTTCTGGAGCCCAGGTAATAGCAAAGGGGCAGAGAGTGACACAAGACAGCAAAAAGAGCTGCTGCCAGATGGTTTATGGTACAAACCTCCCCCTTCTTTTATCTCCCAGATTTACAGAGCTGCTGGGAATGGAGGGGGCAGGGAAGAAGATGAGACTGTAGGTGGGAGGCTCACTCAGAAGAGTCTGGGAGCCCCTGATGCAATGAATTCTTCTGAGTAACACAGCATAAAAAGAAAGGTTTTCTTCAGAAATCACTAAGTAAATAAATTTTAAATTGAGAATAAATATAATAAATCCACAGACAATTCAACAGTAAGGGGAAAACCTTTGTCAAATTGTTTTTCTCATCAATAATTTGTCTGGATTTGTTCAATACAGATACTTCTGCAAATAGCATTATCTTTAGTCAGCAAGATCAATCACACAATCTTTGTCTTTTTCTAAGATTGGCTCTGCAAATTCCTCCAATTTACAAGTACTTGAAGGAGTCTTAATTTTTTATTATTAAAGCAAACCAAACGTCCTGTTCACGCTTTCTGTCAGAGGAATAATTTAAGTAAAAAATTTACACATCCTACTGTTGTTTCTGCATTTCATTTGACAACAGAAATGAGAACTGTGAGTTTTCCCCTTTGAGATCTCTCCTCTGAAAAATTCAGGTCACAGAGGAAGTGAGGATCTCCGCAATAAACTGTACTTTCTTGACCTTTTAAAGTAGGACTTTGAACCCTCTAAAGTAAGAAATGGGCTGCTTTCCTGCCTAGATAGGGATGGATATGTAGTTGTGCATGCAGAAACCCATGCTGGCTCAGTTTTGTTCGTTTTCCAACAAGAGGATCTGCAGCAGCACAGGCTCCCTCTCCCTGTGCTCTGCATCACTGTGTTCTGGCCCCAGTGTAAGGGAGCCCCTGCTGCTCCTGCCTCCAGCTGCGTTCAGGTTGAAGCCTGAAATCCTGCCTGCAATAACAGAGGAATAGTATTGAGATTTTTCTAATGAAAAATGCATTTTGCAAAAAACCTGAAAAGTTTCATATTTGCTTCAATTAAAGCCCCGGACAGGAAGATTTTGAAATCCCAGACAGGAGCTCTGGTGCAAAGAAGCCAGTTTACTTAGTGGCAGATCAGTCTGGTCCAAATCCCTGATGGTGAGCGAGCTCAGAGGAGACATCACAACCCCCTCACCACGCAAGTGAACTCACAGAGCTCCTCAGCTCTGCTTGTCTGTATCCCAAGAGCTGTGGGAAGCTCTTATGCCCACTCCCTGTCACTGGAGCTGTAATTTCTAGAAAACTGGACAAAACACTTGTTGAGGCAGATGTACCAGGCTGTCACATGCTGCATTTCCTCGCGGTTTGTCATCCAAGCAGTTATGGAGTGGTTTGTTTGTGGGTTAAAATTAGGAGCCATACACTCAAGTGCCAGGGCTTTTTTAAACGCTATTTCTGTTTCCAGGGAAGCAAACAAGAAATGCCCCCTTCAGTACCTCAGCTTGTTGGAACTGGCGTAAGTGACATGCATCAAAAGCCTGGGCTAGCACATGGCAAATACAGAAACATCTTTTCGGATTTGAAGAGTCCAAAGTGTTTACTGCTCTTTTATGCAGATAAATATCAGGATCTAGAAGCTGATAAATCACTTCTGAAGGAGGCATGCAGTGTTCCTGAAAGTGCTATGGTTAAGTGTGTTTCAGTGTAATTTTTCTTCTACTTAAGTGGTTTATTTATTAAAAGGCACCACAGCTACACGATCATTTATTTACCAGTTCATGCATTGACCAAGCTCCTTTGCTGAGTTGCACTTCATCCTTTCATCACTGGCAATAGACCTTAATATGTTTTTGCTGTACCTGTCCATAGAAAACATTCCAGTTAAGTCCTCACTTTTCATAAACACTACTTGGAAGATGACCGTTCAATCAGCTTCCCAGGCACAGGTTGGCAGGATGCTGCAAGGCTGTTTTTTGTACTTCTAAAAATGCTGAAAAATCTGTAACATCGTGGACAGCACTCTGAAATAATGAAGGGTTATATATTTTTATACACATATATAGGCAATGTATGTATATTTATTTATATATAAGCATTAAAGACTCCTGTAAATCTTAGGCTGTAGCAGGATGGCTGACATTTCAACAAGCACTGAACTTTCTGACAGGTTCTCAAATGTGAAACTCTCGGAGAGCTAGGACACTGTTCTGGAAAGTATCCATGCTACCTTTCTCTGTTCCTGCTCTCCTCGCTGGGACCCCTCTGTGCTAGAAGAAGAGTGGTAATCCAGGTGAATCTTCACAAATCCATGGTGAAACTACAGCACTCACATGTGAGTGAGACAGAGGCTAGCAGAGCTCTCCTGTGTCCTCTTACAGTCCCTTATCCCCATTCTCACCAGCACAGCTGCCTGTGCCAGTTTCTTTCTACTTAGCCTTCAAGGTACTCTGCATGGATTGCAGTCTTAAATCTGTGTCCTCAGGAAGACAGTGCTTTCACAAATTCCAGCCCAAATTATTTCCACATTGCAGCAGAGTAGAGAAATAAACTTCTTTTTCCTTGCCCCAGAGAGCCCCAGAACCACTTGCACATCCTTCCTCACTCAGAACTTCAGGCTTCAGTGAATAGTTCCTTCTAGAATTTCATGTATTGTAATTAAAATTATATTGAAATGAGAGAATTTCCTATTTTATGGACAATCCCCTGGGCTTTTTTATCCTCTGGGATAAAAAAATGGACTATCTTTCAAAAAATGTAACATAAAGAAGAAATATCGTTCCCTACAGCATGCAACAGTGTCAGAAAAGCATTAACTCCAAAGGGCATTTGTCTGCTCAGCACTCGGTGCCTCCTGCCGCAGCACTGCTGGAGCAAAGGCCTTTCAGGCAGGCTGGGTACAGAACTCTGCCCTGCTTCACCGGGGCGGGCAGGAGCGCACCCAAAGCAGAGTCCCTCGGATCGCGGCGCCCACAGCCCCGTGCTGTTCCACAGTTCAGTGCTGGCTACAAAGCCCACCCTAAGCAGGGTGGCGGCTTCCTGCTGAGCACTTTGCTGGCACAGCAGCCCGAGCAGCAGCAACGGAGGTCACTCTTTTCTGGAGACAGAGCCACTGACACAAGTCGCAGTCACAGCAGCCACTGCAATGCTAACGTGCATTTCGGGGTTAGCACTGCCCAAAGTCGGTGTGTGCTGTTCCTCCCTTCCATACACCTCTGTGGGGAGGGTTACAAGTCATCCCTTTTAAGAGATAGTCTTCTCTTCAAAAATTATTTGGGCTTACTGACTCATCCCTTCCTTGGATGATTCTGACTCAGAGAAGGAGAAATAAAATATATCCATTAAAATGCTTTTTTTTTCTTGAGGATAAAATGGAGACTCCAGTCCCACAAAAATAGACTGATTTTTTTTTTCTCTAAACTATTCATGAATGTTCGAAGGAAGGATCCAACTGAATGCCCTGGAAACTGAAGCAATTCTTTTTCTGCATAAACTGAGCTGCTGCATCACAGTAGAGGGGATTTTAGCAATCAAGTGATAGCTTGCAGCTAAATAGGACTTGATTAGATGCAAAATCTGCTCCAGATGAAGCTGGGAGCGCCTCTACTGTTTTATTCCTGCCATTCCCACAAGCAGACATTGGGTCACTGGTTCTGTATTCTGATGCAAAGATGCAGAAAAAAGATACGGTTTGTAAAGAGTCAGTTACAAAGGAGAATTGTTCATCTTGATATTACAGGCTGATTTTCAGCAATGGTTTGAAAGGATAATATATGCACATGGGATGCCTCAGATAAGTGAATCTCTAAGTACTGAACAATTTTGCAGAGAAACAGTTCCAGAAATTATCTGATTCACCCACACCCTGTTTGGCACTATGGAAATATTTTTTAGAGTTCATGATGCAGCACAGTCCAGTTCATACGAAATGGTCCATTGCTTCATATGAGGATGTGAACCTTCTAGAGCTGAAGGCAGGTCAGTTTGATTAAAAATCTCAGGGTCAATGTCTGCCTTGCTCACACTCCTTACTCACATGGAAGGGCGCAGATCGGGGTGTGTGAATGGGACAAAATCATACCGTAAGTTAACTTCTGATGTACAAAAATATTCCAGTGTAAATGAAAGTCTTCCAGGGACTCTGACAAGGGCTACACTGAGACTATTTCTAAATGCAATAACCTGTAGTAGAGATGTGTAGTGTGGATACAAAAAGGGCTGTTAGAAGGGTTTTTCCAGCTTCTTGCAATATTCTGTGTGAATCTTTCCTTTCTCATGCAAGCTATGAAAACAGTTAGATGTTTTTGTATAACTATCTGGTGTTTGTCTAAGTTCTGTTTATGATACACTGGAGAAATGTTATTGAAATGGGTGTTGTAAGACTTTAGCCAATCACACTAAGGGGAGGGTGATCACTGACCAATCACCTTATGTAATTACACATATAAGTGGAGATTTATTTAATTAAATATGACACTTTCTTGCTGGATACGAGTGGTTTCATTACTTCGTCCCTGGTAAACAGCCACATGTAGTTCGGCATTCTTGAAAGCTGGTGCTTGAATTTGTCTCCAAAGCTTGTGCAGCTGGAAGTTCAGACCTGCTTCAAAGGAAAATAACTTTTTCATCACCCTCTGTAGGGTTGTTTACAATCCTTTTCCTTGCCTCCCACATGATTTATTCCTTCACACTATGTGCAGATTCTACTTGGATGGAGACAATAAAACCAAACAAACCATGAAATCTTGTTGAGTTCACAAACATCTTTCCAATATTGCTCTGGACCTTGTGAGACATCATCACAGAGCTGCTGCTCTGACACTGCAGGTATATGTGTTTGGAGTAAAAAACTAGAACACGTCTCCTGTGTTTCTTAAATGCCACATAGATTACACATTTCCTCACAAATCAGAACATGTGAGTCAAATTCTGTTTTCATATGCAATGCTGCAAGTGAAGGAGTCATGGTAAAACAAGTAAGTGGGTTTTCCAATGAAGTTTAAAGTGGACGTTATTTATTAGAAAAAATAAAATAGTAATTCAGTAACCAGAAACTATGTCAGTTTCTGCCATTCATTTAAATGAATGAAGACCTTACACAGTCTTAGCCATACTGGCATAAATATCTGATTCTCACTGGTGAAAATCTGCCTTTCACATGAGTGTGAATTTCACAGAAGACCTGATGATGCTCCAGCCTTCCCAACAGCATTGCCTGGGACAGTCTCATGCCATGCCCACCTAGCTGTGCTGTCCCATTCCCTCCTTCCCCATGGGTGCTCCACGCTGAGGCTTCTGTGTTTTTCGACTGCAAGTTAATTCAGGTTATGGAAGAATAACTGGGGCAAGAAGAAGTTTTACTTCGTTCAACAACTGGCTCTAGCCGAAAGTGAATGTTTAGCAAAAATAGCAGTGACTCCAGCAATTACATGGTGATAATTAATCAGAACACTTTCCAGCCTTCAGGGGCTTCATCACACAGAAGTTGTGTCCTCATATGTAATAGCTCTTCATGGACTTCTCTTGAATTTTTTGAATTATTTTTTGGAAACTTGAAATATCTGGAACATCCTGTGGCAGAACTACTACACAGTTTAAACTCATGTTGGGTGACAAATCACCCCCTTTATTCTAAACCTTATCATAGAAGCATTTATTAGTTTATGGATTTCTGTTGTATTTTCCCTTTGTTTTCTTGGGGGTTTTTGTGGACTGAAGAATCCTAACTTATTTGCTCATTGCATGGAAGCCACTGCATAATTTTGAGCATTCTTGTGACTTGCCTCTGGATCATTTCCAATGGCCCTGTGTATTTTTGAGCTGGGAAGAGCAGACTCCTGCACAGTATAAGCATGGAATTTTTTTTTATATACAATGGCATCAAAATATTTTGTTCTTTTCTCTTTTCTTAGCAATTCTTAACATTTTGTTTGGAGAGTTTTATTTGGTTGGTTGGTTTTTTGATTAGTACTGAGCATCAAACTGATTTTTCACACAGCTGTATACTACAGTCCCAAGAACTTCTACAAGAGATTGTTTTAATGACAATATGGTAGTGACCACAGTGAAATGATGGGGGGTCTAGGGTTCTGTGGGTCTCTTAAGTACAGATTAGTGGTTTCCACTCAGCAATGACATATACGTGACTATAATAGATGTGGGATGTTACATAAAGTAGAAAAGAGTCTGAGCAGACACATATTTGTCTCACTTTGCACCTGAAAATCAGGTCATATATATCTACTGTGTATGCAGCTTGTACATACATTCTTCTTCTTCAAGCACAAAACCAGCGTGAGACATTTTCTACCTCTTCCAAGTTCCACAGACAATCCAGATTTCTGGATTTGGAAGAAAACCAACTCTTTTACTCTTGTCAAATATGTACCTATGTAGCAAATTCAAATACGTTATCTGAAACAGATTTTTAAGGCAAGAAAATTATTGGATTATAAAATACCACAATTCTACACACAACCTGCTTTTTCTTTCCTTAGAAGAAGAAAAATACTTTTCAAAGTGTCCAGGGAAACATTCTTGTTTAAAATGACTGCATAATCTATATATAGCTATATATAAGCTATAATCTATGTATAGCAATGCATTTGTTCCTAATGGATTGAACAGACTCTGTTGTAGTCCGTTATCCCTCATTACTGAACGCTTAAAATCAAGAAGCAGTCTAAGGTTTTAAATGGATCCTTAAACTCCTCCAACAGAAGCACCTGAACACACCAAATAATTACTTATCTAATTGTTACATTACAATGGAGGAGATAGGACACAAGTTATCAAACACTGAAGCGCTGTTATACACAATGCAGTTAGCATGTCATTCCAATAAATGTTTGGCTCACTACAAGATTTCAAAGCAGAGGACACAGTCTTCTGGTTTTGTGGATCACAGGCTCTCTTTGATGTCCCACAGCTATTCTTTCAGGGCAGCTCAGAAATTGTTCCATTTTAATCCATTCTGATTAAGGCCACAAAATGAGTTTTCCTGACACTGGTAATTTTGCTCTGCCGGGGAGTGATTGAAGAGGATGGGCTTTCATCCCAGCACAGCAAATCACTCACAGCCCACTGCAACAAAGAGTCAACCACCTTCTTCAGCAAATGAGATGAAATTGTAACTTGTTTTCTTTTAATTAACTCCTCACTAGATTGCTCCAGGCCCTCCTGGCACCCCTCAGCTCCGAGACAATAGCAGTGCTCCCAGCTAGGGTAAGATTTTGGATCACTCAAGTTTCCTGCAAGTAGCCATGCTCTGCATGAATCAGGTCACGCTTTTCTCACGCTGTCTGAGAATGCTTTTGGAGAGACTGATTGCGGGCACAAGGCAAGTTGAACGTATCTGCAGCCTTTTAGACAGGCTCAGCATGCTGGTGAGTCAGGTTGGCTGGCAAAGACAACATATCAGCAACCCACGGACTCCACTGTTCATAATGAATTCCTTCCTCTGGGTTTTGCTTTCCACTGATTACTTTCTTGGTTTCTGAGTTTAGCCTTACTGCCTTAGGGCTCTGGGTTCTGTTCATTTGTGTCCCTGTGTGGCCTTGGTTGCTCTTTTCCACACAGTGTGCTCCCAGACCGCAGTGCAAACTGCAGGGCTTGTGAATGAGCCTTTAATGCACAAGGCTGCCCTGTTCATATCTGCATGCACAACCATAGGAGCATTGCAGTGGTGCCAGGATAGTCCACATGGTCCAGATAGTCCTGTGGTCAGGGCTTCAGCACAGGCCGCTGCTGGGTAGGTGTTGTACACGTGGGATCACTGTGCACGTGCAGAGCCTTCTGCACACATTGTAGAGGAGGTTAAAGCAGACAGGGCAACTGCTCCTTGGGGGCAGACACCAGCCCACATTGAACAAAAATGCATGAGGGACTGTCAGGAAGGAAGTGAAGCTAGGTACTGGAGCACAGTGTGTGTGCTCCTAGAAAATTTATAAAAAGCATGGAAAATATATTTATTTGGATTTAAACTGATAGAAGAACTTTTAAAGAACCTTTACCTTCCTTCAGTAGGTAAAGTGTGCTGATGCTTTATGTCAGGCTGGGTCTGCAGTTCAGTGCAGAGAGGGGACTGAGCAGGCAGTCTGCTGGGACATGCACCACCACAGATGAATAAATCAGCTTTTGGACAAAGTTTTAATCATGAGTTTATAGTGGTGCAAACTCATCTCATTCTCTCTCTGAAGTGACATGTTAAAGATTAAAACAAAAACAGATGCCTAAATGAAAGGATAATGTAGATCCTGTTCAGATAAGAAAATGTACAGTTTGTTACACATAAGGAGAACGTGTTCAGCTAGTGTGATGAATTCTTCACACAGATATAGATTCGCGTGTCTGAATCTGCTTCTGGAGGTGCATTTCTCCTCATACTAATGAAAAGAAGAACCTAGAAAATCAGCTTATGCTAATTCATTCCAGCATCTAATTCATTTCAGACCTCTACATTTAGGTGAGATCCCTCCCACAGAACATAATATAAAGTCCAATTATATATAATGTTAATTTTCCCTGGGTTTTAGAACATCAAACAGAAACTATTGTAACAGCTGAAATCTTATTGTCACGTGTAAAGCACAGACTTCCAGGGAATCAGTGTGCAATTATTAGAACAGCACAACAATTTCAGAACAACACATTCTTGGTAACTGGTGCAAAACACGTAGTCTACAGGAATGTGTTACCCTTGTATTCAGGTGACAGAGTGGTTCATTCTCAGCACACACGCTAAAATCACACCTGCAAATTAGGCTAAGTATTCTAAGTAGAAAACAGGATGGTGTGAAAAGTGATGAAGACAATAAGCTTGATATCAGTGGCAACATCAAGAATATATTAAAGTGTAATAGTTCTTATATTCAAGCTGCTCACACACAATAGGAAAAAATAATGTTGTCATAATTGTGCTCTCTTTGGAATGCCAACACATGAATATTAATCTCTTAGTTTTAACAACAAGCTGAGGCAGCGATTAGAAAAGCATCAGAAAATAACATCAGTCTCTTCTAAAGGCTGGAAAAGCCAGGCAGGAACATGGTGCTTATACACATCCAGTAACCCTCCACACAAGCTAGCATCTTTCCTGGAATCCCAGTGCATTTGCCTCACTCCAGATTGAGACATGTCCTGTCAGTCAAATGGGCCTGTCAGGTCAAATCTGTACCACAAAATGTC
Source organism: Gymnorhina tibicen (assembly GCA_013399875.1). Classification (NCBI taxonomy): domain Eukaryota; kingdom Metazoa; phylum Chordata; class Aves; order Passeriformes; family Artamidae; genus Gymnorhina; species Gymnorhina tibicen. The sequence goes on from VXAZ01000608.1 coordinate 1,362,366, forward strand.
TGTTTAGTAGACTGAAAGAAAAAATTTAATCTACATGGGTATAGCAAAACACATGAGTGAACATGTGCACGGAGAAAATTTTTTCCAGTCATCTACTGAGAATCTTCTGAGACGTGCCCAGCTTTACAAAGGAAGTGGTAGGCTTGGGGTGGTCAAGTGCTGGTTGAGGAAGACATTTTGAAGTTTAAAGATTTAAATCAAAGTTAGGACAAAAAGGGGTTTTTTGGGTTATTTAGCATCTGTGTTTCTGTAGCACAGATGGCTCTACAAAACAAGGCAATTTATCAGAGTGAAATGAAATTTTAATTAGATGATCAAGTTCTACATTACCAGTATTAAGTTGTAAGAACTTGAATATGCACAGGTATGTGAGTTACTTGAATAAGACTGCAGGATTCAAAAGCTGGAATCAGTCCACCACTTTGAAATCTGACAGTCTGAAGGACTAGTTTTATTTTGGATTATATCTTGCCCTTCTCAATTTGGTGAAGAATTATGAATTATGTACTAACTTTTAAGTTCCCGTTCAACAGCTCAGTCAGGCACAAAAAAAGGAAAATACCCTGAGGTAAGGTATGTAATGTATCAGCAGAGAATCATAGGAAAAATTTAGCTTGGAAGGGAACTATGGAGAGCTCTCTTCCAACTTCTTACTCAAAGCTGAACTAACTCAGGTACTCAACTTGTTTCCTCAATGTCTTGTACAGTCACATTCTGAAAAGCTCTGAGGAGGAAAATTCTGAAGTCTCTCTTTGTAACCCATTACAGTACTTTAATTGTCTCTCTCTTTAAATAGTGTACACATTTTTTTTCCCTGTGTATCTGGGTAAAATTTACCTTGCTACAGCTTTCTGCCATGGCATCTTGCCCTTTCATGGTGTACATGTAAGAGAAGAATGTCTGTCTTCTCCATGCCTTCCCTCAAGTGGGGGCCTGTCCTGGTTAAAGCCAACTCTAACTCAGGATCACTTTCTGAAGATGGAAGATGATCTTCAGCAGAACAGGAAGGTTATCTTCACCAGAACAAACAACACTCTTCTTTCTTTATGGTGCTTTTTATATGGCTCATTGTAAAAGCTAAAAGCTATAGAACATCTTCATTCTGAAAGTATGTGACTGCTGCTGAGCATACCAGACTCGAAGGATAACTCTGTGCTACAGATCTAACCAGATCAAAAAATAGAGAGGTTCAAATAGGCATCTTATTCAGGAAAAGCATGAAATCATAGGGAAGACTACAAAGTTAATCATCAGCTATTGCTGTGCAGGCAGCTCTGCAAAACCCACAAAGAGCTTGCTGCAGCTGAAACCTGTGGCCCCAGGGTTCAGCCATCTATTATCCCAAGTATAGCTTGATGGAGCCAGGCCATATGACCTCAGTTTAATTTTATTGGTAAAACAGTTGTTAAGGTTTTAAAAAGTACATGAGCTAAAGCCTAAAAAAAAAAAAACCCAACAAACCCAAGGTGAAAACACAGAGAGAGATGTAAATGTTGAATAATAATTGGTAAAAGTTAACAACTCAAGCATGTGAGAGGAAAAATAGTGAACCAATACAAAACGCTAAGGAAAGAAAGCAGAGCACTGGCAGATGGCAACTCAGCAAGGACCAGACAAATCCGAAGTGCAACACAGGCTAACTTCTCCCCTTCAATGATGACTGATTGGCCAATAAATAATGAATTAATACTCTTTAGCAATGTATTTCCTGGTTGTAAAATATCTTTGTGGACGGTAAAAATACCTGTAAAAACCCACAATCACAGTTAAGGGGGGTTGCATGGCTATCTTGGATAGTTTAAGACTGATACTGATACTAAGAAGCTCCAGAAGCATTTTCATTCACAAACAAAAAAACCCCCCAGGTGTTTACTGTTTGTCTGGGCCAATAGCAAAAAACCTGCGTGCAAATAATGCCAGTGCCCACAGAATCTTCACAGACAATTTCAAAGGATTTTGTTTTGTTTTGTTTAAGGGTTAAATGGTGGTTGGGAGTTTGGGGTTATTTCTCACTATCTTCTTCTTCAGTTCACCTGTGTGCCAGGAAATCTCTCCTACATCTGACAGGTGACCAAGGAAGTGTGGTGGATGCTATGAGACACGAACGCACAAGGCTATGGAAGAGCAGTGCCTTGCCATGACACACGTAGGGCTACTCTGCAGTAAGAAGGTGTGCCTAAGCCAGGCTCCCTGCCCAGCCAGCACTGAGAGACCTCGTGGTCAGAGTGTTGCCACCAGCTCCTTCTGGTGCCCTAATACCTCCTTGCTGCCAAGAGTTGAGACGACTTGTCTCTGTTTATGGAACAGAGTTCATGCCTAAGCAACAACAAGATGTTTTTGCAGCTCAATTCAACATGTCATCTCAAAGATGTCTTGCTGTTTCCGACCTTCCCTTAGAGAAACGTGATGCCATGTGAAGGCATGACCACCTCAACACTTCCTCAGAAAGTCTAGTTTTGCTGGTGATAGGTGTTTCTGCTTCATACATTCTTCACCGTTAGAGGAATCAGTTGGAAAGAAAAGGATTTTCTTTTAATCATGTGTATACTAATTAGCAAATTGTCACCATTCAGGGATGAGTTTTGGCATTTTTTATGATAGCTTAATGTGGAATCAATTTTCCTTGTGCAAAATGTTGCAAATTTCTAAGCTGTTTTGGGGTTTAACCCCAATAACATGTGTGTCTCTTGTGGGAATAGATCAACCTTACATTTTTCATATCAGTTTAGCTTTATAATAGGCTATGTGCATCACTTAGATGAAAACTATGAATAAAGATGTATTAGAGTACTACTGACCCAGTGAAATGCAACATTTTCTCAAGTGAAACAAGACATACTTGCAGCAGTAGTAGACAACAATTTTTAGCAGCATATTTAATAACTTCCCAAAACAAGTAAAGCAGGCATGTAAGCTGGAATTTTGCCTGGTCAAGGCTAATAATCATTACTGTTATTCCAAGTACTGCAAGTGCATTAATGAGCACAAGTTGCCATTCACTTGATTTTCACACAGTTCCCTCATCATAAAATTATTTTTCAATCTACAGAGAGTTTGCTGCCTCATATATGACTCTTCTAGATTTGAAACAGAAGATTTCCCCAACAAACATGTTAGTTAGATCACACTCAGTGCCTCCAGCACAGTGTTCATTGTTTTATTGATTCTTGTCAAAAGCTGCAGCATTTTCCTGACAGACATCTGGTGTGTTCCCACTTCCCAAAAAAGAGGCAGCAAGACCAGAGCTGATACGTACTTAGCTACAGTCTCTGTGATGTAGAAACCTCTGGTTTCGGTGCTCCCTGCCTGAACTGCCTTCTGGAGGGCTTTAAGGACAAGTTCACAAGGCAGAGTTCATGCCTCCAGTAAACAGGGACTGAGCAAGAGAGCACAAAAAAATTTGTTAATACCAAGGCTAAATGACACAGCAGAACACTGTGGAGCTTTTTAATGTCCAAAACAGCAGTGTGTGAGTGCCTAGCTGACCACCACTGAAAAGAAAGTCCGTCATAAGCAGCTTTTCCTTTGCTTACCAAGAAATGGGTTTAGAGGGCCTGTGTTCCCTTTCACCAGCTGTTGGCAAAACAAATAGTCTTCTGGCAGGTGACACACTAAATGTCAAAATTTTTCACTTGGTTGGGGGCAAACTGGAGTGACTTGCATCACTCTGCTTAGCAGCCCCAGTTCCAGGTGGGAATGGTGCCAGAGGGCAGCACGCTGTCCCTGGTCACTCAATAACAGGCCAGATCCCAGCTGACCCAGTACCCTGCCCCACACATTGCCCTTTCCCTGCCTGACTTCTGCACACGGTGTTTGGTCAAAATCTAAGGAAAATAAGCAAATCAGTAGAGAGACATTATAGGGGACAGTTGAGAAAACAGACAGTGCCTGAGGAGATTCAGTTTCCTTTTTTGTTTATCGATGAGCAAAGCCACTAACCGGGAAAGATGGGTGAAACAGCTGTATGAGAACCAGCAGTTTCAGTTCTTCTAGACCTGAGTAAACAGATTTCATGCTTTGGCTTCACAATGGTATGAGACCTTTGAGTTTCACTTTGAGATCACCACTCACAGCAAGCCAGAAGCTCAGAATGAATCTCAGCTGGAATCAATGACTCTTCTCTGAGCTTCTCAACACATACTGGTATTACTCAACACATAACCTAATTGAGCAATCTTTCTCCAGAGAAGGGAGAGACATTTTATCCAGTACTACTGCTTTTCAAACAACATTTCAGACCATGTTCTCATTTAACTGTACCAATAGAATTTTCACTGCAATCTTAAATAAATTCTGGTTTTGATTTCCATCAGGTTATATTCCAATCCTTGCAACCAAAACATCACTAGAAAACCAAGGGGAAACAAGAATCTAACACTGGAGACCTGAGTTTTCAACTACATTGTATGAATTAATTGTACACTTTTTAATACCTTCTTCATTACAGTGTGCTTCCCCCTTTAATATTTTTTATATTTTGTTTCTCAAAATTTGCAATTCACTCCTTGAATGTATATATTTAAGACAGAGAGGTATGTGTTGTTTCAGCTTAATGAGAGCAAAATAACAATTAAACTAACTGAAATATTATATATGGGGATTTTTAATACAAGAGGACATCTGGCTGTAGATATTTTGTGAAGGTTCATACCCACTATACCAAAATACAACAGTATAAATAGATAATTCAGTAAATCAAAGAGCTAACAAAACTATACATATTCTAGACATATTATGTTTTTATGCCTAAATTTGAAATTGCTTCTGGTGTTCTCATTTCAAGGTTTTATTCAATATATGAAACCACATTTTGGGATTCTGGGATTTTTAATCCATTCCATTTAGACAATCAGTAAAGATGATACATTTACATAAGCCCAGTTTGTCACTTTTATCTAGGTTTTTAATATACTACAGATGCCTTAGAACAACTCATTGTAGCACTTACTTACATGTTATAAGAGAAAGAGACTAATTTAAAAATTAAAAATACTTCTATTTAAAAATTGGATCAGGCAAAGGGAAAAGGAACCAAAGAGAAGATAACCCTTCAAGTACTAGGTCAGTTCAAACCCTCTCACAGTGGTCCCTTCAGACTTTCTCAAGCATCCTGCATTTGTACAGCTCTTACCCAGGTTCCATACTCTAAAGCTGATCAAGTTGTCTTGCAATATGCCTCAAAGACTTGCAGACCTGATTTAGTGGGAGGTGTCCCTGCCCATGCAGGGGGGTTGGAACTAGATGATCTCTAAGGTCCCTTCCAACCCAAACCATCTCTGATTTCTGATCAGGACTCACAGAAAGAATTTGATTCTGCAGCCAAACAGACAATGAAAGACATCAATACATCTGTAGTATCCCCTTTAAAATAACATGGTTGTTCAAGCAAAAGATTCATGAGTGCGGTCTCTGGTATTGAAATTTTTCAAGCCCTTGCTTGAATTATTGTTCAAATTAAACCAAATATATCCCTAATATCTATCTCCAAGGTAGGTAGAATAAGATGAGATATACTTTTGAAAATATTTGCATCCCAAATATTTTCCTAATTCTCTTACTGCTATCACATTCCATGCAGGAGTGCTCTGTGCTTATCATTAAAGCTGTTCTGAACATAGGCAACAGAAGAGGAGGAATTCCATCAATTCTTTCCTTTCAGTATTGGATCTTAGTGGGAACAGTTACACCAGTTTGGTGATAGCTGAACCTTTGACAAAACCTCTTTCTGAGTTGAGAAGAAAACCTCTTAAAAGCAGAGTTGAAGAGAAATCATCTAAAATTTCATATTCGTGCACACTGTAGTTTCTTTCTTCTTCAATATATTATTCCCATATTCCCCCAAAGGGCTTACTAGTTACTCATATCATCATCAATAACACTGAGCATCTGGTTAGAAATTATCATGCTTTGGGAATACAAATCTTATGTAAGAAATTTTGTTCAGGAAACCTTTCCAGTGCTATTAAAAATTAGTTCGTAATGTTGACATATTGGTAATCATTTATGATTAGTGCTTTTTTGTTTATCTCATTAGGTTCTGCAGTTACATTACACACATATACTTGTGTGCTTTTTCTGAAATAATTTGTTGCTTCTATTCAGTAATTGGCCATTTAAATGAAATAAGCAAATTTAAGTTTGCTAATTGTATTGGAATTAGCTTAGATAAGGAAAACTGACTTGGCTCTGTTCTTTGTGGTACCTCTAGTGTAACTATTGATTTTCAGTAAATAGCATGTGTTTCAGTTCCAGATCTTAGCAATCTTCACCTCAAATGCATGGTAATATTGATCCTTCTTTGTGGTTGTTTTGCCCATTGCTTTCTATCACAATCTCTAGTCTTGTCACTGAAGGTAATTTTCAGAACCATTTGCCTAATGAGATAAATTCAATGAAGTCATCTGACAATTCAAAGACAATTTAAAAGGACAGGTTTTTGGAGCAGGAAAATGCCACTGCAAATGTGAAGGCCACTGAGTCTCATTTAGGGGCTATTTCAAGTGCTCAGCTCTCTAAATCTAAGCCTTTAAATACACTGATAGAACAAAGTGGAGATGAGTCTCACTCCTCCAAGTGGAAAGCCAGAGGAGTTTTCAGTCTGCAGCAACACAGGAACATAAACAGGAATATAAACAGGAACTAAAAACTGTACTGGGTCAGAAACTGGCCACCAAAGGAGTCTGATTAAACAGCTTCACTTTGATCTTATAGATTTATAGATTTTTTTTTTAATATATCTTTGAATTGTATTTCAATGCAATTACTGAACAAAAAAAGTCTCTCCATCCTTGACAAACTCATTACTGTGCTCTAAAGTGACAATAACACTGTAACTTATAACAGGCGACTGTAACTTATAACTCAAGTTTGTTTGAGACCTTTCCTGTGGGTGTTTTGAGAGCTGATATGCAAGGACCCTGGCAAAGACTGATCAGAGGAAACTGGTGTTTCACCGCACTAAGTTTGCATCTGTCTCCATGCCAGCATCAAAGCATTACTTTAACAAGGGAAAAAAGGACAACAGGTCTGAGTGGCAGGGTGTACTCTTCCCAGCCCTGAGAGCAGAGAGCCTGCAATGAAAAGCGCTATTATGGGGCACTTTCAAGCCAGCATTTATAATGTAACTCTGCTAAGTGAGTCATGTCCTCCTTTCAAATACAGAAGAACATTTTAAAAGCAACCTTACCCAAAATGCCAAAAACTCGTAGTCTGTTTACTGTTCTGCTTATTGGTTTCTAATGAAGCCAGAGGGCACAGACACGTTTCCTAACTACCGAAGCTGGCATGTCCTGTGAGTCACTTACACAAAGTGCAGCTTTTGCGGAGAATGTCAGGGTGAAAGGCCGCAGTCCCATCTAACCACGTGCTGTGCTGGAAAAACACATCATCTTTTTTCCGTCCAATAATGAATTCTGCTCTAGTACCCCTGCTGTGTGGTCAGATACAGTGTGTCCTCACAAACCTGTTCTGCACCCCCCAGGGGAAATTTGGTCTCTCAGTCTGAATGGTTGAGCACTGCAGCACTTCTCTGTACTAATACCTTGTCTGTCTGCCTGGCTACTTGGGCAAAGTCTTTAATTAGTAACCTTTGTGCCACAGGCAGAGACTCTGCTAAGTCTCACCTTGGAGAGGCAGGGCCTGGTTTATTAGGTTTTGTTCAAACAACAGTGGGCAAATAGCCCTTTCCCCCACTCTCTTCCAAAACCAGGGACCCAGAAGGAAGCAGTGGACCAGTGCTGGCAGTAGCATGGTAATGATGGGGTCAGTAGGATGAACCAGTGTTTGCTGTGTGCAGTACTGGTAGCAAACTTCGGTTCCTGCACTACCTGCAAGGAAATAACTTCTTGTGTGAAGCACACAGTCTCCAGTGACTCTCAGCAACAATAAAATGCCTCCATCTGATTTCTAGGAAATACCAAAATCAGTTTCTCCGTAGCCTAGGACATCTATATAGTATTCCAAACAATTTATAGGACTATTAGGTAACACTGATTTGATAAAATTGTCTATACCTTTACATAAGAAACATTCCTGGTCAGCCTCTAAGGTTCTGACTATGCATAATCTTCATGGAAGCAATAAAACAAGAGCTTAAGCAACACACAGAACATGTTTTCTCATCCTCCAGCTCAAGCAAATGTATGGACACTGCTTAACACAGACCAGACCTGAATATCGATCTGAAGTCTGTCTCCTAGAAATGTCTGCTTTCTTGAATCAGTTTGCCAAGAATTCCTCCAATTTCCCTCTGCTGCCCCAATCACTGTGTTGTCCCAAAGTGTAGAGATCTGAAGCTCTGCAGCATGCTTGGAGGGCTGCTGTGATAAGGAGCTGTGGAAAAGCAGCAGAATCAGAGCTGGGAAATGTGACTGAAAAGATAGAGTGGAGATAGCGGTGGGAGATAACTTACCCAAGTGAACTTACCCAAGGGTAACTTGGTTACCCAAGTGAAGGAACAGCACATTCGTGCTGCAACACGACACAGAATTTTTTTGCTTCTGTTATTTTGGAATAAAAGTGTGTGCCACAATGATGATCTTCACAAACAGATTTTACTGCTTCACTGTGTTAGGTTAGTGCTTTAATATCCTTTTCACTCAGCAGACACAGAGCTGGAACTCAGTGGCATGCCAGTGCTAATAAACAGCTTTTGGCCTAGAGATAACATTAACCCTTATTTGGTACATCTGAAAGAACTATAGATTCACACATATAAAAATAGTTTTGCACATCAAATTCAAAACTAAACTACTCTGTGCAGGTGTTTCTTCTCTCTTAAGCCGAATAACATTACTTTCCCACATTAACAAATGCATCTTTATTGGTAAATTCTTCTGAAATTCTCTTAGCTTTAGCCACTAAAAGAAAAAAAAGTTTAAACCATTTGATGTAGAAATTTTTAAATGTCTAGTTTGTATTTCTTTTTTTAATGTAAATTTTCTTGAGAACTCAATCTACAATTAACTTTTAAAGAGGCAAAAGCGAACAAAAAATAACACTACTTTAATGACAAAACTGTTGTTTTGTAAATTAAATGATACTTTCATGAAGCAGCAGACACATAGTTACATGAGTTTCTCATTTGACTTAAGAGCTAAAAGTCAGTTCCTTAAACAGTTGAACCCATAAGGATTTCATCATTCTTAAAGAAAACTCAAAATAAACATGGTCTATAGATGGCTGTAAATACAGTATCTCTAATATATAACACTCTATTTCCTGAAACAAATTATGAACCCTGAATTTAAAGGGTGAAATTTACAAACATCTTGATTATGTATGTTAAGAGGTACACTCAACCTGGACTTAATAATTGCTATATTGCAAACAACCAATTTTCTGAACAGAAAAACGAAAACTTTCAAAAAATATATGTTAAACTGACAGCATTTTTTGCAATCCAGGTAATGGGATGCCAAACATTTTATGGCATGGCTGCTGGAAATAATAGATTTCCTTAATTTTTCCTTACATATATAATTTATAAGAATATGCAAGAAAACTTAATATTTCCATCTTCATCTTATTCCACAAATACATTAATTCTTTTCTAGCAGGATGTTCAAACAATACTTTATTGTGGCTAATGCTTTAAATAACACAAGTTATTGTGTTATAAGATGAGGCCTGCACTAATCATGAATTATTCTCTCCTCTACATTTCCTTGACAGAACTTTTACTGGAAATAATTATCTAGAAGAACATAATAATTTTGTGTTGGTGTGGATATGATCAACTAAGTTCATCATGTTTTGTTATTATTCTATTTTATTTGGGATAGAAAATTTTATGGTACACATAGAATTTTTATCAAAAAGCTGGCAGAATGTATTCCCAATATCAAAATATACTCAATTTTTCTCAAAGGAGCTTGTAGTTAGGCTGAAGGCAAAGTCTAATCAAAAGATTGTAACTAATATGACAATGTATTTGGGGCCCTGTTAAGCATGGCAGAATCTCTTTAATGATCTTTGGAGAGTCTAATGAATTTAATTTAAAGTAAACTCATAAAGGGTACAGAGGTAGAAAATGTCTTTTTCCTGGAGATGCACATCAACAAGTTGCAAGCACTATGAAATAAACCAGACTGTGGCTACCAATATTGAATCAAAACAAAATCATCCATCACACCATATTTTTACAGTAAACTTTTAAAATGAAAGGTTCCCCCAGTTCCCCGCAGTAAAATGTCTTAACCAAGATTGAAGTCTGCACATGCACACAAGGGCACTCTTCCTCCTCTAGCTGGCTGAGGTAACAGGGCCTCCAGTACAGAGGAGATCCTTCTTCCCAGTGTACAACACTGTTTCCTGTACTTCATCATCCTCTAGAGACCGTTCCACTCCCTCACTTCTTGTAATGATTTGCACCCACTTCTGGCCATCTTTTTTCACTGAAAAATCCTCTCCATTTCAGATTACCTCCTCATCTTTCTCTCTCTTTGATTATATTCCCACACAACACCTCTAGCTCTCTGCTTACTTATCCTCGGTCCCCTCCTAACTCCTCACATCTCCTCTCTCCCCAGTCTCCCTCTATTCCATTAAACCTCTCCCCAGGCTTCCTCTTGCCCCATTCCCACTCTCCTATATTGCTGATATGGTTCATTTGCACCTACAGAAATACCTATCCAGTCACTTGAGCATTGAGGCAGGCAGGTAGGCAAGCAGACTCCACCCCTTTTAATGGAAGGGACAAGGGCACCTCTTTTAGTAGGCATATTGTTGTAACAAGGGCAGGAGAAGCCAGCACCACATTCTCTCCAGAAGTACTCTGATACTTTATATCGGATTTATCAGTTTACTCTGATCAAATGTTAGTTTCCTCTGATATTCTCAGTAGCAGATGACAAAATAACTGAGAGATTTTAATGGAAGTGAAAAATAGGACAGAGCAATCCAAACCTTGAACACAACGAAGAATAAGATAAATGAGCTCAACTCTTCATCAGATTGATGAACTCATCCAGCTACCAAAGGCTGAGGAACAAGGGCCCAGCCATCCACATGCTTCGTGGAGTCCAGAGCTCCAGGTTATCAAAATAAATCTCTTTAACTCAGGAAGAATTATGGTGACTTGACGTGATTCAGTGTCATTTTTCAGTTGTTCTCGCAGGAATATTGGCATAAAATGGAAGCTTGCCACCATAAAGATGGATGACAGCAAGAGTTACTGTGGGCAGCAGGTCGCATCCAAAGCAGACTCCAACATAGTGCAGGAAATTGCTGCAGACACTGAGAAAGAGAGTCCTGACGAAGTTGGGGGACTGCACTAGTGCTGTTTTCAAAGTAGGACACAAGTTTCACATCTCAGGGGAGACAGCTTGTGCACATAATAGGATACATACATTTTTAATCAGAACATGATCCATGGAAATATTTTGAGAAACAGAAACCTCTGTACTTCTCCACATTTGAACTATGTTAATAGAAGACCTGTCAAAGACAATTCTTGTGATCCACATCTCAAACTTTCTATGGAAAACTGAGTGGACAAGACATAGAAAACTGATAGCTGGTGAAGTTCTTACCAATGAAAAATTTATTAAGTGTTGCTGCTGGCACTTTCTCGAAGGCAGTGTGCAAAACAAACCACTGGACAACCAAAACGCATGTCTTAAATCTACTGCTAATAAGACAACACCAAAGCTTCAGCACACAGGTATCCACTAGACTGTGACAGGAAGGATTGAAAACCCTGAGAGATAATGGTAAGATAAAGTTGCCCTGAGGAAAAAGATACTCTTACAAATTCTGCATTTCTAGACCATTCATGACTAATTTGTCTGCAAAATTATCAAGTAGATTCCACGGACAACTTGGATGTGGTGCCATCCAACTCCCAGGCAAAAACAGTCTGTGTTTAGATCAGAGAGTGTTCAGCAAGCCCTTCTCATAAAAGTAATAAAAACATAATCACAGGGAACAGAATGAGATAATGTTTAATGTTTTCAAAACCTAATTCAACTGAACTTCTGAATGACCATCTGGAAATGGGAAGGAGAGGCAATTTCACAAGGTCCTTTGAGGACAGGAAATCACTGATCAAAAGAAGCATATTGCATCTGTTCACCATCGCTCTGGATTAGGGTGAAGGAAGAACAAATAATGCAGACAGTGTTGTTACTCTGGCTCTGAATTTGAAACATCACCTCTACAGGGATTGTTAATATATTCAACTGAAAAATGCGCATGGATCCAACTGTCAGCATTAGTAGAAGTTAGTTTTTTCACAGTGTAGTCAGAAGCTTGATGGAAAATATAAGGCTTAGACTACTGTTGCCTTAAGAGGTTGTCTAAAAGCAACTGAAGTACAAACTCTATAGAGGAGTTACATAAAATAAATAAAGTCCTTTAATTGCAGGGGAAAAATTGCAAAGAGAGGTAGAAATGTCATTCAGTTGATTTACTGATAAGCTAAATAATTTCAGAATGCTTTTAAAGTGTACTTCTAAAATGAATGACACAGATTTATCACTTCCTAGTATGTACTAAATGAAGGGATCAGAAACAGATCTTCGGGACTTCAGAGAGTACCAAAATCCTGACCTTTATGAACACAAAAATCTCGTCTCCTGGCTATGCACAGATTAAAAGTTATGCTACATTATAGCACAAGATCGGCGGACCATTTGTTCCATTTGTCCTTGTTCTTCAGGGTTTTGTGTTGATTCTTAGGCTGAAGTCTTTTGTGCTGGTAAATAGATTCAGATAAAGGATTCAGCCAAGGCATTTAGCTTTTGAAAGAGCCTTTCACTAGGTTATTTCTGAAAACAAAGAGACGATAATGATACCGCTGGCGTTCACAGGATACCATTCTACTTTTTTCCTTCTGTCTTCCTATTGTTTTAACTTGACTTTACAACATGTGGCATCAAGGAAAAATTAAAACCGGTGACCAGTACAATTTCCAATACCAGAATTATTTAAACTAATGGGATTCATATTTTGTACTCTTCCAAAAGCACGAGGGGAAATGTTGTTATTGTTCTGACATTTTCTAATGTCTAAGAAGTATAATTCCAGGAATGCTTCAGTGACTCAATGTGACTCATTGACTCTTCTTTGAGAAGCTAAACAAGAGAAGAACTTCATCAAGAATTTGTACTGTTGATGTCAGAAAGACAAAAAAAGCCTGCTTCAGAGTTTCTGAAACAAGCCCAATTTTCACACGCAGCGGTGTAAGGCGCTCAGGTCTGGCTGGGGGCCGAGGGCGGGAGGAGAAGGCGGGGAGCGCTTCGGCCGCGCCGGTGCGGAGCGCTTCCCCCGCTCGCCCTCCAGCGGTGCTCCCGCTCACTGCAGCCGGGGCTCGCCCGGGGCACAGCTCCCTCCTGCCGGGAATACAGGGCTCCCACGTGCGCAGCGCGGGGCACGTAAACAACTTCACCTGCACTAGATTAAGGATTAAATGGGTATTTGACTGCAGAGTGAGATGCAGCCTGGTACAAAGCGAAAGGTCATTCACAAACCCCTCATCAGAGGAGTTTTCGACTCCCACGCAATGACCAGGGTCATTGTGATATGGGCATTTGATTTGTGCCCATCCCCACTCCGGGGAAGATGATAGTTTAATAGGGTTGAAAGAGCACATTTGAATTAATCTGTCTTAAAGGATCACTTGTAACTTGATTTGAAACTGGTATTTGTATGGTGTAGCAAAAGAGAAAAGTTTATATACTCAGTCTGTTTAACTTCCAGTCTCCTCCACACCTTCTAGCTTTATTAAAAAACAAAGGCAGAAGCATCAAAATAAAATGTGTGTTTATTCTTTGGCATAACATTAGAAACAAATTCCTGCAGAGCACCTGTTCACAAAAACCATCCAAAGAGTTCCCAAGGGGAAATATTCCGAAGAGGTTGCAATAAGCCATTAGATCCTACAGTCTTAGCCATAGCAAAGCTTATTTTGAGGTGTATTGCTTTTAGCAGTTTGGTGCTTCTGCAGTAATTCTCCTTGCTGTAGCAGCAGACAAAACACTGCCCCATGTTTAGGGATTCTGCTGCACCACAGGGCTGCAGCAGCTCCCACCCCACTGAGTCCGAATCACCCACCCTACAGAGATAGTTCCAGTTCACAAATACTGAACCAACGTATAATATAGTCCACTGCATTAAGGGTAGATGAAATCAGAGCTGGCTTACCTTTATATGCCAGACTGTATTTCTGTGACAGGAGCTGAGCCATCCCCAGTTTGGTGGAAAACATGCATGTTGCAAGATCGTAGAACTGTACCTCTCCTGTAACAGGCCCTAAGTCTTGTTAAAGGAAATCTCTGTTTCAGGAGTTCATAAAACAAAATGCTAGGTCATTCCAGAGCAAGCAATATTCAGTAAGCTCTCAAAGTACATTTGCAAACAGTATGAACACATCTGGTAGCAAAATGTCTTCTTACTGGAAGTCAAGTAAGCTGTCCCTTGATCATTGCTAATATTCTCCACACTTTTCTACACAATCTATGCTGCAATTGAATAATTTAGGTGTCAGCTAGTTCTAAAGATCATAGAAGAAAAAAACCCCTAGCAGTATATTCCTTACAAAGAAAAAATTCTGAATCTATTAAACTCATGAGCAGTTGGTACTGATTTTAATAGTTTCAGGATTTCAATAATAAAATCTGTTCAAAAATCTATTTTTGAAGTAGTTTGTTTGAAAATAAACTGCAGAAAAAGGTGCTTTAGGATTCCATATCTGGGCAGTTTTTGGCATAGACATAATGACAAAGCTCAGTAAAGGAAAAGTTACATCAAATAGCAAAGGGAATTTCCTAAAAACCAAAGGCAATTTCCTAAAAATTTTCTTTTCATTTCTTAAAAGAAAAAAAAACAACCTTAAACTAAGACCATTTAAAATTACTCGCAGAACAATCTCCCACTCCCCCCCATAGACAAGATCTTTCTTGGCTCTGAACTAAATGAATTTGCTGCTGGCTTGGATAGCAAGGGTGAAACATGATGATGCAGTCTGGCTTCCACAGGAGTTCCCTTTGTGATCCAGTGGAGTTCTGCTAACACAGAGCACAGGCACCAACCTTCTCAGCTCCTGAACTTCCAGCCCCAGGTGAAACAAACCTTGGTCACTGGGAAATAAATACATTGAACAGCTACCAGACAAGCAGGTCAGTACTTTGTCTGAGCTCAGGAAATTCTTTTCCCAGCATAGCTGAAAATATAGAAGTCACTACAGAATATAAGCAGGAAACAGACTTCCAAAGCATTTGCTTACTAAATAACTTCTGTTTAAACTGAACTAGAATTATTGGTTTATAAATCCTTCAGGGCAGAAACTCTTCACATCTACATAGATAACATCTAATAGAATGCAGCTCCATTATGAACATATTTTGTGAACATAAAACACACTACAGTGGTAAGTAAATATTAAAACACCCCTATGCATAGATTCGTCAGAACGCACCAAATGCTGTAAAGGTCAGCATTTTCCCCCACATGTTTTTGCCCCTGATACTCTATTTCTACTGTGGTTTGTCCAACTTCAGCCTGCAACTCTGAAGCAAGAGGTGAGTGCAGTAGTGTATCTGACCCTCTCCCTACACAAGCATACAAGTCCTGGCCAATTTGATAGGTTTATTTCATTGCAATATTGTAACATTCAAGCAATATCTTGTTTAGACTACGAATCAAGTAATGCTGTAAGTAGACGAGGTGAGTTCCCTTTTGATTTCTTCTCCCATATTCAACAGGCAATTGTTGTAAGTTTAAAACACAAAATGTGTTTTACAAACAAGAAGTTTTAAGGTAGGACGTGACCCAGCCCCCGATACCAAAACAGCATCATTCTTGCTTACTTGTGATGCCACCAAACGTCTCATATAGATGGATTTTACCAACAGGCAAGACAGGACTTCCAGTGATGCTCTTGTAGGTTAGTAGAGCAACAACAGCACCAGGGAATGGTTCAGTAACCTCAATGGGCTGCACTGACACAGCTACGTTATAAACAACAGAGGTCTTCAGTGCAGATGGCACTGTAGGTTTCTACATCTCTTGTCCCGTTACTAGCTCTGTAATTTCTGCTTCTTTATTAAGGTCTGATTTCACAGCTTTCTAAATGTCCCATGACAGTCAGGTTTAGAAGCACGAATGATCCACCTGGGCATCCTAAAGCTGAAGACCATCCCTTTATCTGGAAGAAGAGAATGGCCAAAAGATAAATTTCTAATGCCTTATGAAGCTTTGTAAGCATATATGCTTACATCAGCTTCAGAGTAAAGGATTTTAAATTGCATTGCAGTTACTGTGTAACTTAAGAGGCTGGATCTGTGCTGCCTGTCTGACCGTGCTGTCAGTAAGTCAAGGAATACTGTGGTCATAATAATTTTAAGAGGGTGCATCTGCACACCCATTCTGAGTCTTTGGACTAGACATTACCTCAAGGCTTCCGAAATAAATCTCCCTTTTTGCCTGCCTAAAAGAATACAGAAGCTCCTTTGTTATCTGCCTATACCTGTGGTTTTTTTTAGGAAATGGATCCAGCTTGAGTTGATACTGAATTAGATCTCAGACGAGTGATCCAAAGCCTGGAAAGCTTCTCCTTGGATTTACAAGGCTTTATATTAAACCACAAAAGTCCAGAGCACAGTATCCATTTACCAGCTGAGATATTCAACACTGTGCCCGTAAGAGGCCGTATAAGTTAATGTCAGAGGATTCCCTTCCCAGGTTAACTGTCTGCTTCAGAATTAAACTTTCAAATTACAATACTTTGCCAATGCACGTCACTGATACAACTGTTGAGATAAAAACTATCTTTCAGGATATATGAGAAAACAGAGCCACACTTCTGAGGTTTTTGAAATCCCCATTAATGGTGATCACATGCTGTGCAGTGTATATCTGACTAACAGACAACTTTAAACACTTTTTGTGTTTGCAAGAACTCTAATTGCCTTGGTGAAAACCTAATGTTCTCCAAAGTTTTCTCTCAGTGTAATATTTGCATTACTTTAGGCAGAAGGAAATACTGTCTCTGTAAGGATGAGTTTTCATGTATCTAGACAGACTTTTAAGTGAATTTCTTTAGCAATATTTGACATTACTTCTTCCTGCCTAGACCATTAAAACATACGAGAACAGAAGTACTAGGAAATCCCGAAACAAACATTGGAAAAGGTCAGGCTTTCACAGCAAATTTCCGTAATTCATTGTAGATTCACTACACGTGGACAGGCTGGAGTAAATTGTTCTGCTGACAAAACTGCAAAGCATAATGAGTGGAACAATCTGAACTGCTCACAACACACGGACAGCTATGAGATCTCTAATTGGGGAAAATTAATTAATCAGAAAAGTTCAGTCTGCAATCTTGGATTCTGAGTTCCAAAGTTGAAATTCTAAGTTATTCGGGTCATGTTACTGAACTATACATGATGCTTAATGTCTAAATTCTTCTAAATTATGGATTGGGTATGTCGTAAATGGTCCCTTCCATTTAAAGCAAGAGTTATCTTGCAATGTGTGCAGTGCAACTTGGAGGAGGAGACCAGCTTTCAAAATCAGCTGAATACTTTTCTGTACCCTGGCTAAAGCCAGGCTTTTGTCTTATTACTTTAATGCTTTCACTCTGTTATTTCTTTACTTCAGAGTGGCATAAATGATTCCCTCTTGCTGCTGAGCTTTGGATGTAGAACTGGGCAGAGTCTCAAAGTCTGGAGATCATTTACTAAGCCTACATCTTTTCAGACTGGCTAAACATTGGCACAAACAAGAACATTAGTCACCCTCATGACTAATGTTCATTAGTAACATTTTTAAATTCAGAAACACAGCAGCTAAGATTATCCATCATTTGAGACAACCAGTCCTTCAGTTTTCCGGACAAATGAATGGTGCATTGCTTACAGGTAGAAATGTCATTCTTCTGCTTTATAAATCTGATATTTGAAAATAACTAACCAGGGATCTGGGAATCTTTCCCACTCTTGCATCAAGGTCCATTCTCTGTCTGCCTAGTGAATGTTTGTTGAGATAAGACTCAAATGTATACATATCATTGCCCCTCCAGGCCTTGAACTATCACACTGCTTTCATTGGTGAAACATGATAAGGTGGGATCCACTGCCTGCCTATAAATATGATGGAGGGACCAGGGGTTTGAGTCACCTGCAGAGCATGCCAGGCCCATAGTTTAGAAACCGCAATGACTCTGTCTGGTAAGAGAGGGCTAAGCACAAACACAGGCCTTCCTAGCCTTGCTCCAGAAGTGAAAATACTGTGTCTCCTAACCTGGGAAGCTGGTCCTTATGGATCTTCTTTAATGAGACTCTTCAAACATTAAAGCCTGTAATTAGTGCCCCCTTACCCATTCACCTGAAAAACACTGAGAGAAAATCGCAAAGACCTTTTATGTCTTGTGAAAAATCAGTGGATATTTCAAGGACTCAGTAGGTAAAGAGAATGTTGCATGATTAGTTTCCGGATGGTTAATGTTTTCAGGGACAAACCTTGGTCCAAAATCCTTTGAGTAATGGGCACTGGACCCACTGAGTGCTCTAGTTTCTTCAGAATACAGAGATTCATTGTGTTGAAGAGTTACTAGTTAATGGTTATAAAAGTGTACAATAATAGTGTGTTACTGGAACAGCTAATCTGAGTTCATAGAAGGGAAACAGCTCCTGCAAACAGCTGAGCTGGCTGCTGCTTTCTAATACAGTGAAAAAGGTCAAAATGGCAGCTTTAAATAGAGAAGAAATGCTTGGTTTAATGTTGAACCCAAGAAAGTATCAAACTCTATATACTTTAATACTCTTTAACAAAGCCAAACTTGCAGACTACATGCAGACACGTTACTGATCTTCCAAAACACAGCTTCAGAGCCCTGGGGGAAGGAAGTAGCAGCCACAGTGTTAAATGCCAATGCAATGCCTTCGCTTTCAGAGAGAAGTAAAATTTTGGCACCTAAATGAAAGAGAACTTTTCTGTAAATGTCTGTTTATGTAACTTTTGGTCTACTTAAATCTCCTGTTAATGCATTAGGACCCTAAAGAGGTTTAAATGGTGAAAGCCTCTCAGCTTATCTTTGAGCTTACCTGGAGTCACAGTGTTCTTCCAGAGCTTTGTGATATTATTGCCCAAAGGAAGGCAAGACAGAGAAGAGGTCACAAGAAGTCTGTCACACCACACACTCTATGCCCTGAGTTATGCACAGCTCACTGCTTCATTCATTTTATCAAGTGATTTACCTACTTTAAATGGAAAACCTTTTGCACATTCCAGTTCCCTCTTTCAAGCATTGCTTTTTTTCTTCCCAGAACCATTTTACTGAAAGATGTGTCCTGTGAGCAGGGCCAGCAGAACCCTTCCCTGCTACAGGGCCCACACAGCACTAGTGGAAGGTGTACAGCTCCCCTTAGCTTAGTTCAACCTGGAAATGAGACCACAGATAACGACAGAGAGGTGAAATATCCCAACTTTAGACTGGGAAATAAGGAAAACAAGCAGAAGGAGTTTACTGTGGAGAATGTTCGCTAAAAATTCCACCTCATTCCTGCATAGGTTCAGCACTGCCTGCAATCCCCTTCCACCTCCTGGTTATGAGAGACAGAGCCTGCAAAGCTGGCACGAGCCAAGCCTGAGGCTGGCCAGTGGAGGCCAGTGTGCTGCTGGATAATGTTCAGAGCCACTAATTAACGGAACTCCATATGGAGTCAAACAATGGGACTTTGACTGCATTTTGACAAATGTGTTGGAATCCTGCGTTGGTTAGTCTCATCATTCAGCTTGGGTGCTGGAAATCAGAGCCAAAGGAGATGTAATGACCACCAGGGTGATCCAGTGTAACATCCTTACAGAGCTGCTTGCTGATCGCTGCAGGATGTAAACCTCTCTTCATGAACATTAAGAAAACACCCACTGCCACCAGGAATACGATCCTCTGAAATCCTCCCTTGGAAAGTGCTAGGTGTTAGGATGTTGATTTGATCACATCTGAATCAGAGACAGACAAGACTGCCTGGTCAAAGAGGGAAGGACGCTTGAAAGCATGAAAGGAAGTAAATGGCATGGTCCTTCCAGAGAATTAGATGTGCCTGTTTGTCACCTCTGTCCCTGAACACAACGTGCCTGTCTAAGGAAGCTGTTCCACCCTTTCTCTCTGATCACAGAGAGACCCCATGGCCAGTAGGAAGGATATATTCCCATCTTGGTGTCATGATAGTGAGACCTGAGGAAATCTATGCAGTATCCTGTATTTCCTAACCTTCAGGATCAGTAACAGCAGCAGAACCAGCACAGTATGATCCATGATCACATGGATAAACTGTCCAGTTTCCTTGGGAAGCAGGTGAATATTGCACTGTGGAACCTCAGGAGCTGCCAGAAGCTCACTAAGGCAAAGGACTACTTTTCCCCAGTTGTAAGTAAAGATTTTCAAGCTACAGTTTTCTGTCTGGCTCTCAGAGAGGAGGGGTTGGCAGGAAATATTTTTTGCGAAAAGTGCTGTTATAGTCAATACAGCAGTAAAAGACACCACTAAACATTCCCTGCTGCTGAGACCAGTTTTGCAAAGACCACTGGGGTTTTTGCTAGTCTGATTAGAATTTGCTGGCCTTATAAGAAACTTGAACTGAGTACAGCTCAGGAAATATCTCTACCGCATTTTATGGCCACATTGGGAGTTAAATGTATGCAATATGTGTTTTCTCAACTGCCCACCCCCAAGCACTTGGAGGTGCCTGTCCCTGCCGCAGGGGTTACTGATGTTCTTCTAAAGCAGCAGGTAAATCACTCTGATTTATTGTATGGCATATTAAGATAAATTGATACATATTTCTTTAATGCCCCAGGTTGTGATGGGACTCACAAGATCTCTTATCAAAAGTAAAAAATGAAGCTGTCATCAGTCAGTACTCTTTCAGTGCCAGTTAATGTCATACAACAATTACTTCTGAAAAAAGTTATGCTAACTTCAAAAAGGAGAGGGGGGGATGGACACAATTTAATGCTTAAATTGTATAAACATCTCACCAGAGTGCTGTCTTTAGAGGAACTCCGGGTCTCACTCATCTCTGCACCATCTCACTCTCATTTCTCATATGTCTTCTGTCATGTCTGAACTAAACCAGAAAGCACTTTAGGCCAGGACCATGTCTTTTTATATTTTGGAAAGCATTTAGGATGCTTTTAATTGCTCTAAGACAATGGATACAATATAAAGAGGAATGAATTACCACTGCTGTTGCAGAAGATTTCTACATGCTGCCATAAGTTTGCAACTGCTCATTTTGTAACAGTAATAGCGAGAAGAGCTTCACATATTGTTAAATAAGGCACAAAGTGGCTAAGGGAGTTATAATACCCCAGTACTACTATGACTACCAAGAGCTAAACATCTGCACTGGAACAGAAACTGAATCCCATGGGCAAAACACATAGCTACTCTATCATTTCATAATGTATTCTCATCAAAATCAGTGTTTCACATAAAGTTTATTCTTTTTGGTCAGAATCCAAAACTTCTACAAGACAAATCCTAAACTTCCCCCTTACACATGCCTCTTTGTTTTGGTGCTGCGCCATCATATTTTCCAGTCTCCACAGAGCTCTAAGCAACCCTTCTTTGTGTTCAACAAGAACCTTGCAATTCCCACTTGCAGTTTACTGGGTTTCTAGTCATCCTCTCCAGTGACAAATTTCAGTTCCCATTTGCTCTTTCCCTCCTTTTTCTTACCCAGATTCATCTTACAAGACCTCTGACCTCCTTTCCTAATACGTCATCGGGCCAGTAAAGGATGCCTAAAGGTAGAGCTGATGTTAACTAGTAAATACAGACATTTTGGGTGTAATCTTTGAAACAGTGCATGTCCATCTGTATGTGTATTGGGAGAGCAAATGTGATCAAACAGGGGTGTGAGTTCACAGTTTTGACACCAGCTTCCTGTATGGCTGCATTTAGGCTGCGGTTCCATGAGGGCATATCTAAGCACCACCAACAGTATAAAATGGATTTGATCAGACTTGGGGAGGTGACTGCAGTTCAGACAGATTAAACGCACTACTCAGGAGAGAGTTTAAGCTCTGTAATGGTTTCATCCTACTATGCAGGCTTTATGATGGCTGTGGGAGGCAGACGTTCCTTGATCTAAGCATAAGAACGGAAACGTACAGACAGATTGTACCTGACTGGGCATAAAGCCTGACAGTACAAAATAGATCCATCAGTGGTTTTGAACAAATTTGAAGGAGCAGTGAGTTTATGTTAAATCAAAGTTGGCTTCAGATGGCATTTCTGATGAAATGTGAGGGTCCCTGAAGGCAGATTTACCATACTGCCAAACCATGACATTCAAAATACTGTCACATGCCCTCTTCCAGTTCTACCTCTGCCAAATTAGGTTGTGAGGTCGACTATCGTCCAGGCCTTTCCCAGCATATCTCCTTGCCAAAGGATATGGGCCAAAATCTCCAAAGCAAAATTTTGGGTTGTCCCTGAACTGATTGATCATCACCTCTGTCAAGAGCACAGCTCTGGGAGACAAGTGTTGTCACACTGGGAGGACTTTGCAACCTGCACACGCAGTTCAACACAGTATAACACCACTGACTGATGCCAATGGAGCTAAAAGGGCTCAAGCCAGCTATACCTGCCAAAGACACAGAAGCATTTAGGTATTTCTAATAGTTGCAAGAAAATAGGAGGATTTAAGGCCAAAGGAGAATCCTGACAGCTTCAGCTGAAATCCTCAGATATGGTGTATAAGCACTGACAGAGGTATAGCCAGTCCCATCTGCGTTCTGCACTGCTTTCCAGATCAAGTCATCCTGTGAAAGGAGTAGCACTATACAGTAGCTGATTTCCTTCCTTTCTCTTTCTATTCTAAAAGCTTAACCAATAAAAGTTTTCCGGCTCAGAATATGATAAGCACTGGAGAAGGAATAATTTTTATACCCATAAAAATCCATTGCCTTGTTTAAAATTATATTTACATGAATTTTTTTTTTTCATTTCCAGTAAATAAGCATAGAAATAAATTTCAGTATGCAGTCAGGCAACTCTTAGGATTTTGGTCATCAAACACTTAATGATGGAGAAATGAGCACAAAGGAAATGCTTCCCAGAAACTGCTTATGGAATTAAACAGTGTTTGCCTGAAGAAGTCAAAGAATTTCAAATCTTCAGAAAGGTAATTGAAGGTAGAGGTGGTTCAATTGAAAACAGTATAGGCAAAAAACATCCAATGATATTCCACAAGTAGTTTCCCCAGACCTATGCTGTACTGTCTTATAAGTGAAGAGACATTTCCTTATGGGAATTACACCACAGTTTAGCACCTTGGGCTTTATCCTGTCCCTCTCTGCCTTCTATGTTTCTCATTTCAGTTGTTGTCATTTTAGCTGTTGTCATGAAAAAGAAGCTGAGAAGTGGCTGCCATAACAAGCCGTTTGAGAGAGAAGCATACAGAAGAGACTGAGAGAAAGTGTTAATCAACAGCCCGTATCACATACAAAAGAATTAGAGTGGTACAGCTCAGAATAAAACCAAACAAATGGCTAGAAACTGCCTTTAGTAAAAATACCCATCCTGAACTTTCCACGTCTTCAGTACAAAGGGTCAACATACACGGGCAGAGCTGACCCAGAGCAGTTTCAATTTTATCATGACTCTCTGAATGTTGTTCATTTGCTACACTGCAAAGAATGGTCCCTTTTTGTCACCACGAGAACAATAACAGTGACACCAAAATGCTTCTCATGCCATTCAGTGCAAGTCACTGCAGTGAATTTGTTCCGACCTCTACTTAGTTCTTCTGTCCCGAATGCAGCAATATTTCCGTGGTTTCCGTGGTTATCCTCCTTGTTCCGAGTTGCACAACTACTTTGTTTACAGCTTATTTCTTCTAGCTGGAAACAAATGACTCCGATGAGGCACCCCGGCCCTTTCTCATCCACTGAAGCCCAGGCGGAGCTCGCAAGGAAGGCGATGTTTGCTACCATCTGCTGGTGAACTACAGCTGGGGACAGAAGGAGCATCACAGACTTGATTTTATGCATTTCTTGAACCCTTAACAAGAATCTGCTGGTCTATTTGAGTAATATTCATGTAAGGGTTTGGTAGGGGGCTAAGAAAATACTGATGTTTTTGTTGAGTGACAAAAGCTAGCGAAGGAGGGTGTGCTATACATAAAAAATAATCAGAGAGAGAGGGAGAAAGGGATTTAAGTCCTCTAAGAATGTGCAAATCTATGCTAGTAAAAACTTTGAGGAGACATGTGGAGCTGTAGAATTCCCAGAGGCATAATGACAGGAAGAAAACCTTGATCTATCATCATGGCTCAAGGGAATAAAGAGACTGAGACGGTTGCTAGAAATAATAGTAAGTCATCATTTCAAAAAGTACTTTCTTCTATGTCAGGAGCTCCCAAATTAGGCATCATAATCCCAGAGGTGGTTGTGTCACTGTGAAGTGGTGTTCAGCATTGCTGAGACAAGCGTTTGGGGTCACAGATTGTTACAGGACTCTGAATATTGTATAGAGGGAAGGGACTTTGTTAACCTCCTTTGGGGTGCATCCAAAAGTAACAGATCAGCTAACAAATATACAAGTTGTGAGTCTGCTCTCACAAGCAGGGAGAATAAAGAGATGTGGCACACGTTCTTGTGAACCTTGAACAAAGTTCATAGAAGCTGATGTACAGGTATCTGGCGTATATATTGGAATACTCTTTAAAAGCAAAGTGAAAAAAAAAAGCATTTAAAATGAAGACTGAGAACAAGAGCAGTTTCTGAATGTTTTTTTCAGGGAAGTTAGACTCAGAAGTGTTTAGCAGCTCTATATTTAACAGTTAGAAACAGCGGTTACTGTTCAAGAAGAAATGTACTGTTCTATAAGCTGAAAACAAGGCCCAAGTTAAGAACAAACTGAAATTCTTCCCCAAAAGTTCTGAGCCTCCTCATCTCCATTCCCTCCGCAGCTTTAATAGGATCTGGGGAGCAAACCAGCTCCTTGGACCAATGCAAGACCTTACAGTGAATGACAATCCAAAGTAATCCATTACAGTATGTGCCACATTCATGCTGTCCCCCTGTTGCACTGCTCTTTCAGGTGCCATCACATGAGGATGACATTTGACACCACATTACTGCCCTCCTGCTCATGGTCTGGTCCTTTGTTTTCATGCACTAAATCCATAGATGGGCCTGTTTCTGTTTGTACTGTATTTACTCTGGTGGTTTTGGATGCTGGGGGTGTATTTAGGAACCCTGACAACAAACTAATGACAGACTGTTCACTGGTGTGCACTTACACTTGCTGAGCAGAGCAGACAACTGTAGCTCTATGCAAGTCTAACTGAGGTTTCTAAAGCAGCAACAGGGGAGGTTAATCTGAGCCAGAAAAGCTGTGTGCTGCTGCCCACTTCCCACGCCTCCCACCCTACCTCCCCACCAGTCCTTTTCAAGCTGAAGCACTGTGTTCAGCTTGCTGCAGAAAGAAAATGAACACTGAGCCCCCGATTCTTCTGGTTTCCTTATCACAGATATTGCCCACTTCGTAAGATTTGAACATTGTTCCCACATCCTTAGGGAGGAGTTTACATCATTATTTCTTAGCAGCCTTCGAGGCGACAGGTCCCTGCCCCAACGGCTGTAGCTGCCAGGGAGACAGGGCCATTGTGCAGCTTTCCAAAGTTGGCAACAATGCGCGTTCGGCTCGGGCGCCAACCGACTGCAAAGCCGCCCCCAGCTCATTTATCTGTCCGTGTCAGGGAGATAAAGTGCAGCATCAGTTGGCAAGAAAGCCCCGAGTTAGGTTGATCCCCATCGAGTGAATTTCCTGGCCTTGAATAGAAAGCCACAAACCAGCAGTTTTTGCTGCTTTCCCCCATACAGTTCAGATGGGATTCAACAAAGCCGAACCACCAACAGTAAGAGAAAATCAATAGGATTCAAGCATAGCTAAGCCTCCATGAGCGAATACATTCTGTAACTAAATCTGCTGGTACCCTGTGAATTTGAATTGCATTTATCTAAGCAGCATGTTATCTGTCCACGGGTTAGGAAATGAGTGGTAAATATCTGTTGGTGTATCAATAGCTGCATGATATTGTTTTCTTCTCTTAAAACCAGGTACAGGACACAAAGAGGCACAAGACAAGACTCCCCAAATGTTCGCAGCAACTGATTGAAAATGCAACAGTAATTCAAGTGAGCAAAACCTAAAAAGCCCTTTGAAGAGGGATTCTGGCCAAGCTGATACCGGCTGCAGTCTGATTTGTGTAACCCACGCACATCTCAGATTACTCAGCCCTCTGCTCTGCTGACCAGCTACACACCTGTCAGCAGATCAAGAAGTACCAGCAGACCATTCTCTAAGGAGCAGGGAAATGAGCGGAGGCAGACTGACACAGAGGGGTGAGAAAGAGCAGCCCAGTCCCCTCCTCCAGGCTTTATAATAAAGATGCTTACGGTTTATAGTAGTGTTCCTTCTTGCTTTGGCTTTCAGGCATTGGTGCCTGTGTGATCAGCCATGTTCAGCTCTGAGCCTTTTGCACTTGTCAACTTGAGCCCTTTTCAGCTGTCACTTCCCTCTAGTTGTCCTGTGTCCATACCCTCCCCCACTTCTAATTAAACTACTTTTTACAAAGGAATGTATTGCAAAAACAGTGGGGTTTATGCCCTACAGACTGAAACACCTGGAGCAGGAGTACTGTCTTTTTTTCATTAAAATATCATAGAAATGAATATTTTACAGATAATTTAAATAGGGTGAAATACTTTTCACCAATACTTCTAATCAGAAATTAATTTCTAAGAGAAACAAACACCGCATAGCATAGGGTAGAAAGATAACAATTTGGGACAGAACTTGCTCTGTTCCTCCTGGCCCCAAGACACCTGCTACAGAGCTCCCACAGCATCCTGGTCCCACCACACCATGCAAGACCCATCTGCTGGTCATGCTGTGCTGTGTGGAAAAGCAGAACACATCAGTATTATCTGCAGACTGGGCCATTTACTTTTGAAGAAAAAGACTTAGCAGTCTGAAAGTAGACATCTCTGTCCTCCCTCCTCCAGCAGGAGGATGTGACCTCTTTCAGCTTCAAAGGATTTAAATTAACTTGCAGTGCCAGTGCTGTTCTGGCTGACACAAGGACATAAGCAAAGTAAGGTTGTGGGGAAATAGTCTTTCATTAGCCTCCTACTGTCAAAATGGAAGGCTTATGCACCTGAAACCATGTCAGATTTTTTCCAGCTGTAATAGCTGGCCAATAAAACATACTTACTCCCTCCACAAAGCTTTCCCTAAATTAACTTTTCATTACTTATGTAAGCTCTACTGCAAAGCCATCTATTCTGCTGGCTTGGCATCCCGTCTTGTTTTTTCATATAATTGTGCCCACTTTCTTATATGTTTTTTATTTAGTTCATCAATAAATGTACTACATTTTATGAAGTTATGCTGTACTACAGTTTCTTTTAGCTTTTACTTTTAAACATTTACTTATGTTTGTGCATTGCACGTATCAAATAATTTAAATTATTCAAATAAGAGAAAAGCTGGAGAAATGAAAAGGCGTGCTGGGGTGCACTTTCCAGTACTTGCCAGTTTCTTCCAGAGGCATTTACTACAGTGTACTCATGTCTAGCATAATAAAGAATCACTGAAATGCAACACACAGCTGGGTTATATTTGCATCCCTGTTAGCTGTTCCCAGAGTCTGTGAGCCAGGTAAGATCCAGGATCCTTTTCCATTTCAATCCCCTCTTTAGAGTGCCTTGCAATCTAAAGGCAGAGAGTTCTAAGTCCTGATATGAAGGAAGAAAAATCTTTAACACAAAACTTACGCGTAAGTAAAGCCATTTTATGTTGTGTCAAAATGATCTTTTCATTGCTAGCTAATACATATACATTTGGGAAACTAAGTTCTCCCAATAAGCAGGGAAACTGAAGCAATATTACTGTAAACCCAGAGAGAAGATACCTGGTTGAATTCATTTCACATGAATTTTACTCCAAACACACTTTGCCCTAGTTGACGGGTTTTTATTTAGTGCATGGTGCTACATATAGCACAGGTCTGGCTGGGGCTGCACTGCACCAGCCCCTTTAGAAACCGTCTAATAACAGCTGCTGGGCAGTGTCTACCTCACAAGTCCAGAGGAAAGACAGGCCCAAGACTGAGAAAATGATACAGCAAAGATACATGACAACCACTTACACCACGTAATGAATCATGGACGGCTAAAGCAAGAGCAATTACACTGCCACTGTGTCTAGTTATTCATAAATATCTCACATTTGAAAGGCATAATAACAGACAGAGGTGAGGTTCTTACAGTAACTGCTCTGTAAATAACAAATTATAAAATGAAGCTTTTAAAGCAACACTTCAGAAGACAGTGTCTGTCTTCTCAACTGCAGTACAATGAAAGCACACACTTTCAGAAGAGAAAGGAAAGGAAAGGCAACGAACTTGTTCCCATCTCATCCTGACAATGCTGGTCTCTTCAAGATGAGGTGGGAACATTTGTCTCAAGGAAGTGAAGATCTGAACTGAACTGATGGATTGGGAGAAGGAGCTGATGTGCAAAGCATTTCTGACTTCTGCCAAATTATTGTCATGCATCAAGTATCATGCATCTAAGGGGTTTTTTTCTTTTAGTCCCTCATTATAGAGATGCATTGTGTTCTAAATTAGCATACCATGGTACGTATTTCACAAATCCTTGGAATCCCTAAATTATCTAAGAAGCTTGAAAGCTCTCCTCAAACAGTGTCCCTTCCTTAGAGAAATGAGTAGCTTATGTTTATATATCTCTCTAGATTTGCTGTTAATATAAATAAGTGGTATTTCCAGAGCAGAATAAGGAAAATTACCACAAATTTGGCTATTTTAAAAGTCAAATGAGAACAGCTTTAAAAGGCAACAGGTAAGCTGTTCTCTAGAACCAGATCCATTTAGTCTAATTCCAACCAGTTGTGCACATGCTGCATTGCAGTGCAGTTCCCTTAAAACATTATTGCTCCCCTTAAAACTTCTCAAACATGGCCTAAGGTTGGGAAAAACATTCAGAAGCACATTTTATGGTGCCATCAACCCTTTTACTTTATGCATATCTGAGCTTACCTTCCATGTGGCGGAGGGGCAGGCTGCCAAGGTGAAGGTAACTTTCTCTGTCACTACATTGAAGGTGACACGAAACATGGTTGTATTCCAGTGGCCTCAGACCCAGGGTAGAAATCTTCAGTGACGGTCACACTGCTCACTTGCGTGCATGCTGCGGGCTTCTGTCACACTGCACTATACATTCAGCTAACCCATAACGTTATGATCGAAGCTGAAGCCTGAAACAGCTGTA
The DNA here is from genome assembly GCA_013399875.1 of Gymnorhina tibicen. Classification (NCBI taxonomy): domain Eukaryota; kingdom Metazoa; phylum Chordata; class Aves; order Passeriformes; family Artamidae; genus Gymnorhina; species Gymnorhina tibicen. The sequence goes on from VXAZ01000608.1 coordinate 1,391,679, forward strand.
AGGGTCCAGCTTTTCCCAGCAGCCTTGCTCCTGTGTGTCAGGACTAATCAGATTAGCAGGTCTTACTTGTCTGAGTTGGGACTAACAGGTTAGCAGAACAGTTTGAGTGGGGGAAGGGAGCAGTAAATAAATCAAATTAGGGCATTTACTAAGCAGCTGAGATTTCCTTCCTGCTCGCCTTTGTCTCTTTACAGGACTCACACAGAGCCAGGACAATGCACCACAAAAATGCAGCTTTGTTTTAGAGCAGCTCTTTGTATAGGAGAATTTCTCTAACTTTGCCTTGATTTGATTCGTTTTTGATTGCCAGCAATAACCAAGAGGAGAGCTCTCCCAGAGCGGCCTGGATGTTGTGCAGATAAACAAGTCTCAGACAGAAAAGGCGTGTATTGTGCTTTTTTCATCCCACACAACCCACCAAGGCAACACACTGGCTGTGCCAAGAGATCAGTCACACACTCTGTTCTGCACAGTACTAGATAACAAGATTCACAGATGGTCTAATCTGAAGACTAGGGCAAAGGGGTCAAAGGGACAGGACAGGACAGGACAGGACAGGACAGGACAGGACAGAAAAGGTACGACCTTATGATCCTCAGCCTGCTTCAGTACTTTTTCCATGTCTTTTACTGAGGCAGATTTACCCTCATGGAAAGGAAAATTCAAAACAAGAAAGGCAAAAGGGAAACTACATATGATAGCCACAATTAACAGACTGCATGCATAGACTGTGCTACAGGACGTGGGAGATGCTACACGAGAAAGACACTTCCCTCATGGGCACAGCAGATGCAGTCAGCTCTCACTGACACCATCACATCGTAGCACCAGCGTGTAAAGAACAGACTTAGTTTGGGTAACTTGTCTCTTATCTATATTTATCTTTTCAAAAATAGGTCTCTAGTTCATTAGTCACCTAATTTTCTCCCCTGCCAATAGAGAAACATAGGTGTGATCAACTGCCTCTGAAACTGCTTCTTTCACTGCTTGAAGGAGGGAGTGTACGTAGTGACATTTCAGAACACTGAAGTGACTTGAGATTAATATTGAAAACTTCTACTGAGTGTTGAGACCGAGTTCAAAGATGCATTGACTTTCTGCTACTTGCTCTGTGAGTCTGGTCTGTGACTATAGACAGATGTTTGCTGCTGAATGAGGAAGCTGTCAAAATGTCCTGAATATGTTTCCCTCTACTAGTTGGTAACTGTACCATGAGTTACAAATTTGCAATATTGGGAAGAGGCCAGACTTTAAACCCTTTATTCTTGCCAACAAATACCTTCTCATACAAAAGCTGCACTGACATTGGACAGAGTAGACTCACCGAGGGGAGTTGTAAGTATATTGACAATCTGGCTCAGTAAAAATTCATTTATTCCAGTAACCTAAGTCCTGCGGCCAGAAGAAGCCAAGCACCATGCAAGAGCTAAGGAATGCTCCAAACCTGTAGATGACAGCATGGCTGGATTCCTGTATGTTAGTGCCTGCACTGGCAAAAATTAAGCCCACAGTGTTAAGAGGGTACAAAAGCCGCATCATAAAACCATTATTTGAAAGCCTAACAAAGCAACCCCATAGCTCAACTCCCAGTACCACGATCCTTTCCAAGAAGTTCAACAAACCAACCAGCCATTGTCCAATTATCCTCAACCTTTATAAGACAGAAAAGTAGAATTTTGTAAGGATGTACATAGGCATATATACAGATCTGATACACATTTTTAAAGGACAGAAAAATATATGCTGTCACTTCAGCCAGGTTTAACTGGACAGACAGAAGTCATCTGTTTCCTGTGATTAGGCATAAGGGACCTTTGTTATTTTCATTAAGATAAAATAAGATTAATCTCCCTGTAAATAATATAATAGTAACATATTTCTAAAGACACTCATGCGCAGTGAAAGGTGTTTCTTTCCACAAATGACTTCTTACTGTCTGCTTTCATTTACTTGTCTATTTAGGTTCTTTTAGGATTATTCAAGCACCAGTTGATGTCGGAGAGGGAAAATAACATGAAGTGTCTTCTTGCTCAAATTTAGTAAAAGCTATTTTTTTTTCTTTAAGGTGCAGGTTTATGGAGAATCTAAAAGGAGAAAATTTTCTTTGTGAGAAAAGATATATTTCCAAGACTGGAAACTGTTTTCCAAGTGCTAATGATGCTGTTGTTCCTATGAGATATAGCTGTTGCTGAAAGTCAGGCTCGGGTCGAGACCGGTCCTCTGGTAGTTTGTGCCACAATGACAGAGAGCTCTGGGGATGAAAATCCATAGCACGACAACATGTGGTTTTTTGGCTGATATGGTCTTAGGGCCCACTGTGCTGCTGAGCACAGATTGGTGGTTGTTTCTGATTTTAATCAAAGCAACAGCCCCATAATTCCAGAAAATGTCAATAGTCAGGGTACAAGGTCATTACAGATGCATAGCTGCATCTAGCTACTTCCCACTTCCCAAGAAAAAGAACACAAGGCATGTTAAACTGTTTTTGGAAGAAGAAATCTCTATGAGATACTGCTACAAAGAAAAAGCAAAAGTATTTATAAATTTATAAAGAGTTTTTGACACAAAACTCATTGCCTGTAGTACCCATTCTTTGTAATCATTTTCCAACCATCTTTTCCTAGATCTCAATCATACAGATTAAATCTCAGACAGGAACCACCTTCAATTTCCACCTTTGTACAGCAAAGTATCTAGCACGAGATCATCACCTCTGAAAAAAGCTACTGGACATTATCATGGTACAAAAAAACAAAGAGCAAGCCCAACATATGAAACCTCCAAAATATATATATGTCCTTTTCTTCCTTTCCACACTACTGTCCTTCGGTTCCTCCCTGCTCCTTGCTCTCCCGTTACTTCACTATGTATATTTTTCATGTCTAGTTACCATTTGCACTGTAAGCTTCCCAGAGCAACATTTGATTTATTCTACATACACACCCAGACTTATGCCTGAGTGCTAGCAGAGTGTCTTGAGAACAAGTACATAATAAAGTAAGAAAGTCAACATAAATAAAAGCCAGCGCTGAGATCAATCAGCCTGAACTACTGACTGAAGGCATTTAGAAAAAGTTATTCCTCAGACACATTTTTACCGTGTGTCAATCCAAAGACATGCATAATACAAGTGTTTAAAACAAATATTCTTTTAGTATGCTGGAAACACTGACTTAGCAAGTTGTATAGCACATTCCAATTTGAAGCTTAGTGACAAATGGTATTATATTAATTAAGCATTAATTAAACATTAATTTAAACACTCATTCAAAGCTACACACACAGACTCCCACAGAATGCACCGCCTTCAAACAATCATCACAAATTTTCTGGCTGCTGTCAGACAAAAAAAAGTGTAAATGGAAGACAGGCCAAAGAAAATAGTATTTTTTCTGTTAGTACAAGGGGTTTTGGTCAAATATAAAGGGCAAACTCATAGAAGGTAGGCTATAAATCTCATGCCTCATTTTATGAATCTGATCATGAGACACGGTAAATAGTTGCACATCTTCATATCACCTCAGAAGACACTTAATATGTGGCCAGTGCATTTTGATCACCAGTCAGCACGGATAAGAAGAACTTCAGGTTTTGTTTATCCTTATGGACATTGCCATTAACTCTCAAGTGTTTTGCAGGTCTGTTAGCCTAGCGTCTCCAAGCTGTGACCTAATGGAAAACGGCAGGTTCCACACTCCCTGTGGAAAAATGTATGGGTAAACCTGCCACAATAGATTTCCCATGTCTTTGGATCTTAAACCCTGAAAATCAGTTTTGATTCTAGAGCACAGTGGATCAGAAAAAGTTGCAGACCCTAAATGAGAATCTGCTCCTTGGCTTGACTTCCAAGGAAGACAGTGTGCCTGCTCTATTATCCTACTGGATGCCCCACTGTACTAGGAGTTCCTGCTATGAAGGAAAGGTTTTTTGAGTTCAATAGCTCCTTCTGGTGGTCTGAAAGAAAATGCCTCATTACAGTCAGCTCACAGTAATGCAGAATCAATGCACAGTTCATTCAGTAAATCATACAAATCAGCAACAGCTAGAAATTATGCCATGAGTAAAACAAACGCTGAAGTTATGATTCAAGAAGTATGTCATGCCAACTATATTCTCCATTACTGTCATAAAGGAGGCAAGGTTTCTAGGAAATCCTCCTTTCCTCCCATTCCACCACAATATTGCTGCAAATTTTCTTTTATATGGTAACTAAGGAAACATGAAGAAAAGTGATGGAATGCAAAGTGGCAGAAGTCACAATTCTGGGCTATTGGCCCAGGAAGTTTAAGAGAAGTCCCTATTGAAGTATTTGGCAAGGCACATCTCAGAGCCAGTGGTTCTGATTTTGAACCAATGATCAACTTTAAAGAGTGAGATTTGATCCAAACCTCACTGGAGCAATAGGAATATGCTAGCAATAGGAATGTGCATGTGGTCAGGCTCAAGGACACCACCTTCAAGAGGGAAGAATGCATTGCAAAATCTCTGATCAACAGACTTTGAGATGCTCAAGGCCTTTTCATTGTTTTCTTTTCCCGTTCAGAATGTCCAGGGTTAAGATAGATACTATCTTCTTTTAGATTCAGCTCCTAAAGAGTAACAACCAGAGAGCATTTACAAGGAATGCGTTCTGTCCTAGCCAGTCTTAGGAACATTGCGTCATTCCCCAGCTGTACAAACAAAACATTGTCTTGGGAGTTCAAAGCAGCAGTCCCCAGCCTTGGGTCTAAACAGTGTATTGTTCTTAATTAACAAAATCCACTGGCAGGCTGCTACAATGTATTTCCTCTCTGATGGTCCTTTTAAGACTTATCTGGTGAGACATGCATGGTTGCTGTCAGAGAAGATCTTTCACATCCCACCTCCAGCAGGGTACTCTTGATAACTTCACTCAGGTAGATCCCTGTTTCCTTAGATTCTGCTTAAGTGAAGCACCAAGCAGACCTTCAAGTTAAATCAACATTGTTCAAAAACGTAACTGAGTTACCGTCTGTCTGCTCTTTCACCAAATTTTATACCTGGCAAAATCCAAGATTTTACAAAAACAATGAATAAGACAGGTGTTTAAATGAACTTTAAAACCATAACACATATCTTTCCAATACAATTTCGTGTAAAATATTTATAATCCAGATTTTATTCAAAGCAAATGCAGTATAAACTAAAGTGAAGCCAATCTATTTTTGCCCAAATATATATGTACAGTAAAAAACAGTACTAATGGCAAAAAGAAAACATAAAAATCAGAATCTAAACAATAAAATCAATATTTCTAATCTATGTATCTTTCTAGTCAACAGCCCTCATTGATGTCAGTGTGAATTTTAGAAAATATCCTGATTGGTACCATCACTGAGTTACCAAAGGAAACCTAGTCACACACATTAAAAAGTGATTATTTTTTAGCTTGATATTTGGTCTGGAGCCTACTCAGAATGCTGGGGAAAAACTGGTTTGGAGTTGACTGCTGATGTTCTACTACCAAGTGATTCAAACTCTTTCTGAAAGTTTATTCAGCCTTAGCTGTTATTCACTACAAAGGGCGCTCCACATTATACAATCAGCAGGGATATTCCTGAACTGGGGCACTAGAAAGAAATAAACAGAGAATGCATCTCTGGGACAGCCAGGGAATGGCTCCGTGCCAGGAAGTATCTTCTCCCTTCCTCAACAGCACGTGTGAGGTTTGTGCCTCTGGGACACTGGAAGACACGTGAGGGAAGTTTTGAAGGAAAAAGCTTGCAGGCAGAGTGCCTCGTGCTAGTCAGTACTTACTTTTGTGGACAATGAAGAACTGTGAGGCTCAAAGTCAGAGCCTTGTGAAAGTGGAAGAGTTAGAGGAAGGAAAAAATGTGTCAGGTTCCCATGTAAATAAATAACTGCAGAGCTTTAGCTGTGGGATGAGCATGTCAAACTAGATTCTCTGTTTGCTGTGCACATTTTCAATTGGCTCTTACCTAACTTTTAATTACAATGTGTATGAAAGTAGCATATCAAGCCCTGGGGAACAATTGTTCCCACAAAGTGGGACCCATCCCACTCCATTAGAGAGTGTACATCCACAGACCAAGAGAAATCTCTGTTTCCAGCAGCCTTCAGTGCATAAACACATGGAACCAAAACCAACCAGAATACCAAAGGCCTGAGTCTGCAGTAACCATAAGAACATAGAAACAGACACTGGAGTTCAAACCGAAGGTCTGCCTAGCCAGCCTTTATATTTTTAGGGTAGCCATTCCTGGGTACTTTGGAAAAAGTAAAGATACGGGCAAGCTTACCATAGTTTTTTCACAGATTACTTCAGCTTTCAGCAATTTTTGCACAGCAACTTCCAAAGCCAAATTGTCTTTGTATTTAGTAATATTGGATGGATCTTCTTCTGACTTTGTCTAGTTACTCTTAAAGCAATTGACATTTGTGGGTGCTACAGTGTCTGTGTAATAACTAATTCTATAATTGAATTATGAGACTGTATAATAAAGCACTCAGCCTTGTTTATCTTCTTGTCCGTATACCTGGTAATTTCATTGGACACTAAATCATGGTTGTCTATTCCACCTCCACATGACATTCATAACTCCATACATTCCTGTCACACCCTCCCTCTGTTTATTAATTTCCAGCCTGTGGGAATCCAGAAGGTAGAAAGAACATCCTCTGCCTGTTTTAAATAATTTTAAATAATTTAACCCCCCTGGACAGTGCTGTATTTGACCTTTGTCCATGGAGAAAACTTCTAACCTTTTCAGTAGAATTAGATGATAGAATATTTTGTAACGTTATCACAGGGTGAAAATCTAAAGGTTTTGGGTTTATTAATGTAGCAAATAGATAAAGAGC